>SJYT01039198.1:355784-612947 GCA_006410635.1 Cephalophus harveyi | reverse complement strand
GCTTCAAGACCCTCCAACGTTTCTCACCCGGCTCAGTACGAAGGGCAGAGTCTCCCAAGTGGCCCAGGCTGCCCAGTCCCGCCCCATTCCCTCCCGGCCTTGCTCGGCCACCACCACCCTCCAGACACGCCGCCCCGCAGGCCCCCTCCCAGAACCTCTCCATTTGCTGTTCCTTCCACTTGGAATGTTCCTGCCGAGACACCCTCATGGCTCCCCCCGCAAGCGCCACCTCCTACAGGCCTCTCTGCTCAAATGCTCCTTGTTTTCGAGGCCGTCTCCGACCTCCCTAAATGAAATCACAGCCCCCTTGGGCTGCCCCCTTCTCCTCACCGCTCTGGTTCCTCATAGAGCCCAGGGCGCGCTGCCCCCGTTCGCTGCCTGGCGCCTGCATTTAAATGTAAGATCCTTGAGAGCAGAGCTTCGTTGTCTTCAGTGTTCTCTAGAAGGACATCTGGGAGGGAGACTGACGCATAGAAGCCGCTGAGTGACTATTTGCTGATGGAATAAAAGGAAGGGTGGATACAAGGGTGCATATACGCTGGCTGGACGATGTATAGTCACCAGTGGGTCACTGATGAACTCTGATGATGGCTATAAAAAAACATTCATTTCTACGGGAGCAATTAAACTCCATCCGTTGAAAGAGTTTCTCATCAACTCTAGGAACAAATAAAAGGAATACCCCCCTCTTTTTTTCCCCCATTAAATAATCACTGGCAGATATTTAGTCTACATCTGATGGAACCCGGGGGTTTATCCTGCAGCCCGCTGCTCCTCCCGGTCGGGTAGAATATCACCATGTCTTTATTCCCATGTGACAAAACAATCCTGCCCATGTTCTCTTTCCTTCCAGGATCATTCCTATTTTCCTTATCCATCGACCTGAGAATAATATCCCATACGCAACCGTGGAGGAAGAGCTGATTGGAGAATTCGTGAAGTATTCCATCAGGGATGGGAAGGAGATAAACTTCTTGAGAAGAGAGTCGGAGGCTGGGCAGAAGTGTTGCACTTTCCAGCACTGGGTCTACCAGAAAACGAGTGGCTGCCTGCTGGTCACAGACATGCAGGGTGAGCAGAGCAGCTTGGCCTGGGTTCCGGGAATGCTCTGGGTCTGGAACGTTCCTGGGGGCGGAGGGGAGGCGGAACTCCTGGGTGCAGACTGGCAGCATCTTCACCAGCAGAAAGTGTTACTAATGTCTCATGAGAAACAGTGATAAAGGAGCCTGAAATGACCAAGCCAAAGGAGTAACAAAGTATGCTTTAATAATTCATCCAATTATAATTCATAATGCTTCCCGTTATAAGAGGCAACCAGAAACTGGTGCTGTGTGTCCTCAATAGGCACAAAATCAGGAATACATGTATATATGAAAATCCACACATACCAGAAGATTAATTAAAATGTAAGAATTCATTCATAATAGGTGAAAGGGTCTTTCATGGGTGCTTGAGATTTCAAGCTCCCCTGGTGAATTTACAGCACGTTTTCCATTTATACCCACCTCTTGGGGAGTGCATCTGGTGTATGAAATGGGGATGTCATCATAAGATTTCTCAGAGAGGGCCCTGAGACAAGTTGCAGTTTGGGGTTTCCCCAAGACCACCAGCCTGGAATTCATTGATTTTCTGGGAGGACTCATGGAACTCAGAAAAGCCATTATGTTCATGATTACAGTTTATTACAGTGAAAGGATACAGACTCAAATCAGTAAAGGGAAGAAGCGCCTGGGGAAGTGTCCAGGGGAGACCAGGTGGGAATTTCCAGGGGTCAGTGCCTCTTCCTGGGGGGGAGGGGTGTGCATGGAGCACTGCCATCCAGAAATGTTCAGCCGAGGTTTGTTTAGGGACCCATCACTGCTTGCCCGTGGGATGACCTCAGTCTCTAGCCTCTTTGAACACTTAAAAAAAAAAATTAGTTGGCTGCACCAGGTCTTGGTTATGCCGTGTGGGATCTAGTTCCCTGATCAGGGATTGAACCCAGGCCCCCCTGCATTGAGATCATGGAGCCTCAGCCACTGGACCACCAGGGAAGTCTCCTCTCTGACCCTTACCAGAGCTTAGCAGTTGGGCATGAACAAATCCTTTGATTAGGCCAAGTTCATCTTCTGTCACACACAAATGTTTGCACAAAGTGCAAGTATTTGGGAGGGGACCCCAGGAAATGCTGGTAGGAGATTGAGGAGGAAGTGAGGCAGGCGAAGGGAAAGAAAGTCGGTAGGGCCGCCTCATACCCAGTCACCGCTGTGAATTCCTGATGCTGAAGCCCGGTGGGGAAAGCCTGGGAGGCTGAGCAGGGCAAGCTTCTCAGCAAAGATCACCCTCGAGGAGCAGGGGTGTTTATACACCAGCTCCCCTTAGTAACCAGCAGAGGGCTGCTGCTGGGCGCCGGGGGGTGGGGTGGTGTGTGAAATCCCCTGGGTTTGCCACTGGCAGGGGAGGGCGTGTGACCCGAGAAAGGCTCTCGGGCCACGAGAGGCTGGTGGAGGCACGTGGGGTACAGCCCTGCGCACGCACGCGGGGAGGGCAATAGGCTGCTGTCCCAGCAGCTTCGGCCACGGGGGCCTCCCCTTTCCCTTCCAGATGACAGTGCTTTAGGAGAAACCTGATCTGTAACTGGGGTACCTGCTAATGTCAGACATTGTCACACGCAAGGACCCCGAGCTCTGGAGCCTGGCGGTGAGGAGAGCCCCCTGCTCCCCACGTCCCAGCCCTGAGCGGGCCGCTCACCTTTGTGTCTCAGTCCTTTCCACAGGGGGTGGCTGTGAGGATTACGTGAGAGAGGAAGACATTTAGCACAGCACTGACACGGTGTTCCCTATTTTAAAAGTCTTTTGAAATAACCATAGGGATGGGAAGTTGCAAGACTGTGGAGAGGAGTCTCCAGGTACCCCTCACCCAGCTTCACCTAATGATAGCATCTTGCATAGCTATAACCCTGCGGAAACCAGGAGGTTGACATCAGCACAATGTAACAAGTCTACAGACCTAACTTGGAGTTCATAGTTTTTGCCTGCTTTCATTTTCCCCTGGTTTTGTTTCATCTTAATAGCCCTGCCAAAGAGACATCATGATCCCCATTTTACAGATGGAAAAACAGAGGCTGGGAGTTAAGGATCTAATCATGGCTGTCAATCGGCTGCTAAGAGGGGCCCAGACTCCAACCCACTCTTTCCTTTTTTTTGAGTGCCAGACATCCCTGTTTGTTTTTTAGATCGAAGTAATTGCTTTACAATGCTGTTGGTGTCTGCTGGGCAGCCGCATGAATCCGCTCTAAGCAAGTGTGTGTCTCCTCGCTGTCAAGCCTCCTTCCCACCCCTCTCCATCATCGCAGAGGGCAAGGCTGCATTTCCTGTGTATAGAGCAGCCTCCTACTAACTATCTGACACATGATGGTGTGTTTACGGCAACGCCACTCTCTCAACTTGTGCCACCCTCTCCTTCCCCCACTGCAGCACGCTATTTCTGAACCCCAAACGCTCTCCACGAAAACTCAAACTTACAAATTTGCAAGGCTTCCCAGGTGTCCCTTACCTGCTGTGAGGGGCTCCTCTGAGGCCAGCCGGAGAGTGCGGTGTCCACAGACTTGCAGGGGAGGCTGACCTGCAAGCTGAAGAGAGCCCTCACCACTCACTCGTGAAGAGATGCTGCTGCCATGCACTCAAAACATGGTCTTCAGACAGCTGTCTCACCCAGACTGTGGCACTCTCAGACTCGCCTGTCTTTCTCCTTCCGAGTTAACTTTGTGTCAAATACGGTTGTTACACTGAAAAGCGGCACTGGGAGCCTCGTGCATGGCTGATTTTGCTTCAGGCACCAGTAAACAGCTATGGGGGAACCTTCCATCACCTATGGTGTCATGCGTGGTTTGAAGGTTGGCACAGTGTCTCATAAGGGTGTTTTACTCTCTGCTACTGGGGAAGATTTCCATTATCTTTGTTGTGGCCCTAGGTAACACACCTATTCTCTAAGTGAGTCCCACGTTTTATCGTTTTGCTGAGACTCTGGAATTAGGATTTAAAAAATCCCAAACAAACCCAAGCTCAAATATTGCTTTTTCTGACTTATTTTCTCCCTGGTTGCCTTCACGTGTTGATGGGATTGTGGCGAGTCCTGGAGGTTTGTGGGGTGAAAGGTGAGCCTGCCATTTGGCCCCAAGGCCCGCAGGCACTGAGACCACTGTGATTCCTAAGCTGTCAGCCCGATAACACAAGGACTCAAATTCTGGGTTCTTGTGATACTGCCGCCTTCTGCCTTCCATCGGAAACAACCCATATATGACTGTCATCCCTGACACGCTTTAATAACGGCACACCATAATCCAAATTAGGGTCCTATAGAGACCCTTAATAACTTTGGTTGAATTGTTGGCAAATCATTAAGCAGAGTGAGAGAGAGGTTTCTCTTTGAAAATCATATTCTGCTTTTCCAGCATCGGTGACAGCTGGTAATTGTGAGACTCGAGGAAAAGCAATTCCCAATCTCAAGGACCTTTTTGCCAAATGACTTTAAAATTGGACTTCTCTGCAGCTTAGAGCTGTAGTTTTTAAATACATTTTCTATGAAACTGTCCAGAGAGGGCTTTTGCAATTTAGTATTTTTCCTTCCCAAGTACAGTTTCTACGGCAAAAACCATGGGAAGCATTTCTACATATGTTCTCGTTGTTAACAGCTTTGAAAGCACGAGGCGCATTTTAGTGGCCAACAGTGAAAGAGGCTTCTAGAATGCTTACTGGCGCTCTCAAAGTGCTGCGTCTAACTCAGCTCCCGGGGGCCCTGCAGGAAAGCGTTGCTCTTTGCTTCTGTCTGTCCGACCGGCCTGAGCAGCCACACGGCCTGTGTCTTGACTGCAGTCCAGGCAGGTGTTCCTGGATCAGAGCTCGAAATCTTTAGCTGTTGCTTTTCTGAGCCTCGGGGAGCAGTACTCCTAGGAACGGAGACCGTGGAACTAGGTTGCCATCGGCTTGACCCTCAGGGTCGGCTTTTGCTGGGAATATTGATTCCTCTAGCCACAGCCTGGCCTGGCCGGGCCGAGTCGGGCCAGAGACAAGAAGGTGGGACCCAGGTGGCATGGCACCGTGGCGCCCACGTGTGCATGCCAAGTCGCTTCAGTCGTGACCGACTCTGCGACCCTGTGGACTGTAGCCCTCCA
This sequence comes from Cephalophus harveyi, assembly GCA_006410635.1. NCBI lineage: Eukaryota > Metazoa > Chordata > Mammalia > Artiodactyla > Bovidae > Cephalophus > Cephalophus harveyi. Next base: position 607,795 of record SJYT01039198.1, on the reverse strand, counting down.
GGGTCCGTGGACCCCATGCCCTGCTGTAAAGGACCAGCCATCAGGTGGTGTGGGTGAGATTACGGCAGAGGTCCGTGGAGCTGGAGCTGTACCCACAGCCACCACCTTACAGAGGAAGGAACAGGGTTGGTGTCTGGTCTGGAAAGGAGATTCTGGAAAGGCCGTAGGTCACCCACACTCTGGGCATCAGAGAGGACTGCCTTCCAGACAAGATGGTGCTTGAGAGAGAGGCACCCCCGCCCCCACCCCCACCCCAGTGGAAGGTGGAAGTCTTGCTCTTTTCCTCCTCGCAACACAATAAGACTTTCATTCTGTTTGAATCCCCGGTTCCTCAGCCATTGTCCCAGCTGCTTCTGCTGGGGGGTGGGGGAGAGGACGAAGGTTCTTGTGTGTTTAGGATTCTAACAAGGATGCCCAGAGCTCTTCACTGACCCAGGGTGGGATGCTCAGAGCTGCGGTGTTGGTTTGCTAGCTCCCCCCAACCCCCGACCCCTGACCCAATTTCCAATGCTTTAATGCAGTGGCCCCCAACCTTTTTCGCACCAGGAACCAATTTCATGGAAGACAGTTTTTCCATGGGTTGCAGGGGTGGGGGTTGGTTTCAGGATGATTCAAGCGCATTATGTTTATCATGCACTTTATTTCTGATCTAATGCCACCGCTGATCTGACAGCAGGTGCTGGTCCGTGGCCTGGAGGTTGGGGACCCCTGGTTGAATGGACAGAAGCTAGGAAAAGCATCAAAGGGTTAGACCATGGGTGACACGTGTCTGCATCTCCAGTCCAGTGGCCAAAAAGTCTACACATAACTCAAGAGGTTTTCCCTGGATCTAAAGTCGGCCCAGATAAATCTTCGATCCTTTGATCCTGAATCAGACCCTGTCTTTATAGAGATGGGAAGGTGTAGGTCCAGAGCCTGGCCTTGAACTGAACAGATGCCTGTCTTGAACCCTCTCACTATTGAACTTGGTACGCCCAGGCCACACCCAGCCCACTTCCTGTTGGACAAGGGCTTCCACTCTCTTTGAAGAGCACGGAATAGACCTAGGCCCACAGCCGAGGCCACAGAGTGTCTCTGGGGAGAGACCTCCAGGGCTGGTGCCGGGCCCCCTGCTCCAGCAGAGGTGTGGTCCAGGCAGGCAGAGGACAGCGTCCCTGGGCATGTGCTTTGGCTGGCTCCCCCCAAAGCCCGCCTTCCCTACTGTGGCCCCATAGGCTGGAGGCACATCTGGGGTGCTGTCCGCTGCTGCTGAGGGAAACAAGAAGGGAAGCGTTTCTGCAGGAAGGAACAAGACGGGACAGGGATTGCCCCTCCCCGCGAATGCGTGGTCCCTCTCCTCCAAGGAACCCCAGGTAACACCCCTGTCTTTGCTCTCTCTTCTGTAGGTGTAGGCATGAAGTTGACCGATGTTGGCATAGCAACAGAGGCTAAAGGGTAAGTAGAAAAAAATCTAGTGCCTGTCACTCAACAGTGGGTTTCAAAACACCTTCCAGCAGAGGCGATTTTGTGTCCCAACCATGGACGACAGATGCGTGTGGGATGAATTCAGTTCACTTCTCTCACTTACCTAAAATATTTATGGACTTCATTCTCCCAAGGAGACACATGTGGTTTCCTAACTTGGAAACAAATAAGAACTCTGAATATATTTCAAAATTAATGATCTGCAGGAGTGCCATGGGCAGAGGGGAGTGCCAGCATTATTGGGAATTTTTTTTTGCTAGGAATATTCCATTTTTCTACACTTAATATTTTGACTATTAGCTTCTTTTAAAAATTTGTGCAATTGAGTGCAGAGAATTCGACTTGTATATTTTTAATGTATTTTCCCTGCTTGTGTGCCAAGTTGCTTCAGTCATGTACGACCCTTTGCAACCCTATGGACCAAAGCCTGCCAGGCTCCCCTGTCCCCGGGATTCTCCAGGCAAGAATACTGGAGTGGGTTGCCATGCCCTCCTCCAGGGGATCTTCCCGACCCAGGGATGGAACCCGCATCTCTTAGGTTTCCTTGCCACTAGCGCCACCTGGGAAACCTGTATTTTCCCCCTATACTCTGCACCAAATACTGAGTATTTTAGGCAGCTCCCGTGGTGGTGATTGATTAAAGGGCAGATGACTATGGAAGGGCTATGATTGATGACTGTTGATTTCCTAACTTCGGGTATCGCTTTGCTCACCATGGGGTGAGCAGTGCCCCGGTGGCCCTAAAATCATGTTTTACTAGGGTATCTCTTGAAAAAATGGTCTCTTTTCTCTGCTTTGCTTGACCACCAGTGAGGAGAAAGCTGTCTATCTGTGCTCCTTTGTGAAAATAGAGCTCTGGGTTGAAACTGCCGGGCTTTCTCCCACTGCTGATGTCCCCGTGGACTTGGACTGTTTGTAAGGAGGAGGACGTGGGGTGGGGGCAAGTGAGTTTTAGAAGGGGTGGCTTGTGTTCTACAATGGAGGCTCTTTTATGGTTCAAGCATGATGAAGTCGACAGATCAGGAGACAGTCGCCACTGAAAAGAGTTTGTTACTCAGTTCTCGAGAGGAAGGGGCTTGCCAGACCATGGCAGGGGGCCACACAGGGAGGCCCCAGGGTCAGTCAGGCAAAAGGAGGGGAGGGGAAAACCTGGGCGAGAGCTTGGACTTGGATCGTCTGTAAATTTCTGGGAGGCTCTGAGGTGTGGGGCTGGGTGGCATTGCCCGGCGCCTGCCCTGTGGTGACTGGGGCAGAGGCCCAGAGTGTGAGACCGAGTAGAGCGGACAGTGGGAGTGGGCTGCAGGCTGGTTAGCTGGCCTGTACGAGGCGTTCTAGAAGGCCAGTCGTTGTCTCTAGGAATTGGCTGACCCTGGCAGGGGAGCCGCCATAGGGCCTGCAAAGCTGCAGGTCTCAAAGCGTCAGAAACACAGACGATCAAACAGCAGGATTGACATAGCTCCCTCTCCCACAGCTGGGAGCAACGCATTTACTTGAGCTTTCCGGTGATTTCAGACCATTGGCATCAGCAGGCCTTTAACAAGTACAATTTTCAATTAGTATATGAAGGATGGAGAGAAGAAGGGATTTGAGAAAAGTAGAAAGGGGAACACTCTTCTAACCTTCAGATCAACCAGTCTGATTCATGACGTTCTCAGCAACTACACAGAAGCTTGTAATCTGGCTTTAGAACAAAGCAGCAGCTTGACTGTGTTCCTGCTCAGGGTAACAGCATTTTGTGGTAGAACCATCTCTGTGCTGCACCCCCACAGCTGGCCAGAGCCCTGTCTATGAGTCAGGGACGTGGGTCCTGGCCGAGGGGTTGTCAAGAGCCTGTGTCGGGGGGTGGCTATGATGTAGTGAGAGCAGGGATTTTTTTTAAAAAAAGACTTGGGTTCAGATCTTGGTCCTGCCACCTACTTCTGATTCTCCTGTTGGTAACCTTGCTTCTTGGCGTCATAGACATTTGGCCCCAGTGATGAAAGGGACGACCTTGCATCCTGGTTTGCCCAGGACAGTATCGTTTCATGCCTGCCATCCTAGCATCCCGTCTGGTTATTTGTCCTGAGCAAGTTTCCCCGCTCAGAAAATGGATGGTGCCCCTATTTATTTATGGAGAGATTTTCCTGGACCTCAGAAGAATTCCCCGAGTTAGAGCCTTCCTTCACAGGCATCGTGTCCTTTGTAGGATATGGCAGATCCAGGCATCACGCAGACCTGCTTTGAGTGCCGGGTTCTTGTCTCACCGGCTCTGTGGACGTGAGCCCTGATGTTCTCAAAGCCACCGAGGCTCAGGTGGGGACCCAGGCTGGTCCTGAGAATCCCCCAGCTCATCTGCATCCCGTCCCTGAGGCTCAGCACGTGCTTGATAAATACTGGGTCTCCTTCCTCAGCTCACGCCCCAGCCTGACCTCAGAGTAAGTGAATTCCATACCATTGTTTGGAACCACTTTCCACCAAAACAAAGCAGAAACCTGCCCAAGAAGTTTCAAAAACTAAGACAAGCTTAAGAGCGATGATTTAAGATGTCTTTTAAAAAGCATCTTAACAACTTCCAGGAACATGGACCATATATTTTTTTTTTCTCGTAATTTAAAAAAGAAATCCAATCCCCTTGGTTTTGTTCTCAGCTTTAATGTGACTTATCTGGCCTGGGACAGCTGCCCAGCACCCATTAGAGCCGAGAGCTGGCACCCAGTGCCAAATGTTGTCTCTTAAGTGTTACTTATTGCCTCCTCCCTCGAGGGGGTGGGAGAGAAGGGAATTCTGAAATGTCTGAGAAATATTAGCTATTAGGGGTATTAGATCATCTTGTCCATTGTGTCTTTAAAAACCTTTTATTTAAACTTTTGCAGTCACTTTTGTTTCCTCTAAAGCAATGTTTCTTAGCTCAGCTTGAAAAAACTAACAAAAGAGGAATCTCCTCTGATCAGAGTACAAGGCGCGGGGTTTGGGAGGTCTCTTTGGAGGTCCCTGGGGGCTGTGTCCGTCGTCTGTGTCCCGTCTTCTTTCTTCCCAAGGACAGGGCAGGAGCTGCAGGGAAAGGGGGCTCCCTGATCACAGGCTGCAAGGGGTCCCTAGGGCCAGGAGGCAAGATTCTGCTGAAGGAACTCGAGGAAAAGTCAAAGCTGCAGAAGGGAGCCTGGGCAGTCAACACAAGAGATTTGGGGAAGGGTTTCACGCACAAAGGCAGCGTACACAGACAGAAGTCCGTGTGGGACACGATCTCAAATGGGGGAGAGAAAGGCTGGGGAGCCTGGCGGGTGTCAGAGGCTCCAGAGAGCAGGTAGACGTGGCCAGGCCCCAGGCTGCTGCTGCTGAGTCGCGTCAGTCGTGTCCGACTCTGTGCCACCCCAGAGACGGCAGCCCACCAGGCTCCCCCGTCCCTGGGATTCTCCAGGCAAGAACACTGGGGTGGGTTGCCGTTTCCTTCTCCAAGGCATGAAAGTGAAAAGTGAACGTGAAGTCGCTCAGTTGTGTCCGACTCTTAGCGACCCCATGGACTGCAGCCCACCAGGCTCCTCCATCCATGGGAGTTTCCAGGCAAGAGTACTGGAGCGGGGTGCCATTGGCACCTTCTCTTTACTCTTCACAGGCCCCCAGGGCTGGCTTCCTGCATCCATGTGGCAGACGGCCAGTTCGCCTGCTCTACTGAAGCCTGGGGACGGGCACCCCCACCCTGAGAAGCAGTGCTCCGTGTGGGCATTGTTACATGTGTTCTTTTAATCACATTAAAAAGAACAACCAGACATGGGCGGGAGAAACAGTGACGAAGCAAATCTGACTTTAACAACGATCAAGAATACCTTTAAACCAGAAGCTTAAAAGGTCTCCCAAATTTAGGCTCCATGCTTTCTTGGCTGGTGGTCAGGATCTTTTGCAGAAAGAGGCAGTGAGCCTACTAGCTCATTAAAAGAAATCCCGCGTCTCAACCAGAACCATATATTTGGCTGTAGACACCTCAGTAAATGAGACCTGGCTTATTTTCTTGTTTAGTGATGCCAGGAGGTGTGAGACTATTTTAAGATTGCTTATAATATAAAAGAAAATAGGGGACCATCATGACTTATTCCAATGCAACTTTACCTGGTGGTATGATCCTTAACACTGAAGCATGAAATATTCTCCTGGAATACTTCATACCCCCACACTCCTTCAGCAATGTTGAGTACCAAAACTTCATGTTACAACGTGTGGCAAGTCGGATTGCTTCAACATCTAATAATCCATCTTCTAGGCAGACCAAAGATACTAACCCCACTGTTGGACATATTTCTGATTTGAAAAGGACTCGGCCATTTAGAGTTCTCTGAAGGGCGAGAAAGAAAAATGCCTAATGCCGTAATATAAGACTCAGAAATTTAACCTAATCAAAGTCCGTGTAAACCAACACCTGTTCAGGGGAACAGAGCCGCAGCTGTCTCAGTGGGTCCTGCAAACCTGCACACCTGGCCCCGGTCCACCCAGTTTCTGGGGAGAAGGCAATGTTGCCATCCGGCCAGTAGAGGGCGGCAGAGCCAAGCTTTTGTCCTCTGTAATCTCTGCCCCAAAGCCCGCTTCATGTTGGTGAAAGACAAAGAACAGAACCCTGGACAGATTGCTTCCGAGGCAGTGAGCCTTGAACTAAACTAGGGTCGCTATCAATAGGCACAGACGACCCCCTCTCTGTGGCCACCAGGCCGTCAGCCGGCGTCAGGCCCGCAGGATCGTAGCGTGTGTCAGAGTCCCTGATCTGGGAGCCAGGCTCGTTCTTGCAGAGGGGCAGCCGTGGGGGAACAAGGCCCCCGGATCACGGTGGACGCAGGTGAGGGCAGTTCCTTAGGGAACCAGGCCCTCCTGGTGTCAGTGTGATGCCCCGTGAGCCATGGAGCCCGAAAAGTCAGCACAGCCTCCCAGTCAGCTGAGTTCCAGAAAAAGCACTCTGCCCTCCAGCCAACAGCAGCCCCCCGGGAGACCTGCAATTGGCGGTGACGCTACCTGGGGGTGCTTAACCCAGACTCAGTCCCGAGACACCCCGGTGCCCAGGGAGGAAGGGCCGAAGCGAACTTGTGGGCGGAAGGAGGTGGGCTCTGACACTCGAGAAACACGCTCAGAACAAGCTTGAGGGTGTGGTCACATGGGTGTGGGGTCATTGTGTGTGTGTGTGTGTGGTGACTGGGTCACATGGGTGTGGGGTCATGTGGTGTGTGTGTGTGTGTGTCTGTGTATGGTGACTGCGCAGACTCCCTACTGCAACGCGTGAGTCTGCCTGGAGGGGAGGAACATGGGGCTCGGATGGGACCCCTCCTGACCTCCTCGTTGCTGTAGATCCCGGTGTTCTTGCTGACTCCCCAGCGCCAGGCTTCAGAGGACCAGCCTCCCAGGCCTCAGGGGCCTGGTAAAGGCGCTTTCACGCACCCTGGACACCAGACACCTGCCATCGGGTCCCGCCACCATGGTCTCCTTCTCTGGAAAGCAGCCTGAATCCCGTCTCAAATCCAATCAAGCCCTTACGTAGCAGAGCTAGGTGGCCGGCGTCTGACCTCTTTGGCTAGTCTTTGCTATCAAGGTGGCCTGGAGGCCTGACAGGAACACCTATTTTCACAGTTTTTTTTTTTTTTTTTTTGCCAGTGTCAGCACGAGCAGTGGTCCTAGTGTGTGTTGAGAGTCTCCTGGGCTGAGAAGTCAGCCAGGAGGACCCAGACTCCATCCACAGAGCAGGAGTAACGTTGGCAGTCCAGCAGCCTCCCCCCAAAACCTTGTAAAGGACCACGGAGTGACTGGGATTGGAGCAGAGGGCTCCGCCCGCTCCCCAGCTCCGCTCTCTAGTTACCCCACTGCCCCGTCCCCCGGCTCAGGACCGGAGGAGCACAGCCAGGCTCCTCGTCATTTCCAGATGCAAAGACAAGTCTGCACGGAAAGATCTGGAGAGACTGGACTCGAGATCACCCCCGCAGATCAGGGGGTGGATGCTGGAGGGGGTGGAATGAACCGGGAGGAGGAGGTGGCTGAGAGAGCTGGGGTCACAGCGCCTGGGCCAAGAGGTCTGTGAAGACCAGGACTGTCTAGAAGGAACTCGCGGTGTCTCCTGGAGGGTCTAAGCAAACAGCAGTGATGCGGCTCCGGTTTGGTGGGTGGAGGAGGGAGCTGCCGCTAGAAAGAGGCGTGGGGAGCCGCGGGGAAGACTCCTGGATGGGGGGTGGCAGAGCGGAGGACTTGCAGAGGAGAGGATCCCCACCCCGGGGCCTGCTCCAGGAAGCCCTTCCGCGCCCTTCCGCACAGGCACCTCGTGAGCGCGGCTGCTCACCGGCCCCACCAGCAGCAGAGAACCAGATGCGGGGCGGCTGTATCCCCCTTTCCCCTCTGAGCTTCCGCTTTTCCCCCAGCCGGGGTTGGGTGTCAGGGAAGACAGTGCCCGGGCTGGTTTCCATGGAGGCAGCGTGGCTCTTGCTCTAGCAGCGGCCGAGGGAGGCTGCGGAGGCGCCAGAAGGGCAGCGGGCGGGGCGGCCCCCGAGGGAAGCAGCCGGCCTGCGTTCCCAGGGGCGCGGGGCCTTCCCGCCTGTGTGGCCGTGAGCTCAGGGACAGCCGGGAGGCCCCGGGCCCGGGAGAAGCAGGAGTGACCCCCGGAGGCTCTGACAGGCAGGGAACAGGGTGGTTGGACGAGGTGTTTGTAGGGGGTGGGTGCTGAGGTCCGGAGGGAAGAGGGCAGCTTGGAGACCAGCGCAGAATGCGACGCCTGGGAAACGGGCTCGGCACTGTTACACGTGTGTGTGCGCTCTGCTTAGTCGCTCAGTTGTGTCCGACTCTCTGCGACCCCATGGGCTGTAGCCCACCAGGCTCCTCTGTCCGTGGGATTCTCCAGGCAAGAATACTGGAGTGGGTTGCCATGCCCTCCTCCAGGGGATCTTCCGGACCCAGGAATGGAACCCAGGTCTCCCGCACTGCAGGCAGATTCTTTACCATCTGAGCCACCAAGGAAGCCCAAGAAAACTGGAGTGGGGAGCCTTTCCCTTCTCCAGGGGGTCTTCCCGAAGCCCCGTCTCCCGCATTGCAGGCCGCGAACCCCCGTCTCCCGCATTGCAGGCTGATTCTTTACCAGCTGAGACACCCATCTGCACCCTCAAAGAAACCAGGTTTCACAGCAGCGTTTTTCACAGATTGTCGTTGTCAAATAATTTGGGGAAACCCTGACTTGGATAAATAAAGGTAGTGTCTTTAGTGTGAGACTTCACGGGTCTTTAAAGAGCTGATGTGTAGTTCGAGTGCCCACGGAGGCAAGGGGAGAGATTCTATGGCATTTTTCACAATATTTACACCACAGATTTTTTTTTTTTTAAGCATCTTGTGAGACCCTAGGGACATACTTTGGGAAGCACTGACTCCTCACAGGATGAACAACGTAGTCTGGCTTATGACCTTCTACAAGTGGCCTCTGGCCTCAAGTCTCCCCAGGATGCCTGCTTTTGCTCAGAACGTTCTCTGAACTTTCACCCATCCCCTCGCCAGGTAAAGCCAGAGCTGTTAGGCCTCCGCAACAGCCTTAGGACCCACCAGGCAGTGGGGGGAGAATCATATCCCTGCCTTACGTAGCCCTTTATCACAGCATAATATTTTTTTATTTGTTCACACTTCTGTTTCCTATGCAAAATAGCCAGCTTTCTGGAAAAGAGCCACGAACCTTTATTTAATCCTGTTTAACGCCCTGCGGTGTCTGCCAGGCAGCTGTTGCCCAGGGAAGAAGCACAGGAGCAGACGTGAAGATGCGGAGGGTGTTGACGGGGCAGCGGGCATCACTAGATGGCCCCCGTGGGCGCCCCCTGGTGTCCCTCCTTTCACTCGCGGGCGACAGTCTGGTCCGCCTGTTGGGACATCCAGCCCTGGTTTCATTTCACACACAGACGCTCCCCTGCCTCCAACTAGGGGTTTATTTCAGTTCTTTCCCTACATCCGCGGCCTGCGTGTCATGTCCTCCTGCTGCTGCTAAGTCGCTTCAGTTGTGTCTGACTCTGCGACCCCATAGACGGCGGCCCGCCAGGCTCCTCTGTCCACGGGGTTCTCCAGGCAAGAACACTGGAGCGGGTTGCCGTTTCCTTCTCCATCCTGTCGTCCTAGCCGTTCCTTAAAAATTAAACCCTTCCTCAGAAAGGCTCTCAAGCTAAAGCCTCTGTTATAAATAGCTCTGGCTGGCTTCTAAAGGGGTCACCAACCTGTGGGAATTCTCTAGGCTTTTCTTGTCTCACCAAATCGTCTTCAGACGAGTCCTTTATTAAGCCCGACAAGAACCTTAATTTCTTCCCTTTAGCCGGGGTGGCGGTTTCTGCAACTTGGCTGCGCCCCCCTCCCGCCTGCGCCCCCCTCCCGTCTCCACGTATCTGGAGGCAGAAAATTGCACAGGGAGGTCCTGCTAAGTCGAAGGAGAAGCCAGCTCTGTGTCAACTTGGTATGAGCCTGGAAGGCCGCACCATCCATAATCAGCATGAGAAGAAAGAGGAATTGTTTTTAAGCAGGAAGTCAGCCTAGCATGATTCCTACACATAGCAAGTGTTGAACTTCCTATGTAACCCTGTGTAACCCTCAACAAAATGCTAGCCAAGCAAATCCCATAAGCTGTCAGGAGGATCAGGCACCACCATCAAGCTGGGGTCATTCCAGGGTCACAAGCATGGCTCAACATATGCAAACGAGTCCATGTCAGACAAAAGACACATGATCATAGATGCAGAAAAAGAGTTTGATAAAATTCAGTATCCTTCATGATTAAAAAGAAACTCTTGCCAAAGTAGGTGTGCAGCTCAACATGGTAAGAGCCCTTCACGACAGACCCACGGCCGACGTGTTACTAAATGGCCAAGTGCGGGATAAGGCTGTGCGGAGTACAGACAGGACACAGAAACAGCTTCTTAGCTCCTCTGGAGGTGGGTGACGGCAGAGTGATGTTTACGAGGAAATGGCAGGAAAGAAATGTCAGGAGTGAAAGAGATCTGCGTTCCAATTTAAAGATGTTGCTGAAGCTGAGGATGATATGAGATCATTCGCACTTTAGTTTATCTCCTTGCGCCTCCAAAGGGGACCCTGAACCAATGGCATCAGTGGGAGTTCAGAGCTAATTATTAATAGAAACACGGGATTTCGGACCCCACCCCAGACCTACTGAATCCAAACCAGCATGTGAACACGGCCCTTGAGTGATCTGTATGCCCCACTTCCATCCAAGGGGCAAGATATTTAAGAAAAGACTATCGGATGATGTTCAGCAGAATAAATTAATTGTTCCATGCCTGGAGATCATGAGAGAGAAGATGGATGAGCTAAAGTGACGGGCTAGAAAATTATATTGATTTTAGGATAAAGATAAAAAAGATTCAGTTAATAAAATTCAATAGGACTAAGGTGTCTAAAAGTAGAAATGTGTGAGAGAGTTCTCAAACGCAAGGTTGTTATTTTTTCCTTTGTGTTAGATTCCTTGGGCTTCTGTAATGAGTCAACCACAAACCAGGGAGCTTAAAACAATAGAAATGCGTCCTTTCTCGGCTCTGAAGGCTTAAGTTCAGAATCGGGGCCTCGGCCGCGCTGGTTTCTCCCAGAGCCCTGAGGGAGAAGCTCCCCTCCTCTCTCCTTGGTCCAGAGTCCCGCCGCCCTCGGCGCTCCTTGGCTTGTAGGCGGGCGGCCCCCGTCCTGCCGGCCTTGCCCCTTGCTGCTCTCCCAGCGTGTGTCTCTCTTCTCAGTAGACACCGGGAATATTGGGTCAAGGCCCCGCTCTTCCCTGGAATGACCTCATCTTAATGTCATCTGCGATGCCACTGTTTCTGAATAAAGCTCTATCCTGAGGTTCTAGGAAGGACATGAGCCTAGGGGGGTACTGTTTACCCCACTACATCCATCCCACAAGAACAACAGTGGCGAGTGTCTGCTCCGGGGACCCGAAAGGGAGGTGTGATGAGAGAGGTGTGGCCCCTGTGCCGAGGGCGGCGTTTGGGTCACATGGCCTGCCAGGTGGACCACAAGCAGGAGAGCCTGTACTTCCTACCTCTTGGGTGTCCACCTGCTTGCAGTGATTGAACTCGTGTCCTTTGAAAAACTCTGGGTTTAGCAGTCTAAAAACACAAAGAATGTAGCCCAATTTTTCCCCTAAGCAACTAAGTTTTTTTTGTTGTTGTTGTTGTTTATTTTTCTCCTAAGAAACTACGTCTGAGAGAATAAGAGGTCAAATAGAAGCCCAGCATCCCTGGCTGAGATAGAGACCAAATTGTAAAAGGAGACAGGCTTTTAATCCTGCAGATGCTGCTGCTGCTAAGTCGCTTCAGTCACGTCCAACTCTGTGCGACCTCATGGACTGCAGCCTACCAGGCTCCTCCATCCATGGGATTTTCCAGGCGAGAGTACTGGAGTGGGGTGCCATTGCCTTCTCCGCCTGCAGATGCTAGGCAGCAAAAATAGACGAACAGAGATGGCTAGGGGTGGGACATCCTGTATTACCCGGGAGGCCCAGGTGAGGGTCCAAAATTAGACGGAGAGAGGATGGGAAGTTTAGCCATGCGATCTGGAGATGCCCTGGGCTGAGGTCAGTTAGCTCTGAGGATGGGGCCAGCATCCATTCATCCGTCCCCTGGACCGTTATTGTAAAGCCTCCCCTGGACAGGTATTCTGAGCATAAACTAGGGTCGGGAGAGATCACAGTCTGTACACAGAAGGGTGTACCCTGAATTCTGAGAACTGGTTGTAGTTCTCACAGAGATAGAAGGAAAATTTGGAGAGATGTCGTCTTATGGTGTCAGAGGGCCAGGGAGGCTCCACAGACATGCACTCAAGCTGGGGCTTGAAAGGAGCTGGGGGCTGAGTAAGGGGCTCTTTGGTTGAGCAAAGCTGCTTTCACGCTAGAGTCGTGCCCTGCCTGCACGTGCAAGTAAAATCAGCCCCAGTCTCTGCTGCCTACTCTGACTTTCCCTGAGGACTCTTAAAGAAGGTTAGACATTCCTGGGAAGATAGGGGGCTCCCAGGGGTACTCAAGAAGGCCGACAGAGCTGGGCTGCATAGAAGTTCAGCTCCTTTGTTCGGACTCGGCCATTTCCCATTTCCCATTATATCACTATAAGGGCTTGCTTGTTACACAGCGTCACACACTTGGCTGCCAGGTTGGGCTGAAGCGACTAGCGACTTTTCTGGGAGGTCACGGTATGAAGTAGTGATTCTTCTCTGCAGAGAGTAGGTGTTGTCAGTGTTTACAAGCAAGCCTCGAGACAGCCTTAGACAGATGACTGATGACTTGCTTCCAACGTGCTTAACGAGGGAAGCTGCCCTTTGCTTTGATCATCCCAGTTTGGGAAGCTCAGTTTATCAGCATGAGACAAGCATCCCATCTGACAGTCACAGGTCCAGGGGACCTTGCGTCCTTCCAGGGGATGGATGTTCAGGCATCATGGAAACTCAGGCCGGATGACAGGGTTGGCAGTGGCATTTTTTTTTTTTTTCCCTACCCCGCTAGAGTCAGCATCTGTCTTGGGCTGACTTTTCTTCCAATGGAGGAGCTTGGCTTTTAAAAACTGAGTCATTTTTCACAAGAAAATAGACTGTGGGCCCCCAGGGAGGCGGGGAAGAGCCGGTACCCCCGCAGGGAGGAAGAAGGGGCAGACTGGATGGAACGACTCACTGATGCTTCAGCTTCAGAAATAAAAAGAAACCTGTAACGCCCCGAACAGCTTAAAACCCAGCTTGGATTTCCTGGGGAAGAAGACACCAGCTCAGCCCATTCATTTCAGTTTGTTGCCCTTTATGGGTTCTGCCCACAAATGAAGGAGGCCCAGCTTCTTGAATCGTATCAGCTACAGACTCAGCATGAAGCCAGCCCTTGCAGGCTTCCTTCTGCCGATCTGTGTTTGGCCCGATTAATCAAACTCGGCCAGAACTCACTCACACCCAGCAGGACCAGTTCCCTAGGCAGGCAGCCTGTGCAGTTGTGCAAGTCCCCACTCTCAGAGGGGCGCTGAGCTTCATTTAACGCACGTTCAGCTGTTGTCATCTTGAAAGTCTTAATTACTGCCCAGGGAACCCGTGTTCTCAGTTTGCATTGGGCCCCGCGAATTGTCGATGGTCTCCTATGCCACCCATGCCCCTGCCTCCCTCAGCAAATCTCAGATCTTTCCATCTCAGCTGCAGCATCGCCTCCACACAAAGCCCCCACCAGCTGCACCAGTGAGAACACTGACAATTATAACACAGCCTGGCCGACATCAATGGAATAGCATCCTCTGCATGTTACGCGCTGCCCTGGGTGGTTTGTATGGATTTTCTCCTTTCATCCTCCTCTCAGCAGCCCTTCAGCCTGCTCTTGCTGGATCTTCGGGGTCTGTGGGGGTCTGGGGACTTGTCCATCCAGGAGGACACTCACCTCCCACAATCGAGTTGTGAGAGCATAGTCTTTGACGATTTGAATATGAAGTGTCCCAGCTGAGAGGAAGAGCCTAAGTTATGTCCGACTCTTGCGACCCCATGGACAGTAGCCCGCCAGGCTTCTCTGTCCATGGGATTCTGCAGGCAAGAATACTGGCGCGGGTTGCCATTTCCTTCTCCAGGGTCTAAATTCAATTTCTTCCAGCTGCAAAGTTCCAAGATGTCTTCATTCAGAACCTCTGGGTGGGTTGGAGGGGTGATTCAGATCACCAAGAGATCTTCAGATTTTTATGGAGATGGTCCAGCACTGGTCACTCGGACTAAAAAGCAAAGGGCTCTGTGTGGAATCTGCAAAAATGCCACTGATGGGCCTAGCTGCAGGGCAGGAGTAGAGAGACCCAGACGTGGAGCATGGACTTGTGGACACAGCAGGGGAGGAGAGGGTGGGACGGACTGAGAGCGGAGCGCGGACACGCAAACACTGTTGCCTGTGAAAGAGCTCGTGGGAAACCGCCGCTCAGCTCTGTGCCCTCAGCTCCGTGCCCTCAGCTCCGTGCCCTCTGGTGACCTGGAGGGGAGGATGGGGCTGGGTGGGAGGGGGAATAAGCATATGCTCACGGCTGATTGGTGTCCAACGGCAGCAACCAGCACACCATTGAAAAGCAATTATCCTCCAATTAAAATCTTAAAGGTGCTGACACAGCAGAACGGTCAGCCGCTAGGACACCCGTCTCATCACCCTCTTCGGTCTTTACTGCCCACGCCAGCCAGCGGCTCGTGGTCTTTACTTCACTGCAGGGCTTTTGTTTCTTCTATCAATAGTCTGTCAACCGTTGGCCGTTCTGGCCTAGGCTGGGAATAAATATGGGCTTCCCAGGTGGCGCCAGCGGTAAAGAACCCGTCTGCCAGTGTAGGAGACTTAGGAGCCGCAGGTTCGACCCCAGGACTGGGAAGATCCCCGGGAGGGAGGGCACAGCAACCCACTCCAGTCTGCTTGCCTGCGGACTCCCATGGACAGAGGAGCCTGGCGGGCTGCAGTTCATGGGGTCGAAGGAGTCGGACACGACTGAAGTGACTTAGTACACACGCACACAGAAATAAAATATATTTTCTGCACACCAGGAGTTTCCCCGTTGAAATGTTTCTTTTAATACTGGTGAAGGGTCCTGATTTTTATTTTTTTTAAAGAATTGTTTCCTTCCACCCAAACTCACAGGTACAAAGGATTTAAAGGCAACTGTTCCATGACCTTCATTGATCAGTTTAAAGCCCTCCACCAGTGTAACAAGTACTGTAAAATGCTGGGGTTGAAGTCGCTTCAGGACAACAGCCAGAAGCAGAAGAAGCCAAGCATCGGGCGGAGCAAGATTCAGCCCAGTGCCACAGCCGTGAAGAAGGCGGCCTCCGGGAGCCTGGCAGAAAAGAAAAGCTAACGTCCCCTGTTAACTAACGGTCACTGGCTGGCAGCGCACCGCCTCGTGGGCAGAAATCTAAAAACACCCCGGAGGGAACACATAGCCTGCGTAAAAACTGAGTCATTTTTCACAAGAAAATAGACTGTGGGCCCCCAGGGAGGCGGGGAAGAGCCGGTACCCCCGCAGGGAGGAAGAAGGGGCAGACTGGATGGAACGACTCACTGATGCTTCAGCTTCAGAAATAAAAAGAAACCTGTAACGCCCCGAACAGCTTAAAACCCAGCTTGGATTTCCTGGGGAAGAAGACACCAGCTCAGCCCATTCATTTCAGTTTGTTGCCCTTTATGGGTTCTGCCCGCAAATGAAGGAGGCCCAGCTTCTTGAATCGTATCAGCTACAGACTCAGCATGAAGCCAGCCCTTGCAGGCTTCCTTCTGCCGATCTGTGTTTGGCCCGATTAATCAAACTCGGCCAGAACTCACTCACACCCAGCAGGACCAGTTCCCTAGGCAGGCAGCCTGTGCAGTTGTGCAAGTCCCCACTCTCAGAGGGGCGCTGAGCTTCATTTAACGCACGTTCAGCTGTTGTCATCTTGAAAGTCTTAATTACTGCCCAGGGAACCCGTGTTCTCAGTTTGCATTGGGCCCCGCGAATTGTCGATGGTCTCCTATGCCACCCATGCCCCTGCCTCCCTCAGCAAATCTCAGATCTTTCCATCTCAGCTGCAGCATCGCCTCCACACAAAGCCCCCACCAGCTGCACCAGTGAGAACACTGACAATTATAACACAGCCTGGCCGACATCAATGGAATAGCATCCTCTGCATGTTACGCGCTGCCCTGGGTGGTTTGTATGGATTTTCTCCTTTCATCCTCCTCTCAGCAGCCCTTCAGCCTGCTCTTGCTGGATCTTCGGGGTCTGTGGGGGTCTGGGGACTTGTCCATCCAGGAGGACACTCACCTCCCACAATCGAGTTGTGAGAGCATAGTCTTTGACGATTTGAATATGAAGTGTCCCAGCTGAGAGGAAGAGCCTAAGTTATGTCCGACTCTTGCGACCCCATGGACAGTAGCCCGCCAGGCTTCTCTGTCCATGGGATTCTGCAGGCAAGAATACTGGCGCGGGTTGCCATTTCCTTCTCCAGGGTCTAAATTCAATTTCTTCCAGCTGCAAAGTTCCAAGATGTCTTCATTCAGAACCTCTGGGTGGGTTGGAGGGGTGATTCAGATCACCAAGAGATCTTCAGATTTTTATGGAGATGGTCCAGCACTGGTCACTCGGACTAAAAAGCAAAGGGCTCTGTGTGGAATCTGCAAAAATGCCACTGATGGGCCTAGCTGCAGGGCAGGAGTAGAGAGACCCAGACGTGGAGCATGGACTTGTGGACACAGCAGGGGAGGAGAGGGTGGGACGGACTGAGAGCGGAGCGCGGACACGCAAACACTGTTGCCTGTGAAAGAGCTCGTGGGAAACCGCCGCTCAGCTCTGTGCCCTCAGCTCCGTGCCCTCAGCTCCGTGCCCTCTGGTGACCTGGAGGGGAGGATGGGGCTGGGTGGGAGGGGGAATAAGCATATGCTCACGGCTGATTGGTGTCCAACGGCAGCAACCAGCACACCATTGAAAAGCAATTATCCTCCAATTAAAATCTTAAAGGTGCTGACACAGCAGAACGGTCAGCCGCTAGGACACCCGTCTCATCACCCTCTTCGGTCTTTACTGCCCACGCCAGCCAGCGGCTCGTGGTCTTTACTTCACTGCAGGGCTTTTGTTTCTTCTATCAATAGTCTGTCAACCGTTGGCCGTTCTGGCCTAGGCTGGGAATAAATATGGGCTTCCCAGGTGGCGCCAGCGGTAAAGAACCCGTCTGCCAGTGTAGGAGACTTAGGAGCCGCAGGTTCGACCCCAGGACTGGGAAGATCCCCGGGAGGGAGGGCACAGCAACCCACTCCAGTCTGCTTGCCTGCGGACTCCCATGGACAGAGGAGCCTGGCGGGCTGCAGTTCATGGGGTCGAAGGAGTCGGACACGACTGAAGTGACTTAGTACACACGCACACAGAAATAAAATATATTTTCTGCACACCAGGAGTTTCCCCGTTGAAATGTTTCTTTTAATACTGGTGAAGGGTCCTGATTTTTATTTTTTTTAAAGAATTGTTTCCTTCCACCCAAACTCACAGGTACAAAGGATTTAAAGGCAACTGTTCCATGACCTTCATTGATCAGTTTAAAGCCCTCCACCAGTGTAACAAGTACTGTAAAATGCTGGGGTTGAAGTCGCTTCAGGACAACAGCCAGAAGCAGAAGAAGCCAAGCATCGGGCGGAGCAAGATTCAGCCCAGTGCCACAGCCGTGAAGAAGGCGGCCTCCGGGAGCCTGGCAGAAAAGAAAAGCTAACGTCCCCTGTTAACTAACGGTCACTGGCTGGCAGCGCACCGCCTCGTGGGCAGAAATCTAAAAACACCCCGGAGGGAACACATAGCCTGCGGAGTGACGTGACCGCCTTTTTCCTACCGCCTGTTCTCCGAGCTGCTTCCAAAACCATCATCTGCTGTTTTCCCTGAGATGGTTTCAGAGCAGGCTTGGGAACCAGACTTACAGGAGACTGGATCCACTGTCAGTCTCAAAGAAGTCCCTCTTTGTAGCCTTTCTGGAGAAGGAAATGGCAACCCACTCCAGTATTCTTGCCTGGAAAATTCCATGGACGGAGGAGGCTGATAGGCTACAGTCCATGGGGTCGCAAAGAGTCGGACACGACCGAGCGACTTCAAAGTCAATGTCAATATGTAGCCTTTGCACGCCCTCACGTTATGTGTCTGTGTATCTGCACGTGATTGCCATGTGGCGGACTTGCTCCCCTGCAGACTCTGTCCACAGCCCTGTCCCTTGCCAACCGCCTTCTAACCTCGAGGATTCCAGACGCATCCAACTGCTACATTGACAGAAAATGTGAATTCCGTCACTGGGCCCAGCTGTCGCACTGATGTGGACGATGCTGTTGTAGCTGGAGGGCGCTTTGGAAACGTCAGGCCCTTTCCCATCAGCACTCACACCTCCCGTTATAAGGTTCTGTTTAATTAAACTCATCTTTAGATACAAAGTGTCAGATGCATGTATTCACCCAGACAGCTGCTCTTCAGAACCTGCGCTGTATCGCCTCCCCCAGGGTTAGTAATTTAGTACTTTCCTACTATGTCTGCTGCTGCTGCTGCTGCTAAGTCGCTTCAGTCGTGTCTGACTCTGTGTGACCCCATAGACGGCAGCCCACCAGGCTCCTCTGTCCATGGGATTTTCCAGGCAAGAGCACTGGAGTGGGGTGCCATTGCCTTCTCCACCTAATATGTCTACTGGAGCACAAACTGCTTTCATCTGTGTTCTCTCCTTGTTCTTATGAGCACTGCTTCCAGGTTAATGCACTTCCTACCTTCCTCTCTAAATCCAAGGCTGCCTGCGCCATGTGGGATTGTTCTGGAAGATGCGTACACATCCTGGCTGGGGTACACGAGCGCACAGGGATCTAGCGCCTCCGGCTCGTTCTCGGCGCGGGGGCGGGGTGGCGAGTGGGCTCCTTCCTGCCAGTCTGGGTCCTGCCCAGCTTGGAGCGGAATGGCTCCCGCTGACCCCACTGGGCAAGAGGAGGGGCTCTTCAGAGACAGCTCGCCCCGGCCCCAGCAGCCTGTTACTAACTACAGGCTTTTAGAGCCGTTCTAAGTGTATGAAAATGAGTGCAAAGTGTGGACACGTCCGGTGTGGCCCCTTCCGCCGTTCCGTATTTCCCCCTAGTATTAGCTTCTTACATGAGGGTGATACCTTTGTTATAACTGAGGAACCGATGTTGATTCGTGACAACTCATTCAAGTGCATAGTTTACACTTCCGTCCACGCCTGGTGCTCACACACTCTGGGTTTCGGCACCCGCATGATGACGCGTGTGCAGCACGCCCAGGGTCATTTCTCTGCCCCAAACGTCCGCTGCGCTCCGCCCCTTCCTGCCTCCTTCCCTCGAGCCCCGGCTCCTGGGAGCCCCTGGTGGTTTTACTGGCTCCATACTTTTGCTTTTTCCAGAAGCTCACATCGGCGGAGCCCCTCAGGATGTCATCCTTTTCAGATAGCTGGCTGCTGTGGCAGATGATCCAGCCACTCCCTGACTGTATCTGGCCGGATGGCTAGGCCTCCTCTGAAGAGGGGGCTCCGCAAACTGAAAGCGGACACGAACGCCCCGGGGTCTTGTGGAAACGCAGGCTCTGATGCTCGGGGCTGCGCTTCCATCACCTTCCCCGCGAATCTGCGTGCCGGCGGGGACCACGCTTGTTGGCGGGGGGGCTTCTAGATCACGAGGAGGAGGATCCTGAAGTGGTGAGGGGAGTAGCGAGACCTACAGTTCCCCAGGCCGGTCGGCTGGAGGAGGCCCCCAGCAACTTGGATTCTGGGAGGCGGCGGCCTGGGGCAGGGCAGAAATGCGGCAGTGATCACGGAGCGCGGTCTGCCGTGTTGGCCTCGCTCAGGTTCCGTAGAGTCTCTAGGCTGCTTCAGCTTGAAAATGCTCCCCCTGCGCATGGGGTTTAGCTAAAAAAAAAAAAAAAAGCATAGATGTGATTCTTGTTTTGAAAAGGGATTTGAAGGAGCAAACGCTGCAGCTAGCCGCAGCTCCTCTTTTTCAGAAAATCTGCTATCTCCAGCTCTTCTTCTGACATGATTCCCCCAGCTACAGATTACAAAACGCTCACTTTTCTACACGGCTGCCTGCAGCCTGCTCTCCCCACGGAGATCCTGTGGATGTATTTGGCATTGAAGTTCTAGAACGTTCCATAGTAACAGGGCACGAGGCACATTTTGATTGAAGTTAGTGCACGTACATCAGTGTGTGACCTAAGGGCTCTCTCTTTGGTAATTTGTTACTATAAAAATATCAGTACTGGGACTTCCCTGATGGTTTAGTGGTTAAGAATCTGCCCTGCCATGCCAGGGACGTGGGTTCGATCCCTGGCTGGGGAAATAAGATCCCACATGCCTCAGAGCAGCTAAGCCCTGCACCACAGCTAAAGAGTCTGTGCACCTCAAGGAGAGATCTTACATGATACAGCTGAGACCTGAAACAGCCAAAAAATAAATACTTTAAAAAATATATCAACACAGGCATGCAAGAAAACTCTGGAAAGGTGCAAACTGAAAAGCCGAGGTCATCCAGTAACCCTCCTGCCCTCCAGCTGGCTTTGATTTGGACTTGGAGACAGTTGAAGGGAAAGGATTTCCTCCCAGATTTGGCATTTTGCAGGCAGCCCACGGGGAGGCTTGAATGGAGCTGCCCCTGTTTCCTTTTATGGATGCTCAGATTAGTTTTCAAAGTGCCTTTGTTGTTTGTTGGAATCCGATTTCGTCTGTCTACAAACATTTGGAGGACCAGGGACAGAAGGGTGCCCGCAGTGGGGTTTGTCCCCGCCAGCGCGCCCAGGCATGGCCTTCGTGGGCTGTGTGGCCATCTGTCCAGCCACCCAGACCCTAACCTTCTGTTCTGAGATGAAAGGCCGTTTTCCTCTCACAAATAACAGGGTGTGTGTGCCATGAGCTCTTGGTGGTTCCAAGGTCTCAGAAATGCCCCCGCCCATTGCCATTATTCTAGCTTATTTTGCATCACATCCAGTTCTCTGTTTTTTCCCATTTGTCTCCGGAAGTGTGAGCTGTTAGGTCTATAAACACAACAAACGCTCAACCCAGGACCCAGCTGGGAGAGCCTGGTGGGTCCAGCTGGGGATTTTGTGCCTGATGCCCACAGGGTGGTCATACACGTGGAAGCATCTCCTTTTCCTAAAGGGCTCAGCAGTGGAGCTCCGTGATGGGTAGACACATGACAATAAATGAGCACCTCATTCAAACGCGCTTGTGCTTTCAACAGCTGGTTTCATGAGGATGGCGGACAGATGAGGACTTGCTGCCGCTGGCATCCTGTCCTGGCGACGGATGGTGTGGGACGCAGGGCTGCCCAGCCCTGTGAATATCTTACAGCATCTTGTCGCAGCGCCTCCCCGACTGTGATGAGCCTCTTAATAGCAAAGGGTTTTAATAGATTCTTAATAAGAAGAATATCCAAAGAAGTAACAATTATTTTCTAATTATGAAGTGTTCTCGCTTCTAAATATGCATCCTGTTCTGTGTGTGTGCTGGGCATGTGTTCAAGTGTTTGCAGACGGAGGCGCTGGCCTGGCCCCATCCTGGCTGGCTTCCTTTGTCTACGCTCTGCTCCTCCAGCCCAGCATGTGCAAAAGGGAACAGATGGGCGCTTCTCCTCCAGTTAGATCTGCAGATGCCGCTTGGGCTTAGAGCTCTGAAAAGCCAGAGACACAAAAATCTCTCTGCCTTCCTGCAAAGGGTATGTTTTCCAGCTGTCTGCAGTGGCAGCTCCTAAATCCTCTGAAAATCAGCTTGTTCTCAACCCTCCTGTAAAAGCTGAAAGGCAAGATGGACCCCAGGTTCATCTGTGTGGTCACGTGAGCAGACTTCAACCTGACATGCAATGAACAAATACTTAAAGTACAAATTGTACCTGCAGAGAGTTGGACATAGAGACTGAACAGCAAATTGTACCACTAGATCAAGAATTTTTAAAAATCCATTCTTTATGAGAGGCCCACATGGACCCAGGTAGAAATCATTACAGACTTTTTTTCAAAAACCACATATTAAAAAACCTTTTATTTTGTATTGAGGTATAGCCGATTAACAATGGTGTGACAGTTTCAGATTAAGCAGCAAAGGGACTCAGCAATGTATATACATGTATCCATTCTCCCCCAAAGTCCCCTCCCATCCAGCCCACCACCAGCATGGAACAAAGTTCCATGTGCTATACAGGAGATCCTTGCTGGTTATCCATTTTACATATAACAGTGATTACATGTCCCTCCCAACTCCCCAACTATCCTTTCCCTCATCCCTCCCCACACACTGTATAAGTTCGTTCTCCAAGTCTGTAAGTCGGCTTCTGATTTGTAAGTTCCTTTGTATCATTTCTTTTAGATTCCACATATAAGGGATGTCATACAATGTCTTTCTTTGACTTAGTACAATAATCTCTAGGTCCATCCACGTTGCTGGAAATGACATTATTTCATTCTTTTTTGTGGCTGAGTAATATTCCTGTGTATACATGTACCATATCTCCTTTACCCATTCCTCCCTTAATGGACATTTAGGTTGCTTCCATGTCTTGAAAACCACACATTCTTGATCAGATGTGATTGCAAAGAGCAAGTTGATCAGCATTGATTTCAGGGGCACAGACTTCCATTTTAGCATCGGAAGCAGTTCTAATGGGATGTCTCCCCTCTGTCTGCCTCCCCAGCCCATTCCTTCTCTGTCTCCACTCACCTCTACATGGGTGGTAAGGTTTGGCTGCTTCCCAGAGGTAACTTGTCCATGATCCTTTCTCTGTAGTCATTTCCTAGGGCTGCTGTAACAAAGCACCACAAACGGGGTGGCCGAAACAACAGAAGTTGGCGAGCTCACGGTCCTGGAGGCTGAAGACCCCGGCTCGCGGTGCTGGCGGGAACCTGCTCCCTGCCACGGTCCTGGAGGAGGCCCTGCTCGGGCCCCCCTCCGTTCTGGGAGTTCCTCGACCTGCGGCCGCAGGAGCGTGGTCTTCTCCCCAGGCGCGCGTCTGGGTCCGCATTTCCCCCTTTTATTATAAGGACCCCCCTCCCACTGGCTCAGGGCGTTTCCTAATCAAACCCTCATTTTAGCGTGACTACCTCTGCATGGAACCTGTCTCCAAATCAAGCTACCTGCTGAGGTCCCTGGGGGTTAGGACTTAGCCATGTGAGTCTTTGCAGGGACAGTTCAACCCAGAGCGTGTCCTCATTCTTCACGCACGAGAAACAGGAATGCTGCCCCTTAGCTGCGCAGCGGATGGGTTGTGAACGTGAGGCTTGTCATACCCAAGCAGGTTTATACTCAGACTCCCAGATTAGTGTATCTCTGAGCTCCAGACCCTCCTATGTCATAGCCTCGTCAGCATCTCCATCTGAATATACGGCTGGAGCCTCAAACCTGGTCTACACCGCACTAAGGTCGTGACTCTCCTCAGATCTGTCTCTCCACTGTCTTGCTCATCTCAGAAAATGGCAGCTCCATCCCTCCAGTCCCTCGAGCCCCAAACCCAGCAGTTATTCCTGTCCCTTCTCTTGCCGCCACGAACCACATGCAGGGCCCCGCCCAGTCCCGTTCCCTTCCCTTTGCGCGCACCCACGATCACCTCTGTCCCTCCCTCCTGGGGCCAAGGCACCGCCACCACCCCTCTGACTTCCGGCAGAAGCTTCCTACCTCGTCTCCTGAATCCTGGCCTTGTTCCTACTTCAGCAGAGCAGCCAGAGTGATCCTGTCGAAACCAAAACTGGGAGTAAGACACTGCTTGTCTTAGAAAGGTCCAGCACTCTCAAAGCGCCCCTGCTCCCGCAGAGTAAAGGCCGAGTCCACTGCAAAGGCCGACCAGACCCACCCGTCCCCCGACGCCTCCCACCTCAGCTCATGCTTGTTCATGCAGGCCACTCTCTGAACGCTCCTGCCTCAGGGCCTTTGCACTTCCTGTTTCTCCGTCTGAAACGTTGCTCTCCAGAAATCCGCCACCTCTTTCAAGTTTTTGCTGAAAGTCATCTTCTCAGAGAGTCCTTCCTGACCAGAGAGTCTAACTTGCAAGCCCCCTTCCTGCTTCCCCTTACTCCCCTCTGAGCTTTATATCTCGAACTTTTACCACCAGGTGACATAATATAGATTTTACTTGTTTTACAATTTATTCCCCTTTGCATCAGACTATAAGTTCCCTGAGGGAAGAATTTTTCTTTTCTGGTTTATTCACAGCTGCATCCCAAGACCTATGCCAGATTCCTGGCACAGAGAAGACCCTGTGATATGAAGATTTGTTCACAGAACGAACACCTCTGACCCACCATCTGATGTTCTCCTCTGATGGAGAAATAAGGCATTAAAAAAAAATGTTTATTTATCTGGCTGCGTTGGGCTCAGTAGTTGTGGTGTGGGCTTAATTGCTCTGAGACATAGTGGGATCAAACCTGCATCCCCTGCCCTGCAAGGTGGATTCCTAAGCACTGGACCACCAGGGAAGTCCCCGTAAGGCATTTTTACGTATGTCGATGTGATAAGACAAATCTAACTTCCCTTGACACCTTGGCGTGAGACTGTTAGGTCTGAAAACCTTCTAAAGCAGAAAGGCAGTGTGGTGAGCAATGTGGCATCCAGTCTCTGCCCCTCCAGAGACTGGGGGTTCCAGTTTGGCTTCTAACACTTACCAGCTGTGTGAGCTTTAAAGAATGACTTAACTTCCCTGAAACAGACTCCCTCACAGATAAGTGGTTACTGAAGCAAACTTGGGTCCCCTCGCCCTCCTGCCATAAAGCCAGTCTCCTGACACTGGGTTGCGGTGGAGGAAAGTGCAGCTCGTCTTGCAAGCCCAAGCAACGAGCACAGGCGGCTCGTGCTGGAAAGGCTTGAGCTCTGGACGGATTTCAGGGTGGGGGAGGGACGAGCAGCCCGGGAACGGCTTGCTGATTGGCTGGTGAGGTGATCGAGCGCCAGCATCGGCTTTCCGGCTCCATCCCCTCCAGGGTCAGCACGCAGCTGATGTCTTCCCCCTGGTGGGGATTTCTGACTCTGCTAAACAACCCCAGGATACGGTTCAGAATATCATCCGTAGCCTTGAAGAGGAACCGAAGGTCCTTGACTTCATGGCTAAGCTCTCAGTTTCTCCTGCCTCACTCTTTCCTTTTGTTCCTGTGTTTCCTCACCTTTCTGGTTGAATTTGCTCTTTGGAACTCAGGGAAGGCCTCGGAGGCTAAGGTCTTTCCACAGACGAGAGGCAGAGGGCACAGCAGGGCCCTCTTGGGGACAAATGGGAATGACACCTAACTTGCAAGGATGCGAGAATTAATTTGCATAGAAAGATAACTGACATAGGGTGGGAGTCAATAAATACAAACCATCACTACAACTTCCAAGCTCCGAAATGCTTTTCAGCTTGAAGTTAGCTATAAATATCTGTATCTTAGTCATAATAGAGGAATGAGTTTCATGAATCATTGTACTCTCTCTTAGGGGAAAACAATACAATCAAACAGCACCTAAAGTGACCTACAACTGTAATAAAAATTCTATTTTTTCTTATTGAGGAGAGAGAAAAATGAGAAGAAATCATGTCAGGTATTTTCTTCAGAGTTCACTTTTCAAGTCATTTCACCATGCTTATTGATGTGGACTACACAGTCCTACTACTAAGGGGACTGAGCAATCAAAGTCTTAATAATTTTCTGCATGTCTCTTAAAAATCCTCAATTTCAAGCATCAAGGAGCCTTTGCTGCCTAAAAAAATTGGTCCAGAAATTGCTGACAAGCCCAGCTGCATTACCTTCCTGCTGTTTTTTTAGATAAGCCAGCTTTGATCAAAGCCCTTCCAACCACCAGTTCCCCTTTCATCTTTCTTTTTTTCTGGAAGAGGTGAATTTTGAACAGAGCATAAAAGGAAGTGACAGGTGAACAGAGAAGAAAGGAAGGCAGTCCCGTGGGGAGAATCTCAAGAGCCAGGGTTCGGAAGCAAGAAGAGCATCCTTGGATGACAGCAAGCAAATCTGCCTGGAAACGCAGGGGGCTTCCACTGAATAGGGAGAGAAAAGCCGCGGTCTCAGGGGCATGATGGAGCGGAGGGCCTTTGCTGACCGGTCAGAGATTGACTTGTTTTTGTGGCTCTACGTGTTGCTGGAGGCTTAGCACAGATACAGCTTGAGCGGCTAGAATATGGAGAAGGTCGTGCTTGCCCAGGAAGGAGGCAGGCTGGAGAAGCAGAGGGTGGGCTCCCTGCCACACGAAGCATCTCTGGGCCAACAAGCAGCCGGGAGGGGACCCGGAAACCGTAAAGACACGGCATCCTAAGGGGCTCAGAAGCAAGCCATGGGCAGCCTGGAGGGGCCCAGAGATGGAAGGAGGCGTGGGGGCAAGGCAGAAGCCCAACAGGCAGTCCCATTTCCGCACCTGGAAACTTCCCTCTCAACGTAGCTCTTGCCAGGGCACTACAGAGCAGGGGTCAGCCCAGCACACGGGTCTCCGCCCCCTGGAAGGACAGCGACCGGCTGAGGTGGGGAGATCCTGGCAACTGCAGTTCATTAGAGGCAGCTGCTGTTTTCAGGGAGCTCAGCGTGTGTCTCAGAGTCGACGGACCGGGGAAAAGCTCACCCTCGGTAACCGATTCACTCGGCACTGCTGTGGCTTCCAGGAGGCCACGCTTTCCCGCCACTGTCCATCCATGTCTTCCTCAGAGTCTCGGGATGCAGTCGTGAAGATCAGCATGGTCTCTGCTGCTGTTTTCAGATCTGCGTTACCAGGAGCTAGTAAATCAAGCCCCTCACTGCTTCCATCCCCTCACTTTCCAAAAAAGTCATAAACAGGGAAAGAAAAGCGCCCTCGCTGCAGCAACCCGAGGGTGTGACTTATATGTGATCCTGTGCCCATGAGTCATCTTCCTCCACGCTCCTTCCCAGGGACGCGCTTGCGATAAACAAGAAAACCCACCTCTACCCCTGAGGATGCACTGAGCTGAGCCAAGGGCTTCTGCTTTCCTGCCCTCTGCACTCACCGTGTCCCCTCTAGAGTTTCAATCTGCCGGACAGTCCCTTTATGCAGCACAGGGGGTCCCCAAAACCCCAATCGAGCAAAATTCTCTTCCATCACGTCCAATTTTAAGTATCCTGCTGCTGCTGTTCCTAAGTCGCTTCAGTTGTGTCCGACTCTGTGCGACCCCATTGACGGCAGCCCACCAGGCTCCCCCGTCCCTGGGATTCTCCAGGCAAGAGCACTGGAGTGGGCTGCCATTGCCTTCTCTAATGCATGAAAGTGGAAAGTGAAGTTGCTCAGTCGTGTCCGACTCTTCGTGACCCCATGGACTGCAGCCTACCAGGCTCCCCTGTCCACGGGATTTTCTAGGCAAGAGTACTGGAGTGGGATGTCATAGCCAAAGTAGAAAGCTCTTTCTTTAAAAAAAAAAAAAAAATCCTTGTAGTTGATTGGAATTTTGAAGTTCCGGATGCTTCCGTGTCTGAGGATATGGGCATTAACTTAGATGCTTAAGGCCAGTGTTTCCTAAAGAAAAATGATTGTTAGGAGGTACATAAGGCATCCGCAGTTACTGGAGTTAAGTCCCTCGGTCTTCACCTTTCACTGGCGGTTTCCCCTCACACCACTTCTGTTGGCGCTCTCCTTCACACCTTTTCTGAGATCTCTACTCAGAATTCACCCTCTCAGGGTATCCTCCCAGGCCTCCAGCCCACTCAGCCAGGCGTTTTCAGTCTTGACTGTGCCTTGAAATACCAGAAATCTTCAGAAAACATTGCTTTCTAGGTCCCGGGCTTCCCTTGTGGCTCAGCTGGTAAAGAATCCGCCCGCAATGCGGGAGACCTGGGTTCGATCCCTGGGTTGGGAAGATCCCCTGGAGAAGGGAAAGGCTACCCACTCCAGTATTCTGGCCTGGAGAATTCCATGGACTGTATAGTCCATGAGGTCGCAAAGAGTCGGACATGACTGAGCGACTTTCACTTTCTAGGTCCCTCCCCAGAGCTTCTGACTGAACTGGTCGGGGTATACTGTGGGCAGTGGGACTTTCGGACTGAGTTTTAATTACTTTGATAGATTTGATGCTTTCCTTTGAAGGGACTTTTATGGAGGCTTTATCACATAGGCACGACTGGTTAAGTCAAAGACCATTGGTGATTAAACTTTATCTCCAACCCCTTACCTCTCTCCCCACCCCAGAGATGGGTGGAGGGGTGCTGAGCATTCTCACCTAATCACAGGGTTGAACCTCTGGCAACCCAACCCCATCCTTAGGTTACCTAAGAACTTTCCAAAGTCACTTCACTAACATAACAAAAGACACCTTTATAGCTCTCAATGCTTAGGAAAATGCTAAAAAGGGTTTTAGAAGCTCTGTGCCAGGAATGGGGACAAAGATGATATATACTTTGTATAAGCTACAATATCACAAAGTTGCACAGAGCTATGGACAAAGCTTCGCAGGAGCTTGTCCCCTGTCCCTGAGATATAGTGGCACATGAGACCTGTACAGCACACTCAAGGGCATCTCGGAGTGCCTACCCTTAGGCACTTGGCCAAATCACCAAGGGGGCACTCCAGGTGGAGAGCTTTGGAAAAGGAAGGCAGCTGCTTCTGCAACTTCCAGTTCTACCGAAATGCAAGTGGTGCTGAGAAACGTAAGCACCAGCTTCTAAAAGTGAGGAGCTGTGCTGCTTATGGGTCCAGCCCTGATCTCAGGGATGCTAAGCCTCTGCCCACGTGATCTGAGGTCAGGAGACCCACAGTTTCTTTTGTTACAAAACATTCTTCATCTTTCATCTCGCACTCAGGAAGTCAATCTTCGGTGAGAATGTTGCCTGCCAAGATACAATGCAGATAGGTTGTCAGGGAGGATCACTATGTCATCTCTTCGTGTAGGAAGCCGGAAGGGAGTCTGGCAACGGGGCGGAATGATGCGCTGTTGATGTCTTTGAAGGGTGGGTGACATCATTAATGCCTGATGACAATCTAGGAGGAGAGTCATCTGGCGTCTGGATCCCCCTTTTCTCAAGAAGGAAACTGAATGTGGAGGAGATGTTCGGTGAGTTTATGACACAGCCAGGGCTGTTTATGACATGGCACCCGAGCCGGCAATCTTCTTAAAACTGTGGTGACATTGATCTGTAACGTGACATAAGTTTCGTGTGTTGGTCAGTCAGTCGTGTCTGACTCATGTGACCCCACGGACTGCAGCCGCCAGGCTCCAGGGCTCCTCTGTCCACGGAATCTCCTGGGCGAGAGTCCTGGGGTGGACTGCCATCCCCGTCTCCAGGCTCCCTGTGTCCACCGTGAGAGTTGGGGCGGAATGATGCCACCCTCTACATAGCGCTGTTGATGTCTTTGAAGGGTGGGTGACATCATTAATGCCTGATGACAATCTAGGAGGAGAGTCATCTGGCGGCTGGATCCCCCTTTTCTCAAGAAGGAAACTGAATGTGGAGGAGATGTTCGGTGAGTTTATGACACAGCCGGGGCTGTTTATGACACGGCACCCGAGCCGGCAATCTTCTTAAAACTGTGGTGACATTGATCTGTAACGTGACGTAAGTTTCGTGTGTTGGTCAGTCAGTCGTGTCTGACTCATGTGACCCCACGGACTGCAGCCGCCAGGCTCCAGGGCTCCTCTGTCCACGGAATCTCCTGGGCGAGAGTCCTGGGGTGGACTGCCATCCCCGTCTCCAGGCTCCCTGTGTCCACCGTGAGAGTCTGCCTTCTGTATACCCTGCAGTGTGCTCACCGCCATGTCCAGTTTCCAACCATGCACTTGAGCCGCTGTGCCCATTTTACCCTCCCCCACCTTCTTCCCCTCTAGTAACTACCACCCTGCTCTCTGTATACCCCTGAACACCCCAAGAAAAGCCCTAAAGACCTCGCTGAGCTGAGCCTCCGCAACCTTCAGGAGGAATACCGAAGCGATGGGAAAGCAGAAGGGGCCCCCGGCCCAGCTTGGTTGCCCTTCCCTCCGCTCTGCTGGGGTCTCGCTATCACCGCCCCAAGCTGGCCTAGGGTCTCAGGCCTCAGTGCCGGGGTCCCGCTATCATCACCCCAAGCTGGCCTCGGGTCTCAGGCCTCAGTGCCGGGGTCTCGCTATCACCGCCCCAAGCTGGCCTCGGGGTCTCAGGCCTCAGTGCTTCCGGCACGTTTCCTGAGACAGAAACACCTCCCGGCTGGGCCACTCTGCTTGTCAGCATTAACTTCTCAGGGTGCTTACAAGATGCTTCAGCAAATAACTTTAGTCTGTTCTATTTTTATTTTTCTATCTGTATCCCGTAACAGTGGAAAAGAATGGCCACAGTTTGTGCAAATATTGCATATGGTAACGCCATTTATAGATACACAGTAAGTAGTCCTAAACGCACAGCATGTGAGCGGGCGGTTCGCAGGTCACTGCTTTCTCCCAAAGTTGTGAGTCATCCCTTCCCCGGTTTCGTAAAGACCTGGATGCTGGTTCTGACCACCTGACTCCCCTCATACTCAGTCTAGGCTGGGATTGGGGGGGGGGCTTCCGCCACTCTCCGGAGCCCAGGCTTCACCTTCTATGCACCCACTGCAGCTCCAGGGGCACCTTCTGTCTGAGGAGGAGGTCACTGTCACGGTAGCCACTGAAAGGGCTGGGGTGTGTCCACACGCAGCACTTGGGGAGGGGCCCAGCCAGTCTCGGGCATAGATGGGCGTCTGGACATCCTCTCCCGGACACCCCAGGGGCCTGAGCAGGTAGCTGCCACGGCGCTGTCACTCCGCATGACCGGTAAAGAGCTACTGTAACTCTTGAAATGGTCGCAAGTGCTGTGCTGTAGCCTCAGCCTCCAGGGGTGCCCCGTGGAACGCCCCTCCCCAGCAACCCCAGCCCACTGCTGCTCCCAGCCCGATGACCCTCCCTCTCCCTCCTCCCTGGGTGGGAGAAGAAAACTGGCCTGCCTTTCTCCTTTGATTCTAAAAGGCCTGTGTGGGGGGAAAGCATTAAAAACTGTACTTTCATTTTGCCTGTTTTCTATTCCTCGTATAGCGATCCGTTTCTCCTCGAGGCTGCATCACATCTGCCTCCCCACTCCCAGGACAGTCCATTCGGGGAAGAGAGAAAAAAGAAAGCACCCTCTATCTGTTCCCTCTTCTCCTTTAGAAAAGAGTGTTGGTCGCTCATTCGTGTCCGACTCTGCGACCACATGGATGTTAGCCCGCCAAGCTCCTCTGTCCATGGGATTCTCCAAGCAAGAATACTGGTGTGGGTTCCCATGCCCTCCTCCAGGGGATCTTCCCGACCCAGGGATCGAACCCAGGTTTCCCCCATTGCAGGCAGATTCTTTACCTCTTCTCTAGAATCAGGACCAAATTTTGTTCAGAGAGGAAAAGTGCTTAGTTAAAATACTCTGTTTCCCAGACTCCCTTGCAGTGGAGCATAGTCTGGCTCACAGTTCTGACCAATGAGGCCTAAGTACTCACTGAGGTGGGGCTTCCAGGAACTCTCTTTAAAGAGGATTCAGTTAGAGTGCAACTGCACTTTGGGCCCTTCATCCTTTAAGACTTTCCCTCCTGGAACATGAACTTGATAGCTGGAGCTCTAGCAATCATATTGTGACCATGAGGACAGAACAGGATGGACACCCAGAAAGACATAAACTGCTGAAGACAGTACGATCCTGCTGTGCCAGCCCCAGGCGCTTTACCTCCTGATTTTTAACTAAAGGAGAGAGGGAAAAAAATCCTCTTACTTGATACATCCTTTTATATAAGATGTTCCTCTTAAAAAACAAAGCTCTCAAAGTCATTCAGAAGAGAGCATCTCGTTTACCAGCAGCAGGGGTGCTCCGTTCTGGCTGTGCATTATTGTCACCTGTTGTGCTTTAAAAATGTCGGTGCCTGGGTCCCCCTCAGAGATCCTTAGGTAAATGGGTCTGGGGCAGAGCCTTAGGCAATAGGATTTTTAAAGCTCTCCGGGTGATTATGATGTGCAGCCAGCCACGGGTCCCAAAACTCTGCTGTTCTAGTTTCCAAGGCAAGAATAATTGGTTAATTGATTCCTTCTGCTCTCATTAAACACTAACGGCATGAGGTGGACCATGTCCGTAGCCCAGAGGTTTATCACGTCACCTGCAGGGCTGATCAAAGCACAGGTTGCTGGTCCCGCGCCCAGAGCTTTGGCTTTACTGGGTCGCGGAGGGCTGGAGAATCTGCATTTCCAACGAGCTCCCAGGGTGTCGCTGTGGCAGTGAGGGGCCAGAGCAGTAAAACCAGGCGTCTGTCTGTTTTTCGTCCCCAGGCCCTGCCTGCTCTGCCACCCCTGGGCCCCGAGTGCGCTGCTTTGCTCAGCTCTTGTGCCCTCCTTGGAAAGCAGAACATTAGCTTGCTCCCTTGGAAACGACTTTTAGGCAGTACCACCCTAGAAGCTTAGGCCAAGACCCTCCCCTCCTCTGTCTGAAAATACCTTCACTGTCTTCCAGGTTTCCACTCAGAGGTCACCTCCTCCAGGAAGTCTTCCTTTCAGCCCCCACATCTGTGCTCCCAGAGGCCTTGGTCCCTCTGTCTCTTTGCACTTGAGTGCAGTTGCCTTGTGGAATCCCTTTTCTCCTAGGACAAAAAAAAAGCTTTCTCTCTCTATGCCTGGGATTCAGCTGAAGCTCCAATACTTTGGCCACCTGATGCGAACAGCTGACTCGTTGGAAAAGACTCTGATGTTGGGAAAGATTGAGGACAGGAAGAGAAGGGGACGACAGAGGATGAGATGGTTGGATGGCATCAGAGAATCAATGGACGTGAGTTTGAGCAAACTCCGGGAGTTGGTGATGGACAGGGAGGCCTGGCGTGCTGCAGTCCATGGGGTTGCAAAGAGTTGGATGTGACTGAGTGACTTAGCTGCCCTGGTCTCTGTCTTCCTCACCCTCCAAACACACTTTGCTTTGGGGACTGTCTTGCCGGCACCGCAAGCCTCCTGCCCCTTCTGCCTCTTGTTCTGAAGTTCCTGGTCCCGGAGTCGTTGCTTAGAACAGCGGTGCTCACCTGGGGGAGATTTTGCCCCCATCGGGGGCTCTGTGCACCCGGATATTTCTGGTTGTCGTCACACCTGGGAGGCTCTACCAGCCTCTCCTGGATTCAAACCAGGGACGCGACTCAATGTCCTCCACCCTTCGGACAGTTACCAGCGACAGAGAGTCCCCTGGCCCAAACTGTCAGTAGAGACGAGGCTGAGAGACCCTTCCCCTCTAAGGCCGCCCCGGGAGTGGAGAGCCCCTCTGCCCGCGGCCCAGCGGTGCTGGGTGCCTTGGTTACAGTTCCTGGGGGTGGGCTGAAGGGGTCTCCAGCAGCCCAGCTGGGAATCCTCAGGCTGGTGACGGTGGGGATGACGGCAGTCATTCTGAGCTGAGGCCTGAGGTGCCCGAGGCAGGCCCTCCCGGGCTCAGGGGCAGCTGAGCGGAGCTGGCACCTCAGAGACGGAGGGACGGCGCCGTCTTTGTAGGAGAGCTGCTGGGAAGGAGAAGCCTCGCAGAGCCGGTCTCAGGAAGGACCGTGCCTGAGCGCCCTCGGGAACCGCAGCCTCTGCCCCATCGCTGCAAGGCCTCAGCTCAGTGGCTCTGGGAAATGGGCGGGAACCCTGGCAGGAAATGGACCCCAGGCGGGGCGAGCTCACGAAGAAGCGCCCTGAAGCCATTCTGCCGGATGGATCCTGGCTGGCAGCTCTTTTCAGACGAGCTTCTCTGACTCACGTCGTGGCGCGTGGGGCTCAGAGCAGCGCTCCTCGCCACTCGGAAGAAATCAGCCTCTGTGGGGCTGCCCCCGGGGGTCCAAGGGCCTCAGAGGAGGCTGTGGTTTGTCTCCAAGATTTCAGAATGTAGTGTAGAAGGTAGGATCCCTCCAGAGATGCAAAGAGAACGTCCCAGTGGAACCAGCTGGGCATAAGAGCACACATGTCTATCACAAGATACTGGAGAGCAGAAGGCTGCCCGCAGGAGGGCCTGAAGCGCAGACTAGAGGCCTCGGTGTATGCTTAGGCGCATGACTATTGCTTCCAGTCAGAGCTCCTTAGCCCTCAGAGGGTCAGGGACCCTCATGATGGTTGGATGACAGCTCTGGACTCTCACCCTGGGAAAGTGCATCTATGCATAAAAGGTCACTGTCAGCTTCGAGGGGTTGGAGGATCACTCTAGTTGCATCCCTGGAATCGGGATTTAATGCATCCATCCTCAGGCCCAGAGAAATGCCAGCATCTCAGGCTGGCATCTGGCATGAGATAGCCACAGAGCAGATGTTCAGATGATTAAAGACAAGGTGTTTGGCAGGAAAAGAGGCCAGTGGATGAGAAAGACAGGCAGCTGCATAATTGTAACAGTATGGATATTGGCCAAAATGAAATATTGATTAGCAATTATATGGTCCAGTGAGTGGGGACAGGTCCCTGGAGCCAGGCATGCAATTCTTGGCTTTACCAAATCATTTATGTAGCCAACAAATATTTATCACAAACCCACTGTGTGTGAGCTGAGGATACAGCAAAGTTCCTGTCCTTATGTGCCCGACCTTCCAGGCTGGACACGGAAAATAAACAAGTCAGGTGGTGAAGAGTGTTACACCGAGGGGGGAAGGCTTCACTGAAATGACAGCTTTGGGCAGATACAAGAATAGGATGAAGGAGTGAAGTGTGCACGTGTCTGGGAGAAAGGCTCTGGACAGGAAGCAGCAGGCGCACATGTCCTGGGGCAGAAGCGCACTTGGCACATTTGAGGATCAGCAAGCTGGTGGGTGTGCCGTGGAGTGAGCAAGAGGGAGAGCAGGAGGAGATGAGGTCTGTCTGCGAGGGAGGTATGGGATCCTTGGGTTTTGTTCCCAGTGGAATGAGAAGCCGTTAAAGTATCATGAGCAGGGAAGTAACATCATCTCATTTAGGTTTTTAAAATTAATTGAGCGCCAGTGGAGAAAGTGAATGGGCATGGTCCACATTCTCGTGATAGTATTAATAACAGTCATATTCTCTTGCTTTGTCAGATAAGTTATTCATTCTTCCTCAATCTTGATGTGGGGTCAGCAAACCTTTTCTGTAAATGGTCAGATAGTAAATATTGTAGGCTTTGTGGACCATATGGCCTCTGCCATCTCTACTCTGCTCTGGAGCTTGAAAACAGCCATCGACAGTAGGTAAATGAATGACCCTGGCCATGTTCTAGGGGACGAGCCATCCCAATCTGCCTGGGACAGAGGGGTTTTCCAGAATCTAAGAGTCGCCTCTTTCTTAGCTCATTTGAGATAATGTGGGCAAATGGGGATGGCTGGCGAATTCCAAAAAACTTTTGTGAATGCTGAAATTTGCATTCTGTGTATATTTTACATATCATGAAATAATATTCTTTTAATCTTTTCCCCAATACTTAAAAAAGCATAAAAGCCATGCTTTGCTCACACAAAAAGAGTCTGCGTTTGACCCACAGGCTGCAGGCTGGCAAACCCTGGCCTTGAGGACCCATCAGTGACAGGCACGACCAGGCACACCTGCCCTTCTGTGTTCCCCCTCCATCGGGCCGCCAGGGATCCCAGCCCCCGCCCACCTGTCTAGCCCCATCCCCTGCAGGTCCCCATGTTCCTGCTGCACCAGCTGGCTTCAGGGTCTTTGTCTGTTCCAGACTCCATTCCACTTGAAGACTTGACACATGCCGCCCCCTTTTCCTGAGAATTCTTCCCTTACCTTTTCATCTGGAGAAGGAATAGCTCCTGCTCAGAGTGAAAGTTACATATTATACTCTGCTTTAGACTTTCTCATTCACACGCCGTTTGTTTTTTCTGGCCCAAGGTTGACCAGCAGCCTATGTCCCGGGCTGGAGTGAAAGACGCTCCAGTGGGAAAACAACCAGTTCTCTGGCTCAGGAATCCAAAGTGAGATATGGGGAAGAAGTCACTTGGTAGCATAAGAAGAAACTGAAAAGACGCCCCATGGAGGCAGGCAAGCAGAAACCATGACGTGGTAGGGCCATGAGACCCCAGAGAAGCAGAACATATGCGTAAGCAGTAGTTGAGCAGAAGCTGGAGGCGAGGATGGAGGCAGAAAAGGCAGCAGGAAGGCAGCCGTTACAGGGCTGAGGCTTGACTCAGAGCAGCAGCCTGCGGGGTGGCCAGACTCTCCCGGCTCTGGGTACGCGTGGATCCTGACTGTCTTTCCGCTCTCTGCAAGGCCTTGCCTTGTGACTGTTTGGGGCTTCCGTGTGATTCCTGTCCTCTGACTGCCACGTGGCCCCTTCCAAAACAGCTCTCCCCAGCTCAGCGCCTTCCACACAGCAGTGTGTGTGATGTGAAATGTGTGAGAATCTCATCACTTGAGATCTAAGAAGAAACTGCTTCCTGCAACCAAAACTTCCTACCATACCACTTACATTCTGAGGTCATGATTTGTATCCACTTTCTTGGGGATGAATATAGGGCTCTTTCCATGTCTTCCACAGTTCAGCACATCGATCGCTGTAATTGCTGAGCAAAGGCTCCTATCTGGAAGAGCCTGAGCTCGTGGAGAGAGATGGGTGTGTGTGTACTCAGTTGCGTCTGATTCTTTGCAACCCCATGGACTGCAGCCCACTAGGCTCCTTTGCCCTGAGATTTCCCAAGCAAGAATACTGGAGTGAGTTGCCATGTCTTTCTCCAGGGGATTTCCCAACCCAGGGATTGTACCTGGGTCTCTTGCGTCCCCTGCATTGGCAGGCAGATTCTTTACCACTGAGCCACCTGGGGAGCCCAGAAAAAATCTCGGGCACAGGTTGGTAGGGCGCTGGGAGGGGGACCCTAAATACAGCAGTTCCCATCCAAAGGGTGGGTGAGGATCTCCCACTTCTTTGTATCCAGCAGCTATTGAGAGCCAAGTGGGAGACAGAACATGCTGTCCGGAAGACAGGCAGCCTTAAGAAATGAGAAGGACTTTAATTGGCTCTTAACTGGGCTAAATGTGCCGGGAAAGTGAAGAGATTGGCTCTCCAGGTGGAATAAGATTAGTTCTCATCTGGCATGTTTAATGGGTCAGCAGACACTCAATCGAACAAGCTCTTCCACTCCTCTCCCTCTCTGCCGCAAGCCTTTGAAAACTCATTTTGTCAACATTAACGCTAGATTCTGCTGTCAGCTGCTGCTGCTAAGTCGCTTCAGTCGTGTCCGACTCTGTGTGACCCCATAGACGGCAGCCCACCAGACTCCCCTGTCCCTGGGATTCTCCAGGCAAGAACACTGGAGTGGGTTGCCATTGCCTTCTCCAATGTTTGTAAGGAAAAGTGAACGTGAAGTCCCTTGGTCGTGTCCGACTCCTAGTGACCCCATGGACTGCTGCCCACCAGGCTCCTCTGTCCATGGGATTTTCCAGGCAAGAGGACTGGAGTGGGTCGCCATTGCCTTCTCCTATGCCATCACTATGTTACATTAAATAACAATGTGCTTGGACACAGTCAGGTATCCTGTGGCCCCACATGAAGTGAAGGGCAGCAATATCCCCAGAGAAGAAGCTTCAATAAATAGTCTGAGAAATGGACAATTCATGGAGATTTAAGGCAAAGGAATGGTATCAGAGGGGAGGAGAAGGCGGAAGGAAGAGAACTTCCAAAAGCATCAGAGATGCTCACAGCTCCATTGTCATAATCCAGAAACACTCCAATCCTACCCGGAGGCCTTTTCGAAAACTGAATTAGGGTGGGGAGGTGGTGGACAGAACATACCTTTGTAGAGCACAGAAAAAATGCTTCTTCAGCACCAATAGTGATACTGGTATCACTTGTCAAGATGCTTTTACAGACCCCCAGAACCCAGCTGAGGACAGTGCCACGTCCAGCTCCCAGTAATGCCTCCCGAAGGTGAAGGCCCAAGCTCCCCCAGGACACGGCACATGCGCCCCCCGCCCCGGGACTGTCTGGACACGAGGGGTGGTCATCCTCAGACATCACACTTGCATCATCGAGGGTCGCGTGGTGAACGGCCGCTGTCCGACTCAGAACACCATTCACACTGAAGTTGTTCGGCCTGTGTAGGAGTGCAGAGACAGGCCAGGAAGGGAGCTCTGGGCTCAGGGGCTGCGGCCTCGGCATCTGTGCCAAGTCAGTGGTTTCCAGCACATTTTCCAAGCCCTGGAGCAGCTCCGTGTCCAGCTTGTGGCACATCCCATTAGCTCTCTGTACATTTCTCTCAGGCTTTCTCTCTGAGTCATTCTGAACACACTCTCCTTGAGTTAAGGACGAATGTCCTTGGCTTCTTTCTTCAGGGCCTCCAGACGCAGCTGCTCCTCCTGGAGCAAAGTGTATATCCTCTGGTATCAAGCCGTAATCATGAGCTTCCTTAAGGCCACATATTCCTTAAATGACTGAATTTTTTCAGCTTCCTGGTTCAGAATTTGCATTTCTTCTCTCATTTTCAGTAAAGAGCCCATTCTCTCCAGAAGTTTCTCCCGGGATTCCTCAGCAGCCCTGTGTATTGGCCTGTGGCTGTGAGCTGCGTGCTTGGGGCGTTCAGAGCAGGGGCTGGTCAGCCTCACAGAAGAGGCCTGTGGCTTCCCGGTATGTCACACAGACCTGCTCCTCAGAGCTGGGGTGGTGGTCAGCTCTGGCCTGCCCGCGAAGGCTCAGACAGGGACGGCAGAAGTTGTGCCCACGGTTTATGGAGACGGGGTCCAGGAAGAGTTCATGCGGGTGGAGCAGGTGACTCCCTTCTGAGGCAGCTCCTAATGAATGAATTCGGAATACTTGGGTGATGAAATCCTTGCCAACCGCCCCGGTTGTGATGGGCAGGGGCAAGTCTGCCTGTAGGGGCAGTATTGCAAGACGAGAGCGGTCCCGGGCTCAGAGCGCTGGGAACGGGGATGCTCGCCTGAGCGCTTCAGTTGGAGGTCTTAGCACTGGCGTTCTAGAAAGGAAGGAGAAGTCCCAGTTGAATGAGATTTTAAAGGAATTTTACCTAGCTCCCGCGAAATTTAAAATTCTTCACATACACATGCACTACAAATGCACATATACAAGCACGCATGGGTGTGCACACTGACACACACGCCCCTGCCAAATAGTAAACCGTGTTTCTTTCACTTAAAAGGTGGTCTTTTTTCTGAGGCTGTTTGGCTGTACTTTTGAGAGGGGAACGCCCCACCAGATAAATCCCAGGTTCAGTTCCACTGCTTTCCGGGGAACTGCCGGGAAAGGTTTGGAGACAAAAGGTAACCCAACTTCTGTCGAGCTGAAAACTTCTCCACTTCACTCATCAAGGTCACGCCTGACCTTCCCTTTAATGGGCGGCTGCCTGGAGCCCCGAGTGCTGTGTCTTCCCCTTACTCAGGCCTGTCTCTCCCACCACAGACGGCGGTTGGTCCTTCTCCTCCCCGCCCCGCCCCGCGTATCCCTTCGCTTTCCTTCCCAGAAGCTCTGCCCTCCCGTCTGCAGTCTGCATCCTCACTAGACTGCGGAGTCTATTCGCTATATCCGGGGAGACGACCTCAGCTCTGCTTCAGTGGCCAGCTTGGCACCTGACACGCAGTAGGAACACACGGTTCATGTTGGCTGAATGAATGTCTTCATCTGGGAATCCCATGCAGAGTGTTTAAATATTCTAAGTATATGATACACATGAGTCACAAACCTTTTTTTTTCCCCCCAGAACACATAGTGACCGCTTTCTAAACTAGACTATCTTGTGAGCGGCCCTTGGAATGAATTTCAGCAGCCATCCACACTGGTGAGCTTCCGTGTAGTTTGCAACCCTCATTTTCCTTCAGAAAACCAGAAGGAAACTGAATATTCAAGGGAAGGTGGATGCCCCACCAGTCTCCCCCTCACAGGCCTAGGGGCGCCCGCCACGGCTTTGCCCCCCATGGCTTCCTTGAGCCCCTGCCAAAGGAGGGGAGTGGACGGGCAGATGGGCCTCCGACTGTTGGCCTCGGGCTGGCTCTTCGCGACAGGGAATGAGGCGGGGGTGCTGACAGGGACCCAGGCGGCATCGTGAAAGAACCAGCTCACAGCTCACCGAGCCCCTGTGAGGACTGTTCTTCATGCATGTAACTGAAGAGCCCTGGAATCCAGCCCCCAGGCCCTCCTCGGGCGCTCAGCAGGTCCCGGGCTGCCCCTGAAGCTGGCGAGTGAAGTAAAGAGAGCCAGGTATTTCCCTCACAGCCCTGCCGCCCAACCTGACAAACCGCCCTGGACCTGCAACCTGCTGGCAAGCAGCCTCATCAAAGTACATGAGTGATTATTTTCCCAACAGTAACCAAAAAAAAAAGTATAACCTCAAACATTCAGGGTTTCTCCATCTGAAAAGACATGGGCGTAACTAAAGTCTGTGGTGCCCTGTCTGGGGCTCCGTGATGGTATCTGGTGCCCTGAGGCCTCCATGTCTTCATTTGGGTGACTACCCAACAAGTCCTGGATGGGAGCAGCTGGGGAAAGGGACAGGCCTATTTCCCTGTGTCCCCAGAGCCCGGGACAATACCAGACACACAGTCACCGCACAAGCCTCGTCTGCCCAGGGAACGGGAAGAGGCAGAGAAAGCGCGTCATCACACTGTCCTCCGAGGTCTAGAATACCAAACATGGGGGGCAGTCTCCTTGAAGCCTGAGGAAGACAGTTCTCAGATGAACAGAAGAGTGGGGGACTTGACACGGCGTCTCGCGACTCGGCCAGCAAGCGCCGCTTGACTGCCTTTCGTGCCCACTCCTGGCGGGTGATACTCAACAGACCACCACGGGGATGGAGCGGCCAGGCCAGCGTCCACCTCGGCCACAGGCAGATGGGATGACGGCCTGGGCATATTCCTTAACC
The DNA here is from genome assembly GCA_006410635.1 of Cephalophus harveyi. Lineage (NCBI taxonomy): Eukaryota > Metazoa > Chordata > Mammalia > Artiodactyla > Bovidae > Cephalophus > Cephalophus harveyi. The sequence goes on along the minus strand of SJYT01039198.1, from coordinate 567,184 downwards.
TTCCGGGCCTCCATTTACTCATGGAAACAAAGAGGAAATGGGTTTCTAGTTCTAACAATATACTGTCTTCTGAGTCAAGGAAGTAACCAAGCAGAAAACACAGATTTAGGAAGCATTGAAAAAACAAGGGTAGAATAGCTATCTATATATGGTAACTGTTATGCCACCTCACCCGCCCTCCTCGGGGCTGGATGGAACACTGGGCAGGCCCTCAGTGGCAACAGGCACGTTCCAGGGACTGGAACGTTCTAAGACACTGTTCTAAGGTGAAAGGATTCGCCTCACAAAGTACAGGCCTGTCTCCTGGGGGAGGAAGACATCTTAAGGTGACTGCCTGGGCTGTCGGCCCACCTGGGATTTTAACGGCACTTCCAAGTGAACCCTTTCATCTTGTAAATGACGTTCAGAGTCAGTAAGTGTCCCTGGGATGCTTTTTGCAGACAACTATTCATAATCATCCCAGTGGGAGCTGGAGAGATGCAAGCTGGGCTGGCGAAGGAGGCTATGATTAGAGATGTGGGTGTCAGGCTGGAGGAGATGTGGCCTCACTACGTGTGCTCCTCAGAGACCTGCAGGAAGAACGGGTCCCCAGCCCTGCATGCGGCACAAACTCAGGCAGGAATTGCAATGAGCTGTTATGTGAGCCACCCTGGCGGGAAGGACGCAGGCTGTCCTTTTCTGGGGCCCCCCGTTTAATCCCATCTGGGCATAATCTCGAACTTCCCAGGTGGCTCTAGTGGTATAGAACCCACCTGCCAACACATTTAAGAGACCCAGCTTCCATCCCTGGCTGGGGAAGATCCCCCGGAGGAGGAAATGACAGTCCACTCCAGCCTTCTTGCCTGGAGGATCCCATGGACAGAGGAGCCTGGTGGGCTACAGTCCATGGGGTTGCCGCGTCAGATACAACTGAAGTGACCTAGCATGCACCCACAAGCAAAACCTCAGGGTGAGTGCAAGTGAGGAGGAGCGCATGAGGCCAGCCTGGAATTGTTGCTGAGCCTGTGAACGCACTCTGGGGCTGGCAGTGCCTCGTGGTTGGCTGGGTCCCTAAGTTTGCTGGTCTGTGTCTGGATAGTTTGGCCACCTGCTTCCTGATCCCAAACTACTGCTTAGATGTTCCTTCTCTACCCTTATCTTTGACTTCCTGGTTTCAGGGTTTCGTGATGCTTGGCTTTCTCTGCATGTGGAGACCTCACAGGGAAAGATTGTCCTATGATTTACCCCTCTCCTATCCTAGGGGCTTCCCCCAGATCCCCGAGAAAGCAGATGGGGGCTGAGAATACTGATCCAGTACCAGGATGTTAACCCAGCTTCCACGCAGCCTCAGTGGTGAAGCATGAGGCTGTGTGGAATAACTACCAGGTCAAGGAAGGATAATAGCTAAGGGACAGAACCTCAGATTCAGGAGACCCGCGTGACCAGACCATTGCAGAACCACGCCCGGTCCCTGTGGATACCGGGTCTCTGTGGATCCAATCCTGGCAGCTTTGTTCTGCGTTGTCTGGTCAAGTGAGATACTGTGCACGGGGTGATTCGTGTAAAGTCACACTCTCTGTCTACTCTCCTTCAATTAGCATGCTCTCCAGAAAAACTCAAAAAAGTATCAGTGTGAATCATTTCAGGGGGGTCTGGCTCCTCTCTTGAGTGTGGACAATGTCAGGAGGGAGGAAATGGGAGGGGAAGGAGCTGGGGGTCAGACAGGAAAGGACACTCCTCTTCTCCGGATGGAAGTCCCTCGGGACCTGTGCTGTGTACACAGGCATGTGTACTGGACTCATGTGGTCCTTTCTAGCAAGGAACCTGGAACTCTTTTGCAAAGTTTTGTTCATTTGATTCCCCCCCCCAAATGTAACTGGAATGATTAGAATAGTCTCAGATCGTGAGCCAGTGAACACCCATTAATTTAAAAGCCTCCCCAGTGCCTTAGGGCAGTGCCTGGCCCACGGTAGCCACTCAATACATGTTTACTTGATAAATGAGGGGTAAATCAATCAATCAGAGGACTGGCTCTGCTGGTCACTCCAGCCCCTTTCAACTTAATTAAACTGGTGGTGGCTTAGTTGCTAAGCTGTATCTGACTCTTGCGACCCTGTGGACTCTAGCCCACCAGACTCCCTGTTTGTAGGATTTCCCAGGGCCTGGCACTGGAGCCGGTTGCCATTTCCTTCTCCAGGGGTTCTTCCCGACTCAGGGATCAAACCCGCGTCTCCTATATTGCAGGCAGATTCTTTACCACTGAGTCACTAGGGAACCCCTGATTAACCATATATGTGTTCATTCAGCCAAGTCACAGGAGAGAAGTTTTAGCCCAGCATAGACAGAACCTACTTCTTACTTTAAACGCTTCTCACAGAAAGAACCTGTTTCAAACCAGACCACCCAGCTGGCCAAGTGTCCCAGGTGCGACACCGGGTGTAAAATGCTCAGATTAGCTATGACAGCCCATACGTAGTTCATGTTGTTTCCTGATGGAAACCCATCGAAACATAAGCAAGAAGGACCTGGCATACAAATTCAGCAGTCAGCCTGGTGACTGATCAAAGTCAGTAGGAATCAAACATGTTCTAGAATTTCTGAAAGCTCATTTAAACCATGTACAAGTTTATTGGAAAGTTGTCTTCATGATGACAAGTAAAAGATCCTCATACCTTCGTACCTCATACCTATAAGCATGTGGTTTACAAACCCTAGATTTAAACCAATTTTAGTTTTCCGCATCTACCATTTTCCTCTCCATTTCAGCTCAGTAAGCACGGGTTGAACGATTACCACGAGACTGACCTGGTGCTTTGGTGCTCTGGGGGACGCTGCAATCATTTTATTGACTTGGGAAAACACAAAGACTCAAAATCAATTAAATTATTTAAAACAATAGCATGAGAAGAGGCAACATTCACATGACATGTTGGTTATGAGCACAAAGGACCAGAATTTCCTCAGCAAGGACACAGGACTGGGAGCGCTGCTCTAAGATGACCTTTCCTGCCCACACCAAGCAGATGTCAACACCTTCAGGGAGCGGAAGGGTTGCCTAACAGTAGCTATTTAGTGTGATAATGGCGTTTGATAGTTTGGACACAAACACCATTGTCACACTCCACAGCTCTGCTAAGGGAAATCGGTAGCCGTGGAAGTGTTAATTTCACCTCCATCTTCCACCAGAGTCTCTGAGCATCATCAGAGAATCTCGTCAGTTTCACGGAGAGACCTGAACAAAGAAAAAAGAGGAATAACAGGTCGGGAGCATCTTGAGCAATGGAGAGAAATAAAGACGTGGACTTGTGGAACAAACACGCTAATACAGGGATCTGTTGCCTGTGATCTGTGACCACCCCCAACGGGAAGGAAGACTTCCTGCGGAAATGGATGGGAAATCTGTTTGCATCAATTTTCTGAAAGGGCAAAGAGAGAAAAAGAATCCCTGTGGGAACTGATTTTAGAAAACAAATACTTAGTGGAAGACAACATCATCAACGGTAATAACACGACTGGAGTAATGGATCCTCCCTGACTCTCTTCCTCACCATCTACCCCAGTCCATCATCAGTAACGGGTCAACCTTGCAGTCTGAGAACAGTTATGCTGCATGGGGCCTAGCGTGTAGACAAGCTGTGATACACTCTCGGTATGGCGGTTGGATACAGAGGCATTCACAGGGGCTCAGATGTCGAATCTCACTCACCGCAGTGGTTTCCCGTCACAGTAGCGAGTGGGAGATGGTGGAGGGGGGGCGAGAGGATGGAACGTGGAAAGAGAACTATTCCATTGTTGTTAATAATTCTCCTTTTCTGGCCAAAGGGAGCCTCCTGTGAAAAAATCCCTCCTGGTTTCCGGGATTTCCTGTTGGAAACGGTTTCTGCCTGAAATATGCACTCCTGCCCACCAATGGCGCATGAGAGGAAACAAAGCCTTTTATCTAATCCTTTCTTTCCCCCAAATGCTGGAAATGGAAAAGGGCGGAGGCCAGCTTACTCTTTCCTCCAGGATAACTGAGCTGTTAACCAGAGCCTTGCTTTGGGCATAAAATCAACCCATTCCTAATAACTGGAAAATGAACCCCTCTGCATTTTTTTTTTTCCCAGTAAAAATGCCCGTTATTCACTGGCAGGCCTTGCAACAGCCCTCTTCAGCCTGGGCTGTGTGGTTGTGAGCATACCATGAAAGTCACTCAGCTTCCACGGGGTCAGAATGTTGATCCCTGCCTCTTTGTTTCCTTTCTAGTTTTATCGAAATGTAAACCATACTCATTTTAGGTGTACAACATCAGCGTTTGCTTTTTTTTTTTTACTGTGTTCATGTGCTCATCTTTCCCTTAAGGACTGACCTCCCTTGGTTCCTGTCTGAGACCCCGGATCACCTTTGCAGGGTGCTGAGCGTCAGCAGAGTCCACCCAGCCCACGTGAGGTCTGCTCTCTTCAGGGGGAATTCTTCCCCTGGGCACTACGCCCAGGACTCCCAGTGCAGCCCAGCTCTAGAGTTCCAGCTGACCCCGATTGCTACTGCAAAGCCCTGGCATGCTGGCTGCGGCTGCTTATGTGATAACCGTCTCTGGTTTTTCCCCTCTCCTGATGACTTAGCTAGGTTCATCCGCTTTGTCTTTGCCTGAGGGACATAGGACAGAAACCCCTCTTCCTGGTCACTCCAGGGATGTACCGATCATGCTGAGAGGCTGCAGAAATCTTAGCTCGGTTGGAAAGAATCATTCACTAGTGACAAAGGTCCCTGTAAGACACGCTTGGAGGGTTTTCTCCCAGACAGACTCCTGAGGTCATTTCACTTCTCAGAGCTTCCCAGCAATGTCTGGCCTCACTCCCCGTCTCCAGGTGAGCCCGTGTGCGTCAGTCTTTCATTAACCTGCAAAAGAGAGAAGGTAGAGGCGTAAACAGGGGAAAGAAGAGAGGAGGCAGTGACTGTGTTAATGGTGTCGCCTCCTCTAAATAAACCTCCATTTCTTCGGTCCAGTAAATTCATGGCCAGGAAAAAGTCCTCAAATTTGTAGAAAACATTTTCTTTTCTACCCATTTGTAGAAAGGTTTCCGTATCAGGTTGTCCACAGGGGCACTGTTTATAACAGTAAAAACTGCAAGCAACTGTCCAATTATGAGAGAAGTATGACATATTTACAGTACATCCTAGTCATTTAAGGTGATGTTATAGAAAAATGGTGGTTTACTTGGAAAGCGATTCAGTGAAGAAGTAGTTTGTAAAACCATTTCAAATGCCCTTTCTGTGAAAACTGGTATATATGCCTGGGGCAAACACATCAACTATTAACCCTGGCTATGTCAGAGTGGTGGAATTACAGTGTGGTTTTGTTTCTCCTTTTGGGTCTCTGCATTTATTAATTCTACAATGAATGTAATGCTTTTGTAATGAGAAAAATAATTAGAATATAAACATCTTTAAGAACCTTTTTTTTGGGGGGTGGGGGGTGGGGGCGTGGATTCCCTAATAAAAATTCCTTATTGCAAAACACTCCCCTGAAAATCAGGAGGTTCGAATTCACCCTCTTCCTACCCTGCTTGCCAACAAGCGTGACAAGTTAGAGCTGCACTGAGAGATGGAGCTGCAGGCTAGTTTCTTAGCAATTATTAGCAAAACGCTTTATTATACAGTATAACTTTTATGGTATTATGGCCTCAATCAAACACATTTATTGAGTGCCTATTACATTCCTGCCTTGTGAACAATTTTAAATTATAACGGCCATCATCTTTTATTACTCAAAGGAGTGTTTGAATTCTGTCCACCTGCAAAGTAGTTTAAATGGGCAAGTCGAATGTTCTCATTTTTTTTCAAATGCCATCCAATCATATGTCACCGAAAAAAAAAAAAAAAAATTGCAAGTGGTTAATGCCAGGATCTACTTGGATATAGTTTTTAAAATTTATGTAGTCACTTCTCATTCTGCAGGTTAAAAAAACTTTCATATTTTCAAATTTAACCCCTGAACTTAAATAGCACCAGTTAATGAAAAACTGAAAGTAGTCTATAAGCTGGTTGGGAAATCATTACACCTGCTATTTCCTGTGAAAAAAATGAATCCTTAAAGGCAAAGAGGTTGGAAATTAATTCAGGGTGATGCATCCGCATGCCAGCAGTTTTTTCACGGCTAGTAAAGGCCTTGGGGGATCTTGTTAAATTTCTCTCTTCTGATCTCAGCTCCATAAATCTCCCGCCATCTCTCCTTGAGCCTTACTTCCTGAGATTTCCTGAGAGAAGCTGAGTCCCAGGCATTCCTAAATGGCTGTTCATTAAAATGAAATTTCTGAGCCGTGTCCTGGGCTCCCCTCCCTCACCTTCCCAACCTGGAAAGAATCTCTAGATGTTTCTAGTTGCTGTGGTCAGTTCAGATTGCCGTTTTCCTATTGAGCTCGCGGGTATGAGAATCGGGAGAGACTGGATTTTGCTCCTCTCTTAAAGTCAAGGGTTTCTTTTCCTAAGTGGGGAACAGGCAGGAAGGGGAGGAGTTTGTTGAGAAGGAGGCCTTCACAAAGCTTGATCCTCTAGTGAATTCACCAGTCTCTGAGTATTCTGTGTGCATCCCAGCTCCCTGAAAGATGTCTTGGCTTTGCAAGTACCCAGAATATCACAAAGCTCTCTGTGCTTCCTCGGGTCAGGCCGGGGCATGAGCAGCCTGCCCTGCTTTCGCATGTCATTCCCCAGGGTCTGAGAACCTTCCAGGGCCAACTCCAGAGGGCTGAGAAAAGAGTGCTTTGGGGACCATGCGTGCCAGTTTGTCACAAACCTACCCCTTCAGCACCTAAAAGAGATGTTAAAAAGCAAGTGAGACACGGAGATGCGCTTTTTAAAATTCCACGTTCACATTTCCTGTCATTTCAAATAGATGTGTTAAACACATCAATTTGAGTCTTGTAGGCTATTATAGTCTAGAAGACAAAAGAAGTCAATAACATATGCCTGAGTCTTGTCATTCTGAAAGCACATGGAAATTTAAAAATAGAACGTTCTTTTCAATAGAGGGCAAGGAAGGATTTCTCTTTTCACTGAAATCTACCTTTTGTTCAGCTGTTGTTCAGTCGTGTCCGACTCTCTGCGACCCCGTGGACTGCAGCACACCAGGCTTCCCTGCCCTTCACCGTCTCCCAGGGTTTGCTGCAACTCAGGTTCACTGGGTCGGTGATGCCCTCCAACCATCTGGTCCTCTGCCACCCTTCTCCTCCTGCCCTCTCCTGCATGAAATCAGAGGAATCTGGAAAGCTTATGCATGTATCTATTATGCCTGCTATCACCAGAGGTGAAGAGAGAATCACTGGGCAAATTCTCAACCAAGTTGGGGGTCTCGGTAGACTTTTTTTTTTTTTTTTAATATTGTTTGGCTGCACCGGGTCTCAGGGGCGGCATGTGGGATCTAGTTCCCTGACCAGGGATCGATCCCTAGTCCCCTGCACTGGGGCCTCGGAGTCTTGGCCGCTGGGCCGCCGGGGAAGTCCCTCAGTAGACTCTTTTTAAAGAGAACTGCTGAGGTCTGGGGATTCCTAGGAACCAGCGTCATTTCTATGCAGGTGCCCAGCTCATTCCAGTGCTGTCCAGGGAACAATCCTAGTTGGACAGAGGAAGAATTCCAATGTTGGAGTTTTAGAAGAACAAAATATAGGGGGCCTTGCGGTCATACTTGCTCCGAAAGAAGGGAAAGGGGAGGGTTTCTGGTCAAATAAACGTCCTAATGGTAGTATCCTATTGGTAGAATCTTGTTCAAAGGCCTCTACGTTATTGCTAAATCAGACCATCATAAAAGAGAATATATAGCCACTCCAAGGCCAGAAATAAAAGTCCACGACCCCTCCACGAGTGCAGAGTCACTTCAGTCGTGTCCAGCTCTTTGTGACCCCGTAAACAGTAGCCTGCCAGGCTCCTCTGTCCATGGGATTCTCCAGGCAGGAATACTGGAGGGGGATGCCACGGCCCCCTCCAGGGCATCTTCCTACCCCTGGGATCAGACCCGTATCTCTCCCGTCTCCTGCACTGACAGGCGGGTTTTTTCCCACTAGAGCCACCTGGGAAGTATCTTCTCCTTTCCCTCCACTGGGTGGGGAGAAGCATCTTTAGGAAAGCCTCTGGTTTTCTTAGGCTTTCTGAAGACACAGAACAATCACGGCAGATGATTGAAAATGTGGTGTGTGTAACATGACACAGTGCTCAGGGGGTCTTTCTAAACACCTGGGTCGCACCTCACCCCCACTTCTCAAAGTCAGCGCTGCCCCGCAAAGGGACAGGCCGAATCGCACAGAGGCGCTGGAGGGTGCGGGCGAGTGTGGGAGGCACTTACCTTCAGTCCGCGCGGGCGTCTCTCTGCCCCGGGCCCTTCTCTGCCAGTGGGGTGTGCCTTCTGCGGGCTCTGGGGGGGCAGCTGTGGGCGCAGCTGTGGGCGCCAGCCCTGAGCGTCTGTGGGTTTTAAGTCTTTCCCCACTCCCTTTATGGGACCCAGGGGTTTAAAGTAAACAAGTTTCTTTCTTTCTGATAAGTCACATTAAAGGATCGATTTGGAGGGAGGGAGGGAGGCCACAACCTTAGCCCTTAGTCATCGTCACCTTTGGTCCAGCTCGCTAAGCCGGGCCGAAGGCCCTTACCCCTGCCGAACACAGTCCCCTCAGACACGCAGGCTTCAACCTGTTTAACTCTTTCTTCTCAGGAAGACTGCAGTCTGTTACCTTGTCGCCTCCCCATAATTCCAGCTCTAGAAAAGGCACCTGATCCTAGGAGCCTGTTGAGCATACCCTTGGCTCATCCTACTTCCAGCTCTTGACCAACATTTGGAAGCCAGTCTGACTCTTGAACCAATCATTTCTGACGCACTTACAATCTACTTATTTGTTCTCACCAACAATTATTAAGCGCCTCCTTATCTGCTCAGCTCTGGTATCACAACAGTGAGCAAGACAAACAGTTTACATTCTGGTTTTTTTTAAGACAGATAAAAAGAGACACACAAAACTAGTGATTCAGCAGGGCTGCCTCCCCTCCTCCGCCCCCAACGTGGGTCCGCAGCCGCCCCTTGGTAAGGTTTCCGATCACTTCTTTCCCTCCTCTGCCCACTTTGTTGCTTCGCCTTCCTACCCTGGGAGAGCAAGAATTTGTCGCTCTCTCTAGGGATAAATGCCGTCTGAAGTGAGGCCTGGTTCTCCCGGTCAAAGCGCGCGAGCCTCTGAGGCGGGGAGGCAGCCTTCAGCAGCCGGGAGGCTGCATTATCCTCACCCCCGTGCTTGGTTGTCATGTGGCATCTCAGGTAACAGTCGGAGGGCAAGCAAGCATGTGCCCTGGCTTTTCTGTTACTTTCCTGAGAACTGATCTCAAGAAATGAGCCCCGAGGTTGCCTCTCTTTTGGGTCCCTTCCCTCCAACCCCTTGAGGTCAAGCCGAGCGCTGGCTCCTAGGAGAGACCGGGGCTCCAGGAGGGCCGGGGCCCCAGGGGGGCTGGCACACCCACACAGCAGAAGCCCCAGGTTCACCCTGAAATGGGAAAAGCGCCGCGGCGGGCCCAGCGGGGTCGCCCAGGCTCCGGCTTCATTCGCAGCTCTGGCCTCACCGTGAGGCCTCACCAGCCTGCCTGTGGAAACTTGCTTTGTACTTTCAAAAGCTGTTGCTCCTGGTTTCAGGAACCCTTTTTTTTTTTCCCCAGAATTACTGTTGACTTTTCACCTTTACAGTGAGATGGCATCTCAGTCTCCCAGTATAGATATTCTTTCACACAGCAGGAAAGCTCCCCCGACTCCTAGGCCTCACCACAGGGACACCCCAGTCACTTTCACCAGCTTCTCTCGGTCTCTGAAAGTTGATGTGTTTTTGCCGACAGTTTTCCTTTTGTTTGGAAAACCATGATGAAGACAAACGTTCACCTTTCAGATAACTTCCTTTAAATTCCCAGCCATGGTACTTGCAAGGGTTTTGAATTTCAGAGAAAGGGTACACTTTGCCCTGTTTATAATCCTAAAAGAAACTTCTTCCTGCAAATCACAGAATCTCTGCCTTGGCTGCTTTAAAATGACCTTTTTTTAAATTAAAGGGGATGCATTCTTTTAAGATAAGATGGATTTGAATCCTGCAAGGTTGAAGCTCAGTGTGGCATGTCTGAAATCCCTGATATTTATACTCAGGTACAGGCTGCAAAACAGAGAAAAACAAAATCAGGTAACTTTCCATCAGTGCAGCTAGAAGCAGGCCCCACCCGCTGTGGGTGAGTGACTGGTCTTTTCCTGCCTGAACCGCAGGCTTTTTGAAATGGAAGAGAAAGTAATCACTTCCAATGAAGAATGCTAAACTCTTGCCATGAAGAAGGCTGAAGTGTGAGAACTGAAAATCCTGGGTCTCATTCAAGATTCTTTACCATTCAAAGTTTTGCCTTTGAAAAACACACTTTATATTTCTGAGTTTCCTCTCTGTGTAGCAAAGCTGAGGATACTAGCTTGTCATTTGCTCTGAAAGCTTAGGCGACCTAGGAGGTGAAGTCATCTTTATTAATGAAGAGAAGCAAAACAAAGATGGATACAGAGAAATTACCAAGGTCTTGAACTGTGTTGACTCACTGTTTGTTTATTGGGCTAGTAAAGAAAAAGAGGCCCAGGGAGTTGAGAATGAGAAAGAGAATGTCAGGGGGAGAGAATCAAAGCCACTTTCAAACCAATGTCCTAATCCAGGACTCGGGAGGAAACCCAGAATGTTAACAGCGAGTCCTGGTTCTATCACTGCAGTCCCACACCAGCCGCCTTCTCCCACTGAAGCTCCTGCTCTTACTGGTGGAAGTGAGCTCAGAACACCATTCGGCATTGTGGGGGCAGGGACCTGACCCCGGGGGGGTCAAAGCAGTACGTGCTCATTTGAGTGAGCAGTACATGCTCCCAGAGTGCAGTCACAAACTAGTTGCAGAACTTATTATGCACTTCTGAGCTAAACGTTTCAGGCCGTGTCCCCGGGGAATAGGAGTTTTCTGCTTAACCTGAGTCCCATGATCAGAGCTACAGTAACAGTAATCCCCTAATTGCTGTTTGGTTGCTCAGTCGTGTTTGACACTTTGTGACCCCATGGACTTAGAGCCTGCCAGGCTTCTCAGTCCATGGGATTTCCCATAGCATCTAATATTTAGCTCATTTTCAAAATTCCCCAGTTATCTCCAAAATCTCTTTTAGAGCGCTTTTCTTTCTTTTTAAAAGCTCTGATCCCGGCAGGATTGATGCCTTGCATCCGATTCGTCTTTCCTCACTTTTCTGTATCACAGAGTTAATCTGGACGCTGTCTGGCACTCGGCCAGGATGTCCTGTCCCACCCTAGTTCTTCTGAAGGTTGGCCCCCCTGGGACTTCTAATGAGACATGGTGCAGAGTGCTGGCCCTTTAACCTTCTGCGTGCCTCCCCTCTCCTCACGGCCTCCTGCTCTGAAGATAAGCAGATGCTCTCAGGGTAAACCTTCCTTCAACATCGAGCACGAATCTTCAGAGTCCTCACCCATTCATTCAATCAAGAAACATTTGTAGAAAGCCACAGTGTCCATGGCATTATTTTAGACACTGGGTATGCAGAAGCAAAACCTACTCAACCAACCAAGAAAATCAGACTGAACTGCCCTCTCCCATGGAGCTGACATCCAAAAGGAGGTGAGCCAAAACCAAAATGAAGTCAGAAGCCGGTACTGAGTTTGAGGAAGGACCCAAGTTCAAAGAGTGATGGCGAGGGCCCCACCATTTGAACAGAGAGCAGACAGAAATTAAGAGTGAGCCACAGGGAAGAGGGTTTCCAGGCAGAGGGACCCACACGCCCAACTGTGGCTCAAAACGGGAAGGAGTCCCGTGCAGCCAGTGCAGGGGGCGCTGAGGGGGGCGCAGTTAGAAGATGAGGTCAGGTGGCCTGATGCTCATTGGTATTTAGAGCTCCGGCGTGGGCTTGGCTAGCCACTATCTACAGTAGGCAGACAATAAATGCTTTATTTTAACTACGTTTATTATAGTAACAAAGAGACAAATTGGAATTGGAAGCATTATTCAGAAATTAGTTCCACCTCAAGGTCAATTTCTAATTAATTGAATCTAGCAATTTTTCAGATACGAACACAAAAGATTTTCAAGATGGTAAAGTGTGGGGGAAAACTGTATCTTTCAAAAACAGTGAAATACAGCCATTTGAGTACCTTTTCCTCTCTGCCTCTATGTTTGCTCATGTTCTTACATAGTGTGGTTATCGACCCTGAGGTTAAGCTGCCTGGGTTTAGCCTCCAGCCCTCCCACCTTCCAGCTGCGTGATCTTCAGAGAGGCACCGGGCCGCTCTGTGCTTCCCTTTTCTCACTGATGAACTTGTCTGAATAACAGTACCTGTTTCATAAGGTCACTGTGAGGATTTAGTGAATTAATATGCATAAAGTGCCAAGAACAGTGCCTGGCACAGGGTAAGTAAGCCCTGTTAAGTGTTGTTATTATTAAATCCTTAGAACATCTTTGAGCTATTTCCTGATTTTAAAATTGAAACAAGAATCATCAGAGACATAACCAATACAAGTCAAAGCAGGGACTTGAAGCCCCATTTTTTGGAAGGCAACTCTGCTGTTCTCTTCAGCTTCCCTACCTAGGGAGGCTGAGTTTCAATACTCGTGACTTTGTTTTTCCAAGAGTAACTCAAAATTCTGGGCACTGGGGACAAACTCTTGTGCGTCACACTGTTTGTGCCCCGGTCCATGACCTCTCTCCAGGTGCTCCGTCATGTTTTATAACCCACTAACCTGTCACCTTGAGCGTTTCTACGCTGGTGAGCACAGGAATGTGGAAGATAGAGCGAGCCCCTGCTGGGGCTCAACGGGGTTCCCCGAGAATGGATCTCAGCAGCCACGAAGCTCTGGGCCTCCTTTCATGAAGGGAGTGCTGCTTATGACTCCTTCCTGCAAGGGAACCTGACGCCCAGGCCAAACGCTGAGCCACAGACACAGATCCTCAGGCTAGAGGGGCCAACCAGCTCTTCCTCTTGCCCTTGGTGACTTTCAAGAAATTCTGATGGCACCATCTTCTCCCATCACCAGAGACTTCCTATGGAAGAAGCCAAGTCATTTCATGAAATGCCACATGAAGACAAGATTTAGTTGATACATTTATTCATTTGTTCATGGTCTATCCTAGGGAGCTCTCTACTTGGACTTGGGTTGGCATCACAGATTCATCTCCCTTCCATCCCACCTCCCCACAAACACCATGAAGCTCCTAAGTATAATTCCAAAGTCACCTAGATGCCTAGGGTTAAAGGAGCAGAGTGAATGACTTTTTTTTTTTTTCCCCAGAATTACTGTTGACTTTTCACCTTTACAGTGAGATGGCATCTCAGTCTCCCAGTATAGATATTCTTTCACACAGCAGGAAAGCTCCCCCGACTCCTAGGCCTCACCACAGGGACACCCCAGTCACTTTCACCAGCTTCTCTCGGTCTCTGAAAGTTGATGTGTTTTTGCCGACAGTTTTCCTTTTGTTTGGAAAACCATGATGAAGACAAACGTTCACCTTTCAGATCACTTCCTTTAAATTCCCAGCCATGGTACTTGCAAGGGTTTTGAATTTCAGAGAAAGGGTACACTTTGCCCTGTTTATAATCCTAAAAGAAACTTCTTCCTGCAAATCACAGAATCTCTGCCTTGGCTGCTTTAAAATGACCTTTTTTTAAATTAAAGGGGATGCATTCTTTTAAGATAAGATGGATTTGAATCCTGCAAGGTTGAAGCTCAGTGTGGCATGTCTGAAATCCCTGATATTTATACTCAGGTACAGGCTGCAAAACAGAGAAAAACAAAATCAGGTAACTTTCCATCAGTGCAGCTAGAAGCAGGCCCCACCCGCTGTGGGTGAGTGACTGGTCTTTTCCTGCCTGAACCGCAGGCTTTTTGAAATGGAAGAGAAAGTAATCACTTCCAATGAAGAATGCTAAACTCTTGCCATGAAGAAGGCTGAAGTGTGAGAACTGAAAATCCTGGGTCTCATTCAAGATTCTTTACCATTCAAAGTTTTGCCTTTGAAAAACACACTTTATATTTCTGAGTTTCCTCTCTGTGTAGCAAAGCTGAGGATACTAGCTTGTCATTTGCTCTGAAAGCTTAGGCGACCTAGGAGGTGAAGTCATCTTTATTAATGAAGAGAAGCAAAACAAAGATGGATACAGAGAAATTACCAAGGTCTTGAACTGTGTTGACTCACTGTTTGTTTATTGGGCTAGTAAAGAAAAATAGGCCCAGGGAGTTGAGAATGAGAAAGAGAATGTCAGGGGGAGAGAATCAAAGCCACTTTCAAACCAATGTCCTAATCCAGGACTCGGGAGGAAACCCAGAATGTTAACAGCGAGTCCTGGTTCTATCACTGCAGTCCCACACCAGCCGCCTTCTCCCACTGAAGCTCCTGCTCTTACTGGTGGAAGTGAGCTCAGAACACCATTCGGCATTGTGGGGGCAGGGACCTGACCCCGGGGGGGTCAAAGCAGTACATGCTCATTTGAGTGAGCAGTACATGCTCCCAGAGTGCAGTCACAAACTAGTTGCAGAACTTATTATGCACTTCTGAGCTAAACGTTTCAGGCCGTGTCCCCGGGGAATAGGAGTTTTCTGCTTAACCTGAGTCCCATGATCAGAGCTACAGTAACAGTAATCCCCTAATTGCTGTTTGGTTGCTCAGTCGTGTTTGACACTTTGTGACCCCATGGACTTAGAGCCTGCCAGGCTTCTCAGTCCATGGGATTTCCCATAGCATCTAATATTTAGCTCATTTTCAAAATTCCCCAGTTATCTCCAAAATCTCTTTTAGAGCGCTTTTCTTTCTTTTTAAAAGCTCTGATCCCGGCAGGATTGATGCCTTGCATCCGATTCGTCTTTCCTCACTTTTGTGTATCACAGAGTTAATCTGGACGCTGTCTGGCACTCGGCCAGGATGTCCTGTCCCACCCTAGTTCTTCTGAAGGTTGGCCCCCCTGGGACTTCTAATGAGACATGGTGCAGAGTGCTGGCCCTTTAACCTTCTGCGTGCCTCCCCTCTCCTCACGGCCTCCTGCTCTGAAGATAAGCAGATGCTCTCAGGGTAAACCTTCCTTCAACATCGAGCACGAATCTTCAGAGTCCTCACCCATTCATTCAATCAAGAAACATTTGTAGAAAGCCACAGTGTCCATGGCATTATTTTAGACACTGGGTATGCAGAAG
Source organism: Cephalophus harveyi (assembly GCA_006410635.1). Lineage (NCBI taxonomy): Eukaryota > Metazoa > Chordata > Mammalia > Artiodactyla > Bovidae > Cephalophus > Cephalophus harveyi. Next base: position 552,013 of record SJYT01039198.1, on the reverse strand, counting down.
CAAAACCTACTCAACCAACCAAGAAAATCAGACTGAACTGCCCTCTCCCATGGAGCTGACATCCAAAAGGAGGTGAGCCAAAACCAAAATGAAGTCAGAAGCCGGTACTGAGTTTGAGGAAGGACCCAAGTTCAAAGAGTGATGGCGAGGGCCCCACCATTTGAACAGAGAGCAGACAGAAATTAAGAGTGAGCCACAGGGAAGAGGGTTTCCAGGCAGAGGGACCCACACGCCCAACTGTGGCTCAAAACGGGAAGGAGTCCCGTGCAGCCAGTGCAGGGGGCGCTGAGGGGGGCGCAGTTAGAAGATGAGGTCAGGTGGCCTGATGCTCATTGGTATTTAGAGCTCCGGCGTGGGCTTGGCTAGCCACTGTCTACAGTAGGCAGACAATAAATGCTTTATTTTAACTACGTTTATTATAGTAACAAAGAGACAAATTGGAATTGGAAGCATTATTCAGAAATTAGTTCCACCTCAAGGTCAATTTCTAATTAATTGAATCTAGCAATTTTTCAGATACGAACACAAAAGATTTTCAAGATGGTAAAGTGTGGGGGAAAACTGTATCTTTCAAAAACAGTGAAATACAGCCATTTGAGTACCTTTTCCTCTCTGCCTCTATGTTTGCTCATGTTCTTACATAGTGTGGTTATCGACCCTGAGGTTAAGCTGCCTGGGTTTAGCCTCCAGCCCTCCCACCTTCCAGCTGCGTGATCTTCAGAGAGGCACCGGGCCGCTCTGTGCTTCCCTTTTCTCACTGATGAACTTGTCTGAATAACAGTACCTGTTTCATAAGGTCACTGTGAGGATTTAGTGAATTAATATGCATAAAGTGCCAAGAACAGTGCCTGGCACAGGGTAAGTAAGCCCTGTTAAGTGTTGTTATTATTAAATCCTTAGAACATCTTTGAGCTATTTCCTGATTTTAAAATTGAAACAAGAATCATCAGAGACATAACCAATACAAGTCAAAGCAGGGACTTGAAGCCCCATTTTTTGGAAGGCAACTCTGCTGTTCTCTTCAGCTTCCCTACCTAGGGAGGCTGAGTTTCAATACTCGTGACTTTGTTTTTCCAAGAGTAACTCAAAATTCTGGGCACTGGGGACAAACTCTTGTGCGTCACACTGTTTGTGCCCCGGTCCATGACCTCTCTCCAGGTGCTCCGTCATGTTTTATAACCCACTAACCTGTCACCTTGAGCGTTTCTACGCTGGTGAGCACAGGAATGTGGAAGATAGAGCGAGCCCCTGCTGGGGCTCAACGGGGTTCCCCGAGAATGGATCTCAGCAGCCACGAAGCTCTGGGCCTCCTTTCATGAAGGGAGTGCGGCTTATGACTCCTTCCTGCAAGGGAACCCGACGCCCAGGCCAAACGCTGAGCCACAGACACAGATCCTCAGGCTAGAGGGGCCAACCAGCTCTTCCTCTTGCCCTTGGTGACTTTCAAGAAATTCTGATGGCACCATCTTCTCCCATCACCAGAGACTTCCTATGGAAGAAGCCAAGTCATTTCATGAAATGCCACATGAAGACAAGATTTAGTTGATACATTTATTCATTTGTTCATGGTCTATCCTAGGGAGCTCTCTACTTGGACTTGGGTTGGCATCACAGATTCATCTCCCTTCCATCCCACCTCCCCACAAACACCATGAAGCTCCTAAGTATAATTCCAAAGTCACCTAGATGCCTAGGGTTAAAGGAGCAGAGTGAATGACTTGCGATATGACTGTGTTATGTTTAACAATAGATACGTATTTGGTCTTCATCCCCAAGGCTGGCACAGAGCTCCTACACCTCTTGAAATTTCTTAGGTGGTAAGAGCTCTAAAGATGCCTTTTGTTATATTAATGAAGTGACTTCTGGAGCCTAGGTAACCAAAAGAGGCGGGCTGGTTGCCAGAGGCCCCAACCCCATGATTCGGGAGTGGGACTTTTAGCATCACCCCTGGACCTCTGGAGAGAAGGCTAAGAAGTCAGATCAATAGTCAGCAGCCAGTGATTTAACCAGTCATGCTATGTACTGAAGCTTGCATAAAAATTCCAAAGAATGGGGTTCAAAGAGCTTCTGGGTCATGCGCATGTCAGAGGTTTGGGAAGAGTGGCTGGCGGGAGGAAGACACGGATGCTCTGCGCCCTTTTCCCGCCCCTTGCCCTGCAGATTCCTTCTGTCGGACTGTTCCTGAGCTATATCTTTTTTTTTTTTTTTAATAAGAAACAGGTACCTAGTAAGTAAATGTTTCTCTGAGTTCCACGAACCAATCTAGCAAATTAACGCCACCCGAGGAGCGGGTTCTGCAAACCTCTGATTGCTCAGAAGCACGGATGACAGCCTGGACTTGAACTGGGGGTGAAGTGAGGCGGAGGGCGCGTCTTGTGGGACTGAGCACTTACCCTGCGGGGTCGGATGCTGTCTCCAGGTAGATAGGGTTAGAACGGAACTGTAGCACACCCAGCTGGCATCTGAGAATTGCTTGGTGGTGTGCAAAACTCCACACGTTGTGATCGGTGGCCCAATCTTAACCACATATTCTGGACAATATCAAATGCACCCCAGGTTGGCGGTCTCTGCTATAATTTCCTTGAAGGCCAAGGCCTGTGTGGACTAGTTTACAACACACATCCTCGTGTGGAATCCTTGGAATAGAAACTTGGCCTGAAATCCAGAGCTACTTATAGAATCCTCGTAATGCGCCTTCGCTTTCCAGTTCCCTTTAGATCCTGCCTTGGGCTGAGCAGTTCGGGCGCAAGTTCTGGGCGTGTTTCCCTCTTTTGCGCCCTCCTCGAGCGTTTCTCTCAGACCCCGCTCTGACGGAGAGCTCTCCATTTTGCGGAGGCCATCCCTTCCCCTTCTCTCCTTGCTCCCTGCCACGCCGCCTTTCCCTGTTGCACAGGGAGGTATCCACAGACATTGACCTCCAGCCCTGGGTCTCCCCTGAATTCTCTCCAACAGCACTTCCCAACAAAACTTTCTCGACTCATTTCCTTTTCTACCCCCACTTCCTGGCACAGCTAGGTCTCAGTAGAATCAACCCAAGAATCACTATGAATTAAAACAATGTTCAGGGTTTCCCTGGTGACCCAGTGATTAAGCCTCCACACTTCCAATGCAGGGCGAATGGGTTCCATCCCTGGTTAGGGAACTAAGATCCCACATGCCTCATGGCATGGCCAAAAAGAAAAAGCTTAAAAAATCAAACAAAAACTAAAATAAAACAATGTTCAAGGGAAAGAAGTCTTTAAAAATTGTTAGCTCATTTGCTTTCTGTCCTGGCTGCAGCTACTTCCATTCCACTTTTCTTTTCGAGTCAGGCAGAGAATGGAGTCGGCACTTAGTCTATTTTCTATTCTGGAGCCACCGACTCCAGAAGCCGCTGAGTCAGATGCCAGACTAGTTCTTTGGTCAGTGGCCTTACGGTCAGAGCTGGAGCCCCAAGGCGTGTCAGCCTGTCCCTCGTGCCTCTCCTGCCGTGGTCCCAGCCTGCTCTCCCTGGGGTCCAAGTGTCATCCTGGGGGATGACTGTGGTTAGGATCCACCTCCAGCACAGGAGTGCTTCTGCAGAGCCCCCATCCTGGCCTGGCGGTGGACTCTCGAGCACAGAGAGAGACCACTGCCCGCTGCTTGTGTCACGAGAGGAGCGAGGCCTCAGGGAGCTCATGATGGAATTGAAGAGACTTGGCTTTAGAATTATTAGCTCTATTGCGATCACGTGCACGGCCCCATAGAGGACTGTAGAGATAGGACTCTGGTCAGAGCAGGAGTCTCAGACCTGGCCCCTTCCAGCCTTCTGTGAGAGGGGCACTTTAGAAAGCTGGATCTGGGCTTGGGCCAGGCCCTGTGAATACAGAGGTCCCAGCCGACCTCAGTGGCCAGGCTGAGAAGGGTGTCTTTAATTCAGCCAGCCATGGGGAACCAGCAGGCCCAAGGTGGTATTTAGGAGACAGTATCTGCTAACTGTGGGCACAGAGGGGTTGGGCAGGCACACAAGGCTGAGATCCAAGCTGTGAGGCACAGGAGATTGGGGGGGGCACAGTGGATTGTGGGAGGCACAGGGGGGTTGGGGGAGGCACAGAAGGCTGAGAGCCAGGCTGTGGGTACAGGGCATTGTGGGAGGCACAGAGGATCATGGGAGGCACAGGGGGCTTGGGGGAGGCACAGAAGGCTGAGAGCCAGGCTGTGGGGCACAGGGGATTATGAAGGGCACCAAGGATCATGGGAGGCTCACACAGCTGAGTTCCGGGCTGGAGGCACAAGGGATCCTGGGAGTTAGCGAGGACCGAGCGCCCACTGAGGGTGCAGGGGACGGTGACAGAGGGTGGGCTGGCCCTGCTAGTTGCTTGGTGTGTAGGTGGGAAGCGGAGAGAGGAAGCAGCTCCAAGGCGCAGGAGAGAAACGGCAGCGGTGGGATCAGTCAGGAGAGGACAGCTCCGGTCAGGGGTCTTCGTTCAGAGGGAGGTACTGCGGGTAGTGCTTAAGAGCAGGGGATTTGTAGCCAGAGAACCTGAAGTCTGAGTCCTGTTCCTGCACTTGTTGGGTGGACTTGAACCTAAATTTGCTATTCTGTAAAATTCAGACAATAACACCTACCTTCCCAGACTGTGGTGAGGATTAAATGCATATGTGCTGAGTCATGTCTGACTCTCTTGCAACCTCATGGACTGTAACCGGCTAGGCTCCTCCATCCATGGGATTTTCTAGGCAAGGATCTGGAGTGGGTTGCCATTTCCTCCGCCAGAGGATTTTCCTGACTCGGGGATTGAATCCGCATCTCTTGCATTGGCAGGAGGATTCTTTACCGCTGAGCCACCTGGGAAGCCCGAGGATTAAATGAGATGATATTTTAGCATCATTATTACTATTGTTAAGCAAATATGTTGGAGAAAATATTGAGAGAGAAGACATTCAACTGGCTGTTGGTAGGGGCATGAGATGGTTTATCCTGTGAGACCACAGGCCTAGTCCTTCGTGGCTCCGGCTCTCGTTGTTTCTGGAACCATAGACTCCAGTGGCTATGAATTCCCTTCCTCGCTTTGCTGGGGAAGAAGGATCCTTGGGTCAGAGGTTTGGGGCCAGCTCAGAGGGCAAATCTGGCCAATGGTCTGAGCCCCAAGGATTTCCCTCTGCCTGAGGCTCCCAAGTGACCAGGGCAAGTTCCAGATAATAGATAAAATGCAAAATAAGGGGTGGCATTATCCCTGTCTGTCTGTACCCTCTCGCTCAAAACCATTCCTTCTCCTATTGCTCAGATAGCTGCTTTGGCCCTGGGGAGGGTCAGCAGGGGAGTTCCAAGCACCACGTGGAGCCTCCTCAAGCTCTCCCCGCCTCTGGCTTTAGCTGCCGAGAGCCCAGCCTGGGCTGGACCAAGCAGCCAGAGTCCGCAGCTGCTGGCTGGGCTGCCTGCCCTAGCCCCGCCGCAGCCCTCCCTGGCGCTGGCTCACAGGCCCGGAAACACATGCGCTGTCTCACGTTGCTTTCCTTGGCTTGTCATCGGCAATCCTGTACATTTCTCAGAAACAAAAGACAATGTCCCTTCATCTACTTGAGAGTCTCTTTCTTTCTCGGGTTCTGTTAAGCACATGCTGCTCTGCAAGACAGTATAGAACTGTGATTATTTCTCCAAGATAAAAAAGAAAATTTGTTTCACTGAAATCTGATTTAGTCCCCTCTACTTCGTTTTCAAGCTTCTGCACAGAAAATAGCTTTGTTTCCATGCTGAATGACAGTGTAATCCTGGAAGACATCTTCAATGGCAAACTCAAACTATGTGGTACCAACAATGCAGATAACGCAGTGAGCTGACACCATGACCAGCCATCACTGAGTTCTCATCGATGACAGTTACATTGTCTGCTGGCTGCCCAACAGCACTGATAATGGCAATAAATCCTACAGGCATCCTAATTTCAGAGATGCTGAAATGTGAGGGGGGGAAGGTACACTTTAATAGACAAAAGACAATTGTTTTGCAAAAATACAATAATTTAGCAGCTTGTATTTTTCATTCAATATTCTATCCTCAACACACTTCCATGTCAATATCTGTATTAACACTCTTAAAAATAATTTTGGATACCATTTTCATTCCTTGTGTTCTATCGACTGAACTTATTATTCACCAAAACTGCATTTTGAAGTAAGGTGGGTGTTTCCTTTTTTATTCAGAATTGTTGATAGTGATGCAAAGACCACATTTAAAAATAAATAATTGCACACATCCTCTGTCATTTCTAAGGCTTTGATAATGCTTAACTTTTTAGTTTATACCAAGAAAAATGAGCAAAAGTCTTTCTTGTCTATGAGATTTAAAGTGTTACAAGGTGACACTATATTTCTATATTAGTTTCTATGTTAGGAAGTCACTGCTGCAACTCAGCTAATACCTCCTCAGAGCAAGAATGTCACAAATCTTGTTACATGTATCGAGAAACTGTCTCTCTTCTATTAGACTTGTCAGATTTAGCAACTAAAAACACAGAATGTCCAGTTAAATTTTAACTTCAAATATATATATTTTTAGGGTAAGTATGTCCCATGAAATATTTGGGGCTTTCTTACACTAAAAATTATTCATTGTTTATCTGAAATGTGAATTTAACTAGGGATGCTATATTTTATGTGACAGCCCTATCTGAACAAATCCTAGGAGCCTCAGGATCCTGTGTTACTTAATCCACTGACCTGGCTCAGTTCTTTTTGGAGGTCGAAGGTCAGCGTCCTTAGAGTTACATCATTCCTTGAGCACATACGTGATTATTTCAGTTAAGTGCTGCAGATGAACCTAGCTCCAGGGCAGGAATGGAGATGCAGACACGGAGCACAGACGCACAGGCAGAGCGGAGGAGGGGGCAGGGGACCTGGGAGATGAGGTTTGACATAAGCACACTGCCATGTGTGTAAAACAGACAGAGAGTGGGAGGCCGCTGTTCAGCAGAGAAGCTCAGCCTGCACTCTGTGATGACCTAGATGGCTGGGGAGGGAGTGGGGGGGGCGGGGAGAGGCTCGAGAGAGCCGGGGATGCACGCACACAGAGCTGATTCACGCTGCTCTAGAGCGGGAACCAGCACAACGCTACACAGCAGTCATATCCCAATTGTTAAAGAGCGTTGTGTTTGAGCTTAGGGATTCTGTTTCGTGGACGCTGACGCATCCAGGAAGCGCAGGAAGAACTAGGGAAGGGCCAGCAGACTCCGAGTACTAAGAAAGAGATGTGCGTCCCAGCTCAGCCCTTCCCGCGGTGTTAGCTTCGTCTCCCAGGGCTTCCATTTTCCTACATAAAAATATTAAGAACAGTGTTATGACTCTCCCTGGGTTGCTGTGTAAAACAGCAGTAGGCTGATTTCCATGAAAAGATTTACAAACTCCAAAAACATTGCGAGCTAAAACTCAGGGGGTAAAGTCCGGTGAAGCCAGAGCTTTAGCAATACTGACTTTCCCCCAGGTTTCTGCTTCTGTGTCTTGTCTACCAGTATCTGTGCAGCTCACCCTCATTAACCCCTTCCTCTCCACACACACAAAGCTGCTCTGCAGGCCCTCCGAAAAGTCCCAGCTACTCTCAGGGATGGTTGAGCTCAAGGTGCTGGCACACAGAAGACCAAGAGCCACGGGGGAAGTCCTCTTCCTCAAAACCTTCAGGAAAAGCATTCAGATAGACTCTTGTGTTTTAAGGACAGGACTTTAATTAGGCCAGATTTTATGGGATGGCTTATTCAATCAGGACTGTATAAAGGACATTTGAAAATAATCAATAACCCAGACAACAGTTTGGAACCAGGGATAAAAAATTAACCTCAAGCATATTGGTTATTTTGGCTGAATTTGTGAATTGGGGAAGGTCTCAGCTGCTGCTGCTGCTAAGTTGCTTCAGTCGTGTCCGACTCTGTGTGACCCCAGAGACGGCAGCCCACCAGGCTCCCCTGTCCCTGGGGTTCTCCAGGCAAGAACACTGGAGTGGGTTGCCATTTCCTTCTCCAATGCATGAAGGTGAAAAGTGAAAGTGAAGTTGCTCAGTCGTGTCCGACTCTTTGAGACCCCATGGCCTGCAGCCCACCAGGCTCCTCCGTCCATGGGATTTTCCAGGCAAGAGTACTGGAGTGGGGTGCCATTGCCTTCTCCGAGCAAGGTACTAGAACATATCAAATATCTATTAGAAATATCAAATTAACATAGGATATATTTACAGAGCAAAATATTCTAGAGCCATCAAAATCATGAGAAGTGTGCGGGTTTTTTTTTTAAAAAAACAAAACTGATAAAACAATTTCAAAGATCTATTCTTTAAAAAACTCTTAGAACAATCTTAAAGTTTTACGAAGTAAAGGAAGCAGTGTACCCAGCAGTGCGTGTAACCTATTTCCATTTCAGTACACACAGGGAAGGGGTAACCTGTGTCCTTGTTGGTCTAGAAGGATGTCTGAGAAACTGCTCATGATGGTTTCCGGGGGAAGGAAAATGGTGCCTTGGGGTCTGAGCGGTGGAGACCTCTCAGCTAAGACTTCATCCAAAGGTCCCGATAAAGTTCAGCATCTTGGCTGAGAGGGTAGCCCATTCATCCATTAGCACTTCAGTGTAGACTAGTTGATCGTAGTCTCAGCCAGAAACGGAAAGGGAAAGGGTCAGACAGTAGCAAGATCTCACCCTTTCTGGCGCTGCTGTTCTATCCACCAGGTTCGACACTGGAATAATAAAAAGGCGCACCCAGCAGCTGGTTAGGGCACAGACCTAGTGCGTGCTGGGGAGGGGTCCTCACAGCGTGTGGCATTGACAAATGGCAGTTTTGATAGTACTCCTGTGGTTCCCTTCAGGGTCTGGAGATTCTGGAAATGTGTGTAGAAGAAAGAATCACAGAATGTGAGAAAAATTGGGTCTGGGCCCCTCTGCCACTGACAGGTTGTGTGACCTGACGAGGCAGCTTTCTGATGCAGGTGTCCGCATCTGCAAAGTGGGGCTGGAGTAATGATAGCACCCCCCGCCCCAAGTAGCTGGGATGTTTAAATGAGACGTCATACAACCACCTAACCTGTACATGAGTATCAGAGCAAAGCCTGTGCCCTACTCAACAGTGAAAACTGCCAGATTAAAAAAATGGGGAGAGGAGCTGAATAGACATTTTTCCTAAGAAGGTGGGCAGGTGGCCAACGGGCACACGAAAAAATGCGCAACATCATTAATTACTGTTGTCGTTCAGTCGCTCAGTCACGGCCAGCTCTTTGTGACCCCATGGACTGCAGTACACCAGGCTTCCCTGTCCTTTGCCGTCTCCTGGAACTTGCTCAAATTCATGTTCATTGAGTCAGTGAGGCCATCCAGCCATCTCATCCTCTGCCATCCCCTTCTCCTGCCTTCAATCTTTCTCAGCATTAGGGTCTTTTCAAATGAGTTGGCTCTTCACATCAGGTGGCCAAAGGATTGGAACTTCAGCTTCAGCATCAGTCCTTCCAATGAGTATTCAAGATTGATTTCCTTTCGGATGGACTGGGTGGATCTCCTTGCAGGCCAAGGGACTCTCAAGAGTCTCAAAGCTACAGTGAGATCACTTCAACTTGTTAGAATGACTATTGTGGAAGAGACAGGAAATAACAAGTGCTGGAGAGGATGAGGAGAGAAGGGAGGCCTCATACTCTTGCTGGGAATGCACACTGGTGCAGCCATTGGGGAAAACAGTATGGAGATTCCTCAAAATATGAAGAATGGAACTGCCGTGTGACCCAGCTATGCCACTCCTGAGTATTTACCCAAAGGATGTGAAAGCACTCATTCTAAAAGACAATATGCACCCTTATTTACATTAGCCAAGACATGGGAACAACCTAAGTGTCCATCAACAGATGAATGGAGAAAAAAAGTGTGGTATATCTGTGTGCAATGAAATACTACTCAGCCATGAAAAGATGAAATCTTGTCATTTGCGAAAACATGGCTGGACCTTGAGGGTACTGGGCTAAGAGAAATAAGACAGATGCTGTTGTTTATACTTGCTAGGTCGTATAAACCTTGTGACCCCATGGGATGGTAGCCCACTAGGCTCCTCTGCCCATGGGATTTCCCAGGCAAGGATACTGGAGTGGATTGCCATTTCCTTCTCCAGGGGATCTTCCCAATCCAGAGATGGAACCTGAATCTTCTATATCGGTAAGCAGAGTCTTTACCACTGAGCCACCGGGGAAAGGCAGTAAGTAGCATCTTGGCTGAGAGGGTAGCCCATTCATCCATTAGCACTTCAGTGTAGACTAGTTGATCGTAGTCTCAGCCAGAAACGGAAAGGGAAAGGGTCAGACAGTAGCAAGATCTCACCCTTTCTGGCGCTGCTGTTCTATCCACCAGGTTCGACACTGGAATAATAAAAAGGCGCACCCAGCAGCTGGTTAGGGCACAGACCTAGTGCGTGCTGGGGAGGGGTCCTCACAGCGTGTGGCATTGACAAATGGCAGTTTTGATAGTACTCCTGTGGTTCCCTTCAGGGTCTGGAGATTCTGGAAATGTGTGTAGAAGAAAGAATCACAGAATGTGAGAAAAATTGGGTCTGGGCCCCTCTGCCACTGACAGGTTGTGTGACCTGACGAGGCAGCTTTCTGATGCAGGTGTCCGCATCTGCAAAGTGGGGCTGGAGTAATAATAGCACCCCCCGCCCCAAGTAGCTGGGATGTTTAAATGAGACGTCATACAACCACCTAACCTGTACATGAGTATCAGAGCAAAGCCTGTGCCCTACTCAACAGTGAAAACTGCCAGATTAAAAAAATGGGGAGAGGAGCTGAATAGACATTTTTCCTAAGAAGGTGGGCAGGTGGCCAACGGGCACACGAAAAAATGCGCAACATCATTAATTACTGTTGTCGTTCAGTCGCTCAGTCACGGCCAGCTCTTTGTGACCCCATGGACTGCAGTACACCAGGCTTCCCTGTCCTTTGCCGTCTCCTGGAACTTGCTCAAATTCATGTTCATTGAGTCAGTGAGGCCATCCAGCCATCTCATCCTCTGCCATCCCCTTCTCCTGCCTTCAATCTTTCTCAGCATTAGGGTCTTTTCAAATGAGTTGGCTCTTCACATCAGGTGGCCAAAGGATTGGAACTTCAGCTTCAGCATCAGTCCTTCCAATGAGTATTCAAGATTGATTTCCTTTCGGATGGACTGGGTGGATCTCCTTGCAGGCCAAGGGACTCTCAAGAGTCTCAAAGCTACAGTGAGATCACTTCAACTTGTTAGAATGACTATTGTGGAAGAGACAGGAAATAACAAGTGCTGGAGAGGATGAGGAGAGAAGGGAGGCCTCATACTCTTGCTGGGAATGCACACTGGTGCAGCCATTGGGGAAAACAGTATGGAGATTCCTCAAAATATGAAGAATGGAACTGCCGTGTGACCCAGCTATGCCACTCCTGAGTATTTACCCAAAGGATGTGAAAGCACTCATTCTAAAAGACAATATGCACCCTTATTTACATTAGCCAAGACATGGGAACAACCTAAGTGTCCATCAACAGATGAATGGAGAAAAAAAGTGTGGTATATCTGTGTGCAATGAAATACTACTCAGCCATGAAAAGATGAAATCTTGTCATTTGCGAAAACATGGCTGGACCTTGAGGGTACTGGGCTAAGAGAAATAAGACAGATGCTGTTGTTTATACTTGCTAGGTCGTATAAACCTTGTGACCCCATGGGATGGTAGCCCACTAGGCTCCTCTGCCCATGGGATTTCCCAGGCAAGGATACTGGAGTGGATTGCCATTTCCTTCTCCAGGGGATCTTCCCAATCCAGAGATGGAACCTGAATCTTCTATATCGGTAAGCAGAGTCTTTACCACTGAGCCACCGGGGAAAGGCAGTAAGTCAGATGGAGAAAAACAAACACTCCATGACTGCAATCATATATGGAGTATAAGAAGCAAAATACAAAATGAATGAACAAACCAAACAAAACCAGCATGCAGATGCAGAGACCAGAGCAGCGGTCACGAGAGGGGCCGGAGCAGGGTGGGAAAGGCTGAAATGGGCAGGGGGGCCGCTATGCAGCGACGGGTGGAAGCACCGGTTTTCCATCCTCAGGAGAGCACACCCTCGGGTATCAGAGGTAGAGATACAATGCTGCACACATGAAACGCAACGTTTCAAGCCGGTGTTACCTCAATTTAAAAAAAGGCCTGTGCCCAAAGTTCTGGATACAGTCATTTCTCCATGTCTCCACGACGTTGCCTCTTGTTCTTTTTTCCCTCTTTCTCTTGAGGATGTTTAATCATCAGCATCTTTTATTGGAAGCTGCCTCTCCTCCTCTTTAGAAACCGGTGGTGCATGACCAGCAGATTTATTTTTGTGAAACTAACATGTGGCTTTCCTTTTGCTTCATCTACCCTGCTTTCTCTTTGGCATGCACCACGCACTGGCGATACCCACCGCTGCTCTATGTGGCTCATTTCTTGCTTTTGCTAAATGGGTGTGATGTCACGTTTAACTGGGTCTGCTCTCTCCCTTCTCAGCTTAGGGCAGGGGGTCACCTCTATTGAATGCCTGCTCCATTCATGGAGCCTTCAGTGAAAAGTGAGACCCTAGCCCCCAACCCCCAGGCAACCATTGATGTTTCTTGTATGGACTGTGAACACAGACACACGTGTGTGCAGCATAACCATCTTTAAAATACAAGTTGGGGCCAGATTATTCTGACCCTTGCTCCTTCATCTCACCGCATGTCTTTAAGATCACTCACATCAGTACATGCAGAGCCGCTTTCGTCTCTCCCCTTGGCTGAGTAATAGGATGCCATGTGTAACTTTCCCTATTGCTCTGTAATCGCAACCAAGGCCCGGAGCTGTCGATGACCAACGCCAGGGGTCCAGGTGTTCGAAGGGGAGGTCCCATCGGCTTCCTGGCACCTCCTCAGAGGAACCACCCCTCACCCCCACTCCCCCCACCCTGGCCTGTGTGGGCCGAGCCCTGGGGCTGGAAGGAGGCAAGGGGCCAGCTCGGGGCTGCACACGGTACTTGGGGAGAAGTCATACTTGCTACCCGACCCAGTGAGTCCCATCCCCCGCCCACCCCAGGCCGAGTGGGTGGACGGGGAGAGCCATGCCCAGGAAGCCTTGAGAGGGCTCGCTGAGGGGAGGGGGCCTGCTGGCTGACCAGAGAGCCGGACCGCTTGCCAGCCCTCTGGCAGCTTGTGGAAAGGCGGGCTGGGGGTCCGGGCCCCGCAGGGTGGAGGGGCCGTGTCTGGGCAGGAGGGGAGGACAGCCTCAGCTTCCCACGCCCCCGGGCCTCGGTGGGCTCCAAGAGGAGCCACCTGAGCTATCCCTGAACCTCGCCGTGAGGCTCAGACCAGGAGACGTGGGGCGGGGCCCCACCGTGCCCAGGGAGGGGCTGGGGGTGTGCACCCTCCAGGCTGGGCCAGCAGGAGAGAAGGCAACCCCGCCCCAGCACAGCCCCAGCTCCAGGGGCCCAGGGCGATGCCGACCAGCACCCAGAGACCACCAGGATCTCCAGAGACTCCTCCCCCAGGGGAGCAGAGACCAGGGGCCCCGGCCACTAACAAGTCGTCGGGGCATGAGGGGACTCTGCCAGCTGCTCCTCCTCCAGCCCCCAAACCAGAACACGGAGGGGAGGAGGGGCGCCAGGAGAGGCCCCACGGCCCGCTCCTGGGGGTGGAGGGAGGGGGCCTGAGGGAGAGGTTGGAGTCTCAGGGAACAGCATACAGGCAGAAACAGAGAGTGGCAAAGCCTGCCCGAGCCGGCATAAAGGGGAGAGCTCCCCGCCTCAACGGACAGGCCTTTGAGCAAACTCCAGGAGATGGTGGAGGCCAGGGAAGCCTGGCGAGCTGCAATCCACGGAGTCACAAAGAGCCAGACGTGACTTAGCGACTGAACAACAAAAAGGGGATTATACACAGGCTGGGTGAAAGCAGAGACTTGGTGGGGGGAAGAAGAGAAATGTTAACAACTCAGGTTGTCACGACCTGAGTTCTCGATCAGCTCCTTCCGTCTCTGTGTGTCCCTTGTAAGAGTGCATGGAGCTTGTCTAAAACGTTCCCCAGATTTATTCATTTTTCAAACTATGCTGCCACCTAAGTCCCTTCATCCTCCTTGAGCGCTGTGTCTGGTTTGAGTTACAGCGCCGTGCTGAGTCTTGCCCGACTGTGGGACCCCGTGGACTGTAGCCCAGCAGGCTTCCCTGTCCGTGGCTTTCTCCAGGCAGGAACGGCAGAGCGGGCTGCCACGTCCTTCTCCAGGGGACCCTCCTGAGCCGCGGATGGAATGCAACTCTTTTATGTCTCCTGCATTGGCAGGTGGATTCTTTCCCACTAGCACCTCCTGGGAAGCTGGTTTGAGTTAGTCTGTGGGTAAATTCCCATCTCTGAGATGTGAACATCACAGAGCACATCTCTGAACGCAGTCTCTGCCTCTTGGACTGTAGTCCTGACTTAGAATCAAGCCCTTTGGCAGCCAGAAGCTGCGTGTCCCAGACCCAGGGGGGTCCCCTTGCTGATGATCTGAACGTGGCCGGCTCAGCCTGGGGGGCGTGTATGTGTGCGCGGGGGGTTTCCCTGCACTGTGTCCATTTCTGCAAGGAGGACCGAGCCCTCCACACAGAGCACTTCTTCCCACTGCTGGCTCTTTAGCCACGTCCTCTCCCTCTGCGTCTCGGGGCAGAATTGCTGCTGCTGGTGCCCTTTGTGGTTGTCTGGGCTCCTCTGCGCCACGCTGCTGAGCAGAGGGCGGGTGGCCAGGACCCTGCGTTTGCTTGTGACATGGAGCAGGGTGTAACTTACAGGACGAGGGCCTCTGAATTCAGTGATCTGCCATGGGTGATACCATCTGAGAAGCCACAGCCAAACCTGTATCACCTTGAACACCTAGAAGAAAACTGGATGACCATTTAAGAGAAGCAAGGAGAAGTCGGTTGCTTTCCAAAGCTTGGAACACAGTGGCTCTACTGGCCGCCGGGCTGGGGCAGCTAAGGGCAGGCCCCATCACCAGGCACTCTCCTCTCGCTGGTCAGAAACCCTGGAGTCTTACTGCTGCTGCTAACAAACAGCAGGGATGCCTTGGTGCTGACACCCTCTGGGCCTCTCAGGGCGGGATCATCCCCCGCCCTGGAGCTGATTTTGAAGCCCACAGATACCCAGCAGCAGAGACAGACAATTCGGAGTAACATTTAGAAAACCCAGTTTCCAGCCATGTGCGACAAAATGATTTAATAGATGCAAATGTCGGGCTCGAATATTTTTAGTCTTTCCCGACGGTGTGTGAGTCATTTGGAGTGACAGATTGCATTCAGAGGGAGAGCAAGGCTCTTACAGAACCCCACTCCTTCCCCAGTTTATTTCCTAACTTTGACTCTGGTGAACCTTCTCGATGATCCCGTGGGAAGCGGGCTGCAGCTTTCCGACCACCCGTTGCACACACATCCTGAATCAATTACCCAGAGCTGCAGCTGGGCCCCGTGAGCTCATGGGTCAAGTCCCTTAGAGGGAAGAGCAGCTCCCGCGAGCTGGCCCTGCCGTGTTGGCTCGGTGCATGTTTAGATGGCAGTGGCTGTTCCAGCCTGTTGGTTTCTGTCCCCCCCATCCACAGCTAGCTCTGGAGGAAGGCTTCTTACTTCAGTGGCCTCAGGCCCGGGGGAGTCTTTCGCTGGAAGGTGGCACCGGCCTCCTTTGGAGCAGGTGGCAGGGAGGGGGGGTGGCAGCTGTGACAATGCTAAGACACCCCCACTCCCATCCCTTGTTCCCAGGAACGAGGCTCCCAGGAGCTGCAGTGGGTGGAATTGGGGCCTGTGACTCAAGTGGTGCTTCTCAACTCGGGCTACAGGATTTGACTCCTGAGGGGCGACTTTTCATCCCCACATGTGGGGCTCAGCCCCAGAGCTGCTATTCTCAGGGGTTAAGGGCGACCCCGGGGCCAGTGCTGTTTCTTCTGTTTCCTTTTTAAATTGTGGCTTCAGATTTCTTTGTTAAAAGAAATATGTATTTGGCTGTGCCGGGTCTCAGTTGTGGCATGTGGGATCTCATTCCCTGACGGGGAATCGAACCTGGGGCCTCCTGCTCTGGGAGGTGGGATCTTAGCCAACGGACCACCGGGGAGGTCCCCCCAGCACCATTTCTGAAGGGACGAGGGAGGAAGGGAGGGGAAACCACAAAGACTTCTTCCTGGAGCCCATGTTATTGGTTCATCTCCAGGGTCTAGACCCTCACTAGCCCATAGAAGATACCCCGGAGAAGAAATAAGAGGCTGAATGGGTGCCTGAGAATGAACTGGGAAGTTTTGGAGACAAATGACGAGAGGCCAGTGAAGGGCTGTGCTGGGTAAGTGGGCTCGGGCGTGAGCTGGGTGCTTCGGGCAAGATGCCTCCCCTCTCTGAGCCTCTGTTTCCTCATCTGTAAAGCAAGGGGTTTGGAACAAGTACTTCCTACTGTTCCATTTCTAAAATCCCCTGAGTAGACAGTTGCTATGCCGACCCGTGGCATTTGGCCATTTCTCTCGCTTCGTGTGTGATTCCAGTACTTTCTTTACTGGCTTAAGCTAGAGAGCAGCTGTCCTTGAACAAGAACTCTGGGGCCATGAAATAGAGGTTGCTTGGTGACGGTCTGTGCAGCGAGACTTTCTGCTCAGCGTGAGGGGAAAGGCAGAATGTTCCAGGACATTCTCTGATGCCCACTGTAGTTCGTAGGTGGGTGGATTGGGGAGGGGCAGACGCACAAGCCTGGAGCATTTGCTTTCTGATGTGAGCTGTAGGCGTGTGATGGAAGCATGGAAAGCAGAACCTGGCTTTAGAGATTTAAAGGCAAAATTGACTTTTCCCCTGACCCCGCTTGGTCTAGCATTGCCCAACACTCTCCAAACACCGTGGGACGGCTGTTTGTGTGGAGATGAAGAGAAGGTCTCTGTTGACTTGATTTCCAAACCCTGCCTTTTGGAATTGACACAAGGAGAGGGCGGATCGCTCGGCAGGCTTGACCATCCGGTCAGGCTGCTCCAAGCCCCGATTCCAGCTCTCTGGCTCCATGTCCTCAAACAGAAGCTATTGAAACAGGTATCGACAACACAGATAAAAAAGGAGAGGAACATGGGCTTTGAACCCCGGGGCCAAAAGGCTCATTGCAAACTGGTCAGCCTCTCTAGGTGGCTTCCAGCCTCCAGGGGTGAAAGACCACAGCTCTCCTCCTCCCCTGATACAGCTGCGTGCGTGGTCTGTCCCCCTGTCTCTTATACACATCTAGATGTGTATAAGAGACAGCCCATCGGCTTCCTGGCACCTCCTCAGAGGAACCACCCCTCACCCCCACTCCCCCCACCCTGGCCCTGTCTCTTATACACATCTTATTTGAAGTTAAAATTTAACTGGACATTCTGTTGTGGTCTGTCCCCGGGGCGGGGGGTGGGGGTGGGCACGGGGCCACTTCAGGGACATCATCTGCGCTCCAATTTGCCCAGAGCCCCAGATTTGCTGTGACTGCAGATGGAGCAGAGATGCCCAAATCAATGCAAAGACAGCGTGGCATTAAAGCGCCAACGCTGAAATCAGACCACCTGGTCGGTGCCTTATTGGCTCCGTGATCTTGGATGAGGGTTTTCTTTTTTTAATCTTCTGTGTACCTTGATTTCCCCACCTGCAAAATGGTGATAGTAACTTACCTAGTGAGGGTGTTTGGAGGATCAAATGTGTTCATGATTCTAAAGCAGCTGAGAACACCCACCTGGCACATCGGGTGTTTCAACTGAATCAGAGGTTCTGAAACTTCTGCATGCAGGAGAATCTCCAGGAGAACTTATGAGTGGAGATCACGGGGCTCCATTTTCTGAGAACTTTGGGAGAGCCCAGGGGTTTTATTTTCAGCACCCGTCCCCGGGTGAGTCGGAGGCAGGTGGGCAGCGGTGCCTGGTCCCTGCTGCACCCGCCTCTCCCGCCTGGGTGGTAGGAGCCCCTTCCCTCGGCGCTGGCCCCAGCTGCCCCAGGGGCTGCTCGAGGCTCTGCAGGTGGCATGTCTGGTGGGTGCTACGAAAGTCCCCTCTGCGCCAGCTGATGTTTTGAGTTCAGTTCAAGCGATCACTCTTCCAGGAAAATTTTTTTTTTTTTTTAATGTGTACAGCATTGTAGTCTGACATCTATACCTTACACAGTGTCAGTCCCAGAAGTCGAGTCACCGCCCGCTGCCATGCCGCTGACTCCGTCACCCCCGCCACCCCTCCCCGGGTCCTCCGTCCCTCTGGTAACCACTAGTCTTCTTATCTGTAAGGGTTTCTTATTTTGTTCATGTTTTTTGTGCTTGTTTTAAATTCCACATATGAGTGAAATCTGAGGGTATTTTATTTAGCATAATACTCTCAAGATCCCTCCACATGATTACAGATGGCAAGATCTCACTTTTCACGGCTGAATAATATTCCATTGTATGTATATACCAGGTTTTCCTTATTCATCCACCCATCAGTGAACATTTAGGTTTGTTCCATATCTTGGCTATTGTAAACAAAGCTGAGTGAGCACAGTGGCACAAGCATCTTTTTGAATTAGTATTCTCAAATTCTTTGGATAATACCCAGATGTGGATAGGTGGATGAAATGGTGGTTCTATTCCTAGCCTTTGGAGGAATCTCCATACTGTATCCAAAGTGGCCACACCAGTTTATAATTCCAGCAGAGTACAAGGGTCCCCTTTTCTCCATATCTTCTCTAACACTTGCTGCTTTTTATCTTTTTGATAAAAGCCATTCTAACAAGTCTAAGGCGATACTCCATTGTGGTTCTGATTTGCACTTTCCTAACGATGGATTTCCAGCACTCTTGCCTGGAAAACCCCATGGATGGAGGAGCCTGGTAGGCTGCAGTCCATGGGGTCGCTAAGAGTTGGACACAACTGAGCAACTTCACTTTCACTTTTCACTTTCATGCATTGGAGAAGGAAATGGCAACCCACTCCAGTGTTCTTGCCTGGAGAGTCCCAGGGCCGGGGGAGCCTGGTGGGCTGCCGTCTATTGGGTCGCACAGAGTCGGACACAATTGAAGCGACTTAGCAGCAGTAGCAGCAATGATTAGCTGGTGCTGAATATGTTTTCATGTGTCTACTGGCCACGTGCATATCTTCTTTGGGAAAATGTGTATTTAAATCCTCTGCCCATTTAAAAAATTGGATTGTCTGGTATTTTGGTGAGTTGTATGATTTCTTTATATACTTTGGATATTCACCCCTGGTCAGATACGCAACTTGAAAATATCTTCTCCCATTCAGTAGGTCACCTCTTTTTTGGGTGATAGTTTCCTTTGCTGTGTGGATGTGTTTTATTTTTTTTTAGTCCTATTTGTTTATTTTTGCTCGTGTTTCCCTTGCCTGAGGAGACATATCCAGAGAATTGTTGCATGCCTGTTTTAGTCTAGGGCTTTTATGGTTTCAGGGCTTCCATTCAAGTCTTTATTCCATTTTGAGGTGATTTTTTTATGTGGCATAAGAGGTCTAATTTCATTCTTTCGCATGGGGCTGTCCGCTCTCCCAACACCATTTACTGGCGTCCATGGTGCGTGTCCTTTCTCCATTGTACACTCTAGCCTCCTTCGCTGTGGACTAACTGCCCACAGAAGTGTGAGTTCTACTGTTTTGTGTGTGTGCCAGGACCACACTGCTTTGGTTACTGTAGCTTTATGTTTGAAATCAGGGACTGTGATATTTCCAGCTTGATTCTTCTTTCTCAAGATTGTTTTGGCTGTTCAGGATCTTTGGCATGTTTCTTTATACATTTTATAATTATTTACTTTAGTTCTATGAAATATGTCACTGAAATTTTGATACAGCTTGCACTGAATCTGAAGATCCTTACCTGAAGTTTTCACAGACACTGACCTCTGGGCAGAGTCACAAGCCCTTATCTGCCATTTCAAATTCATTTTTTATAAAGGTGAAGCAATCCCACTTGGGACAAAAACCTTGTCAGATGGTGAAACCCTGACCTGAACTGACGTGAGGCTATTTATGCTGCTTGTTTCTTCCATTTAGAGCGTGCATTCGCATGCCTGGCTGCAGAAATGTCATGGGTTTGACAGCGTGTCACCCTACCCTCTACTGGCGGCATCACATAAGGCTGCTTGTTGTTGCTGAGTTGCTAAATAGTGTCTGACTTTTTGCAACCCCCTGGACTGTAGCCCACCATGCTCCTCTGTCCATGGGATTCTCCAGGCAAGAACACAGGAGCAGGTGGCCATTTCCTTCTCTAGGGGAACTTCCTGACCAGGGATCGAACCCGGGTCTCCTGCATCTCCGGCACTGGCAGGCAGATTCTTTACCACTGAGTCACCTGGGAAGCCCCTTCCATAGGTATGATATCTCTATATACAGAATTCTCATTTGCAGCTTCTCTCTCCCCACCTCTGCTGGGGCACTTCCTTTTCCAAATGCAGAGGCCTCCTCCCACGCCACGCACCAGCCCCTAAAGGACGTGGCTGGGCCGCCTTCAGGGATCACCTGCCCCTGTGTCTTTGCTTAGACGGCCACACGCGGCTCAGGCACCTGAAGGTCTCCAGGGAAGCCGCCATCTCTTTAACTAAAGTGTTGCTGATCTACGAGGCTTGAAAACCCTGAGAAGGATGAAAAGCAGAGTGAAAAGGCACGTGTTCATTTGCTATTTTTTTAGGCCGCAGAGAGTCGGCAGGCGCCACAGCGCCCGGGCCGAGGTGGCTCGACTCTGAGCAGGTCCTTTTCGGCAGTGTCGGTGTCTTTTGCTGACCGTCTGCTTGTCTCCCGTCTCGTTCTTTCACCAGAAGCCCCAGATGACTTTCTCACAGTAAGCTGGGTCTGGGGTCCCTCGCCAGGGTCGTGAAGTGGAAGGTGCTTGTTCGCCTGACCAGTGTGATTATTATTTAGGAGTGGACCAAGGCGGGGAACAGTGAGGGTCATCCCAGCTGAAGCCCACAGATAACCCAAGCACTCTGGAACATGCAGCATCACCCTGTTTCCCCAGGCACTTAACCAGTTCCCTTTGACCCAGGGACAGAGAGCATTGATGTAACCTATGCTTTCAGGGTGCTTACGGTGATGAAGAGGAAGACAATAATTATGCAACGAAGCACAGCAAGAGGCAGAAAGGGGCAGAGTGCTGTGGGTTCAGAAATGAGATGAAACTTCATTGCGCTGGAGGGAATTAGGAAAGGCTCCCTGGGGAAAGGGACATCTGAGATGGACTCTGAATTTTAGGTAGATTTAGACACGGGGGAGGTCATTCCCAGGAGCGAGAACTGCAAGAGCAAAGGCAAGAAGGCAGGATTGGAAGGGCTGCGTATGGGGGGCTCGTGTGTTTGAGGGAAGAGAGGGGCAGGGAGGGAAACTGAGTCAGGGACCTGCTCACCCTTGGCCCGGAGAGCTTGGCTGAGGGGCTTAGACGTTCATGAGCTGACACTGGCAGCCTTGATGGATTTCCGCCGTGGAGTGGAGGGCGACGATGAGCGCTGGGTGCTCAGAGCTGCGTGCGCACGGCTGGTGCGCTCGGGGGTCGTCATCAGGACTTGAGCAGACGCCCCGAGGCGGTAAGGCGCAGGGCGGCCTGGAGGGGAGCGAGCCGCCGGGGGCCGCACGCTCGCGCGCCCCAGCCCCGCCGCGGAGCCCCCGCCGGTCGGGCCTCTGCTGCCAGCCCCATCCAGACCTCCCCTTCCGAGGTCCCCGGTGAGTCCCCCGTTGCCAGCTCAGCTCGTAGTTACTTCGGTCCTCATATTGGAGACCTGCCAGCTGCGCCTGGCACGTGCCTCCCCCGCCCTGCCTTCTTCCCCTGCCCTGCGGCTCCTCCTCTCCTGACTGTCGCAGCCTCCAGCCCGGGAATCCCACCTCCTCAGTCTCAGCTTGAAATTCCATCGACCGGCTGATGGCGCTGAAGTTGGGCTCTCCAGCCTAGACGTCCCCGAGCTTCGGCGTTCAACTTTGTGCTTGCCTTGCTCAGTTGGGATGTCCAACAGCTGACTCAGTGTTAGCATATTCCAAAAGGGCCTTGGCCCTGCATCCCTGCCCTTCTTAGGGCTTTTGTGTTCGCTGCGCCTCTGTTTGCACCTGGTCTTCCCCAAGTAGCCCCAAGACTCAGCCTTACCTCCTTGAGATCTTTATCCTGAGCCACTGTGACTAATTGGTGTTTTGGCCTCTCTGCGTGGCCTGAAGCATCTTAGTTCTCTGACCAGGGATGGAAACCGTGGCCCCTGCGGTGAAGTGCAGAGTCCTCGCCCCTGGACCACCAGGGAAGTCCTTTCTGTCCAGATCTGCGTCCTCCCACGCCGTCTCCTCCTTCCGTTTGCTTTTCTTGGTTTCACCAACATTTAATGCAGTGCACTATTCACTTACTTATGCATTGATTGTCTGCCTCCACTAGAATGTATACTTATTGGAGGGAAGGATTTTTGTTCTGAATGGTTATATTTCCAGTTGCTACAAGCGTGTGGCCCATGGTGGCATGTTTATGGATGGACGAGTGAGTGGAAAGCTGAGCTTTTTCCCTCTTGGAACCTGGGGAGCAAGGCCATGCGAGGTCACAGTTAAAGCCCCAGGGTGGACGCTTGGAAGATGCCAGAGCAGAACGCTAAAGACGCTTAGAAACAGAAGTCTGGAAGCAGTGGGCACTTAGTCTGGGGCTCTGTGAGTCTGAGTGGCCAGGGATCTCCCGAGGAGGTCCGGGGGCGCTGGAGGGACGGGTTGCGGGCGCTGGGAGAGGTCGCGTGCTGGTGATGACTTTAAGCCACAGGGGAGGTGGTGGGGAGAGGCGGGGGAGAGCGAGACAGAGGACACCAGGGATGAATTATTGGGAAACACCTGCGTGAGGAGAGTAGCTTGAGAAGGAGAGACCAACCAGGACAGGAATATGTCAAGCAAACCAGGGTCGAGCTTCAAGGAAGCAGAAGCGGTTGGCAGCAGGTGCAGGCTGAAGCCTGGGAAGGTGGGGCTGGGGCGGCCCCCGGGAGGCCCGTCCTGCTGCCCAGGTGCCTGCACAGCCCTGAGCGCCACACCGGGGCTGGCGGGCACGTCGCAGACACAGTGGCCAGCCTGGCGGTGTGATCAGGGCTGGGCTGGAGGCGGGCTGGCCAGCGTGTCGGGCAGCCGGGAAAGGGGGAGAGAGTGGACACGTGTCTTGCTATGGCGGCCATCCAGGCCAGTGGAGTGGTCTGGGAGCAAACTGTAAGGGCTGGTGGCTTCCACGTTCAACTTGCAGAGCAAAAAGACTGGCTCCAGGTCGCCGGGGTCCGTAGTGTCCCGGACCTCCGGGCCAGACGGCCTTCGCTGGGACACAGAAGAGCAACAGTGCGTTTCTCAAGGTCACGGTGCTCCGGCCTCTACAGCTAATGTTTGCCTCTTACTGACCCAATACCCAGCCTGTTACTTTTTAACCGAAGCCTGGGGTTCAAAGGCCTGACTTTTGTTTGAGTACGCCTTTGGATGGGGAGGGCATGTCCCCTGATAACCTCACCTGAGGAACAAGCAAGGATCTGAGTAAATACAGGCTGCACAGAGGCAAGCCGGAGGCGGGCCAGAGCAAGGAGAGGCTGGGAGTCGGAGGGGAGAGGACCCCAGAGCCAGAGGCGCCCTTCTAATTTGTAAGAGAGCTGAACAACTAGAATAGTATTAAAGGACTTGAGTGATTAGCTTATGTTTATCCAACAGAAACACTTAAAAAAAAAGTACATCCTGGCGCTCCATCAGATAGTCCCCGAGGGTAGAGAACCCAGCCCCCCGGCCTCCAGGTCTCCACGGCCCGTCATCTCTGTTGGACTAAAGGATGTTCGTGTTGCCCCTGGATCTGGAAAATGTAGGGCCCTTGCTTTCGAAGGTGGAGAGAGCTCTGTCCTGGGGCAGAGAGGCAGTGTGGGCCTGGGGCTGTCCCTGGAGCAGGCTGCCTTTGCAGGTAGGGGTTCCTTGTGTGGGGCTTCCCAGGTGGCTTAGGGGTGAAGAATCTGCCTGCCAGTGCAGAAGATGCAGGAGACACGGGTTAGAGCCATCCCCAGTCGGAAAGACCCCCTGGAGAAGGCAATGGCAACCCACTCCAGTCTTCTTGCCTGGAGAACCCCATGGGCAGAGGCGCCTGGCGGGCTACAGTCCGTGGGGTCGCAGAGTCAGACACGACTGACTAAACCACAACATCTCTGTGTCTGTTGGACATTGTGGCTTGAAGCAGGGCCTTTGTCCTCCACTCAGCTTGCTGCGGGCTTCCCTGATAAAGAATCCGCCTGCAATGCAGGAGACCCCAGTTCAAAACCTGGGTTGGGAAGAAGGGAAAGGCTACCCACTCCAGTATTCTGGTCTGGAGAATTCCATGGGTCCAAGGGGTCGCAAAGAGTTGGATACGACTGAGTGACTTTCACTCAGATGCCATCAGGTCAGTCTTTACTCCTGTTGGTTTAAGTCTAAGTCTCACCTTTGGAGTCTGTAACAACATCTAGAATGGATCACGCATTTCGTGGGATCAGTCACGTGCGTCTTAGTGTGAACGAGTGTCTGGGCTCTTCCCTCGGGGAGGAGGCTTGGTGCAGGGAGTGGAGGGTGGGCCAGAGTGAGTGGCTGATGGGAGGCTTTGAGCCAAACCACGCGGGTTCAGATCTCTTCTAAGACTCTGGGCCTCCTGGTCTGAGTCCTCGTGTGTAAGTGGGTGGGGACAGAATCTACCTTATTAGACTGAGATTTACGGTAAGCAATAGTACTACTATCTCCAGAGAGGAATCGTAGACTATGGAAGCTTGGCAAATGGCAGGAAGGGCCCTCTCCGAAGGGGAGATTCCTTCTGCAAAGAGGCGCTGAAGGCTGCCTGTCGCGGACTCCGTTTCCCAGCCTCCTGTGCGGTCAGCTGTGGCTGGCGGGGGTCTGTCCCTCTGGTCCTCTACTCTCTGCAACCTTACACGGGCCGTCCCCTGCCTGGGGGCTGCAGAGGGTCCTGAGACGGGATGGTGGAGGGGTGTCTGGGAGCAGCCCACCCCCAGCCTAGAGTTTACTGTGCAGAGAGTAGGGCGTGTCTGACTCTGCGACCCCCCGGGCTGCAGCCCGCCAGGCTGCTCTGTCCCTGGACTCCCCAGTGGAGTGCGGTACCGTGTCCTCCTCCGGGGCTCCTCCCGGATCAGGGCTGGGGCCCGTGTCTCCTGCTTTGGCATGTGGGTTCTTCACCACTGAGCCGCCCGGGCAGCCAATTGTGCAGCAGCCCCGATTCCCACAGATGGCTTCTGCGCCCAGGGCTGCGGGCCCTTACCCTGCTCGAGGGCTGCTCCTGCATTTGAGGAGGGTGTGGGGACACCCGGAGTGGCGGTGGGCTCTGGCCCCCGCCAGCAAGAGACGGTTTCCTGAGGATGTTGACCACGACCTCTTCCTGGCTGGGATGATACTGCTTGAGGTAGACTGAAGCTTTTTACACCATCCTGGTGGCCCGGCTCGGAGGAGGGAGGCTGCCTGGGCTGCCCCTGGCACCCATCTGTGCTCTGGTCCTCTGCCCCCCCAAAGACCACCCTGAGGTGGTCCTCTGCTCCACCGTGAGGGGTTTAAGAGAATGAGACCAGCTCAATGTGTTTGCAAGTTTCCCTTGACAACCCAGATTTCCCATCTGAAGTGGGATGCTGAGGGTCTGACTTTGACCCTGGGCCTGACTTCACCAGAGGTGGCCTCAAGGCTGAGCGCGGCTGCCCGTTTCCAGCTGGGCTGTCGGTGGCCCTCCTCTCTCCCCTGGGCCTGGTGGCGAGCGGCCCCTCTGTGGCAGACAAGCTGCTGGAGGGAAGAGACGGGGTCAGAGAGGTCACACCAGCCCCCAGGGGCCCACGGGGGCAGTGAGAGAAGCTGATCGGCCCCTCCCTGGGGGGTTCCCACGGCCATCATCCTGGGTCTCTGCAGGCCCGCCCCCGAGGGCAACAAGTGAGACCAACCGCACTGGGCACCCGGGGAGGAAGCAAGGGCAAGAACTGGGGACTCAGGCGGCCAAGGTCCTTCTGGATCGAACATTTGGCAGTCGTGTGATTAAAGCATGGTGAGCCGCAGGCAGTGCAGAACGGTCTGCCTTTAGCTGGTCTTGCTCTTCAGTCTGAACAAGGCCACGCAGGGTTGAAAACGGGTAACTTCACTCTGGGAAGTGTATGTAAAAGTCCCACGGTGCGGGACTGCTTAGTTGCCAGAAGGTATGATCTCCCTTTAATCACAGCGAGACCTGCCAGTCGGCTGTCTCTCCAGCGTCTTCAGTGTGCAGCTGGGGGTTTCCTTCCCGTACAACCCTACACCCCTTCCAAATGGGCCTATCTGCAGGTAACTTCTCCCGCAAAGAGAAGGCTTTCCCCGAGCACTGGGGGAGGTGAGCGGAAGGGCTCAGGGGGGAAAGAGCCGCCCTCCCTCCTCCCTCCTCCCCTCCTCCCATCAGGTCCCCTCTCTCCGAGGCTCCGCTCTGTTCCTACAGCCAGCAGCCAGTGAGGCCCCAAAGGGCTAAGTGGGCCGGACATCCGGCCAAGGAGGGGATTCCGATAGAACAGGCAGCTCAGGCTTCAAGATCAAGTGCAGCAGGTGGACACAGAGGGGCCAGGATCTGCTGCTGTGAGCGCGGGGGCCGGGGCTGGGCTGGGACTCGAGGGCAGCCTCTGACCTGCTCTCTGAAGCCCCGGGTGTCGAGGGGCCCTCGCTCCCGAGGCCCAGCTGAGGGGAGACGCCACTTTGCTTGGAGGCCTCTCCTCTGCTTTCCAGTCAAGCTCACTCTGTGACCTGCTGCCAGGATGGACTTGGGCTTGGTTGGGAAGGAGAAGGAGGCACCACCCGGGGTTGCAGGAAGGGGACAGGCTGATCGGGCTACTTGACCTGTTCCCCAGGCTGGCCTGCGATCAGTCCTACAAAGGGAGTCTTGGTTCTGCACTTCCTCAGCCCCCACCAGCAGATGTCCCCCAGGTGGGGCCGGGATCCCCTAGTCCCCTGACGAAGGAGTCCGATGTTCTCCTGTCCAGTCCAAGTCCTACAAACACTCGCTTAGAGACCCCGCGGTCTGGGTTCTCTGGGAGCGCAGTGTTGAGAGGTGCTGTCTTCCGGATGGGGACGCAGCAGGGGATGAGAAGTGGAATCTGCCCTCGTATGTCCAGGGACCCCTCTGGATGTGGTACCCAGGACCAGCCACAGTGATGAGAATTCCCAGGTGCCCACGCTTACCACCAGCTTTTACCAGGAGGCTTTCGGGTTTCAGGCCTGCCTAGGTCACCTTTGGACTTCAGAGCAGGGTAAGCGTTTACTGACCCAGCACCCGTGTAACTGATGTACGATTTGCTCCTCTATTTCATATAAACGCATCATGTGTGTTTCTCCCTGAGGATGGCCGCACACGAGTTCAGGGGAGCTCTATCCGCCGCCGTCTCCCTTGTGTGTTCCCGTGAGGCTGGAGGAGGCTGCAGGAATGCGGACGTGTACTGCCATCTTTCCAGCAGGACACGGTCTACAGCTGAGAGAGACGGGGCAAGAGACCAGGACGAAATTACATCCTGCTCGGATGCCACCTCATGGCAGTCTCTGAGGGCACAAGTTAAGGCCAGCAAGAGGTAAGAAAAAGGAACAAAATTTTAGTCGTCCACCTGTTTTATCAGGGAATTGACATGATAGCTGGATTTTCTGAGAACCATCTTAGGCTTCATTACTGAGTTTCATTAACGAACATAAATTGAGGGTGAGTTGGACGAAAACCAGAGATGAAATATGCCTTTCCAGTCATGGACTTTATACTACCACTTGGGTAATCCATCAAGTCATTAATTCTTAAATAAAGGACAGATGGATGAGAATACAGGTACATCCCATTAAGCTCAACCCATGTGTTCAGGGAAGTCTTTAATGATGTTTTAAAAGATGTGGAACTTCTAGGGAGATGCTTCTAATGAGCATGCTATCTACAAAGTTGCAGGCATTTGAATATCACCCCCCAAACAATTAAGACGATGCATTCATGAAGAAGCTTTAAAACAGACAACCTGTAATACTTGATGTAGAAAAAGTTCCGGCTTCCACAATCCTTTATTAAATATTTGACAAGTCGCATCACGTCTTTACAATGACTTCATTTTGTCACAATACTCTTGTTAAGTCAGGAAAACAATCCACAATTTCTCTTTAGGTCTCTCAAGAAAAATGAAAAGCAAAAGGAATTTGTTCTTCAACAAAACCTTTTCTACGTGTATCAAATTCAACTATATTTTAAAGCTATTCTGATTGTGAAAATGAGCATTTAGCCAGACGATGTCTTTTAAAAAATTTCCAAGTTGTTTGGTTTTTAATCACTGTATCAAATAGTACTTGGCTTTGTATTCGGAGGTGAGGTTATAATAAAAAGTTACGAAACATTGAGAATTCATTTGGAATGCTTGAAACTTTTCACCTTAAAAGTCACTGTTTTTTTCATGTTTCGTTTGATAATAGATGCTGGATTAAGAGAGGACAGCATATTCTATCATCATCTTCCTTGGGTTCTCTGAGGGTCAGAATTCTCAGGACACAGCTTGGAGAAAACGGTAGCAGGGACTAACCTCTCACTCCCTTTTGAAACCAGATTCCTCAAGGTAGGTGTAAATGCTATACAAATATATACAGACAGATTTGCACAGCAGATGCTCGTACATATATTACATACATAGTACTGAAGGAGCAACAGTTAAATGCAAAGTTAACATGAAGGAACCCGTGACAGTCCAGGTGAAATTAGGCAGAGGGAGAGTGGCAAAGGGGCTTCTGTAGGAACGCAGATTCTGCCTGTGGACACGGGGTCACGTCACGAGGCTTACGATGCACTGATACGCGTCGAGAAGGCAGTGCACAGAGGCCTGTCACCAACGCCGTGAGACCCCACCGTCTCTCGCACAAACACAAGCCGACCGCCGAAAAGACATGCGTCCTAAACATGCGCTGCTCTGCACGCAACACCTTTAACAAAGGGGAGGGGCCTAAACGAGAGGTTTTCTTGGACGATTCTGTACCAACAGAAAGCTCTCCTTTCCTATAAAACATACAAGCTCACATCCTAACGCTACAGCTTTGTCCCTGACGCGCTGAAAACACTCTGGGGACTGGGGCGGGGTGTGTGAATGCAGGGGTATATACACTGTTCGTTAAGGCTTCGATAAATTAAAAAAAAAAAAAAAAGTGGTCCAAAGTATATCACATTTTTCTTCCCAGTTTTAAAATCTGAAGTACAAAGAGGAGTTTATTAAGGTTTATTTTAAAAAACACATCTCGAACCTAAAATTGGCAGTCTTACCTTCCCAGGGTGTACCCCAAAGTCCGAATAAGACAGGCGGTGCAGGGCCTCCTGGGGATCGGAGGAGGGTCCCCTGCGCGGCTTCGCCCCCTGCCACCGGGGTCCGCCACGGCTGCGGAGTCAGGGTGAGGAGGCCCAGCGCACTGCCGGGCAGGGGCTTGAGGACTGCTTAACCCAGGCGCGCGCTATGGATCCTGACATTTCAGAGGCAAGATACAAGACTTAGAAAAACAGCGGAGTCACGTGAGAAACAATTAGTAACTGTGAGGACAATTAGTAGTTTTGCGGCACACAAGCTCGGTTTTCACAGGGGCCAGTTTGGACCTGGTAAGGTCACCCGGCAACAGTCCATGCTGTCCACTGAACAGTGTGAGATGCAGAGAGTGGTTCAAATATTTTGTGAACCATTTTTCTCAGAACCTGTCCCTGCATCCTTATGTGGGAGGAACAAACCATGTCAAGCATTTGTCATCCAGCCTTGGGGAGCATCTGGTGGGAGCTACCCAAGCGCCTTGGTAAGTAAAGGACGTGTTTCAGGAGAAAGGAAGAGAGTGCTGAGACCCATGCCTCACCACTCCCTGTCGCAGAGGCGGCGGGGAGACGAGCAGACCCTGCCTGGAGCCAATCCCTACCGGACAGGGCTCCCCAAACTCACTGTTAAGCCAACAAGAGGGGAAACACGCAGGACTTTTACTGGTGACTGGGTTAGCTGATGTTTAAAAACCTTTCAACCACAAGCAGTATGCGAATTCTGGGTTAGCTGATGTTTAAAAACCTTTCAACCATAAGCAATATGCGAATTCTGGAACTGACTTCTTAACCTCGTGGCAAAATGGCCCATAATGGCTCTTTTCCAGGGGACTAAAGAAGCTGGATCCCGGTCATTTCTAAAAGGCATCACTGTTAAAGAGATCTGGGGCGGCGACACCATCCTCTGCCCCCAGGCCTGCTGAGCCAGGTGGGCAGAGGCCTCTGCTCGGCCCACTGTGCCTCTCCCTTGCCGCCTCCTGAGGCTACAGCGTGAAAGTGGTAGACAGTGGTCATCAGGATCGAGAGAAAGCAAGGTACGTGGCCGTTTTAGACAAAGAGTGGAACACGGAGAGTTGCTGAGAACTGGGGAAGCTTATTTGGATTCAAGGAAACCAAAACCCCCAAACAAACTCTAAACCCAGCACTTTCAAGCTGTCACTGAAATCAGATAATAAGGGAGAGATGAACCTAACTGTCATTCACAATTACCGCCTTCCAAGTATTCACGGGGGTCTATTTCAATAATTCTTATCTGTTCTTGGCATAGAAATGATCTTAGAATGGGTTTTCTTGCGTATTTTCAGTACTTTGCCTAATTTGCATTCAGTGAACATTCTGATTTAAGAATTTATGAAATGACAGAAGAATCCCAGTTCTTCGACAAGGATTGTTGGATTTCTTCCCTATAATTACACACTTACAAAACCCATCCCAGCACACTGCTCTCCCAGGCTTTGACATGAATCATAAAAAGCAAGCCGAGGGGCTAAGAGAAGATACTTGTTCTATCAACTGAAGGGAGAAAATCCCAGCAAGAGGTAAAAATAATGAGCAATATTGTTTTTTTTCTAAATACTCAACATCTAGGTTTTCTGATCACTATTGGATTTTTAAAAATCAACGTGAGAAGGGAACAACCCTCAGCTCTGTAGAACTCCACCTTCTTTTAGATGCCAAGGGCTCTGCAGCCCCTTTAAACAGCTCAACCACAAACATTCGTGGCTTCCCACAAGCCACCCAAAAGATCTTAAGTGGAGGCCCTGAAACCACAATTCTTTCGGTCTCATCTACGACTGGCAAACAGTCTATCCAGTTTCCCTGGACGGCCGCCACAGGGCTTAGGACAACACAGGTTAAGAAGGACAGAAGGGTCTGCTAGACCCCCTCGCCCTGCCTCAGGTGTCCTCTCAAAACACAATTCTGCAACAAGGACTTGCGAGTGGCCACGAACCCGAATCCCGCAGAAATCTCCACCCCTAGCAGGGTCAGCTGGAGAGCCAGATGTCAGGGCGTCAAATCAAGTCTCTCCGCCCTTTTAATCTAGCACGCGACAGACACAGCGTGGGTAGAGCATGGTATGGAAGCATGCAACAGGTCATCGGGAACAAAACCCGGTTAGATTGTCTAGTAATCTCTGCAGTGGAGTAGGAATCACAAAACGCTTGGCGAGGACAGGCCTCTAGGCGCAGCTTTACAGCCAGGGTTTAGACACCAGCAGCCAGATTCACAACCGATAGATGCAGCTCCGGAAAGGCGTGTGCAGGGAGAAGAAATCACATTCAATGCTATGATTAAAAAACAAAACCAAACGGAACCAGGCGTGACCTCCACGTGGTACATAAAGTGCCTTCAGAACCGGTGCAGTCGGAACAAGAGTTGCGTATTCAGCTACCGTCGCGCACGCGCACAGGCAGGCGGCCGCACAGGCCTGCTCCAGGCTCCAGCCACTCGGTGCCAAGTTTCAGTCGAGCGTCTCGACCACAGCAGCGAGGAGGAGGATGTGATAGGGCTGCACAGCACCGGGAAGGGTTAAGCAGCTTCTCTTACGAGAAGTCGTAGTCCAACCCTGCCTCAAACGTGCTCCGGCACACGTAGTTACTTCCAAGGAATAATGGTGTGATTCCTTCAAGTCAACACAAATTTTGTCATGCTATGTTACAATTCTCTCAGTCTGCAGCTATTACGCTAAATTTGAACAACAAAATGTAATATCCAGTTTTCATTCTGAGCATGGAAAAAACTGTCATGATGCCTAATGTTAGAGTATTTGTCTGCAGAAGGATTTTGGACAGAAGTCAGTCTTTTATAGCTAATCCGGTAGGGGGTGGGGCTTTCCAAGTACTTTAAAAATAAAAACATCACCGACATTAAACCTGGTATGAAATTCAAATACAAAAAAAAAATATGCTCACTTTTCCAAGTACATGAGACATCTTTAATTGTAGTGAAATAAAATCTGCAAATCGGTCTAAATCATTTTAAAAAGTAAACATGAGTTGTAATACTATACCTGTAGAGTGATTAATTCCATTCGCTGTCATTATAAAGTATGGAAAATATTTATTAAGGGCTTGGCCTACAGAGGCACAACATAAATAGAATAAGTCCTCCTGAAATGTAATCAGTATACACATCAACCAGCTGGAAATTGGTGGTGGGAAATGCAGGAACGAGACCCGGGACGGGGTCTCCCTGTCGGCCGTGGGCAAGTTGGGGGCAGGGGCTCCGCTCCGGGACCCCTCGCCGCGCTGCTCTCTGCCAGCGTCTCTGCAGAGTCTGTCAGGCAAATGCAAAAGTGCAAGCAGGACTTGCTCGAAGAACAACCGCCCCGAGGCAGGGGGCGCTTAATCCACCCCCTCGAATCCTTGGGCATTTTCCACAGCCATGAGAAGCTTCTCTCGTAAATCTTCGAAGGTTTCATACGGAGGTAAGTCAAGGCGATTAAAGCTGCAAAAGTAACAACAAAGCGGAGGTAAAACGCCAGCATTTCTGCCTGTAAGCTGCACCTGGGTCTCCCCGATTTGGCTTAAGAGCACACTTGGTGTGTTTGAGCGAGAGGACTGTAAAAGCCTCAGCACAAAAATTATAATCCAGTGATGACCCTGCCCACATCACACACCTGCAGGGGACGAGAAAAGGATTTTCAAATCATCTGTGAAACCTCTCTACTACAGTCAGACGGGGACCCTAGAAGCCCGTGCTGGGAAGGGACAGAGAACAGGCAAGGTAACTGGTGCACACGCCGAGGCTTCCAAACTGGAAACCCAAGGGCTTTCCTCAGCAGGACAAACAGAGGCTCTCTGACGCTCTCCCTCATCTGACGCTATTTTAAGAAGCCAGCGCTTCTGCACGCAGCGCCTGTTTTCAGCACAGCCCCTTTGAGCAGGTGATGTTTCCCCGTTTTGCAGAGGTGGGCCCTGCAGCTGGGCGGCAGGTCACCGTGTCCCAGCCTCAGCCCTGACCGCACCGCAGACCTGAGACCGGAACCCAGGCCCCGCGGCTCTGGGGCCCTGGCGTGGAGCGGCCCTCTGCCCAGAGTCAGGCAAGTCACTGGCGCGCGGCGTGAGGAGCTGCCTCTACACAAAGCCCTGACACGGCCGGCGACCTTGGCTGGGGCGGCGCAGTGAGGCCTCCAGACACGCGTGGCCTCTGTGAGCAACGGTCACACGTGTCCACAGGACTGAGTTCAGATCCTGTCTCTGCCACCTGCCAGCCGTGTGACCTCAGGCGAGTCACTTCCCGCTCTGTTGGCCCTTCTGTGAAATGGGGAGACTACCGCAGGGTCAGGTGCTGGGAGGGTCCGATCACACACACAAAAGGGTCTGGCACACAGCGAGCGCCCACAGGCAGCCGCCACTGTCACCACTCACCGGTCCCTGGCCCCCCACGCACCCCCCACGCCTCAGGCACAGGGACCTGGAGCCCCAGACACAGACCAGGGAGGCGGGCCGCTGGCAGGCGTCTGTCATGACAATGGCCACACGTGCTTGTGGCCTGTTTGCACCTGTGAGCATGCACGCGCACACACGCGCATGCCCTGGCTCATGACGCTTTCATAAGCTCGCATTCGTGGAGCACTTGCCCCGCGCCAGCGCTGTTAGTGAGTGAGTGAGTGCAGGTCGCTCAGCTGGGCCTGACTCTCTGCGACCCCTTGGAATTCTCCAGGCCAGAATACTGGAGTGGGTAGCCTTTCCCTTCTCCGGGGGATCTTCCCAACCCAGGGACTGAACCCAGGTCTCCCGTATTGCAGGTGGATTCTTTACCAGCTGAGCCACCAGGGAAGCCCAGGAACACCGGAGTGGGGAGCCTGTCCCTCCTCCAGCGGATCGTCCCCGCCCAGGGACTGGACCTGCGTCTCCTGCGCTGCAGGTGGAGTCTTCACCAGCTGAGCCACCAGGGTGCTATTCCTCGATCACCTCAGCGAACCCTAGCACCCACCGGCAAGGTAGGTGATGCCGCATCCCTACTTGCAGAGGAATTCAAGGCACAGAGAGGTTAGGGAACTTGCCCAAGGTCACCCAGTAAGTGGCAGAGCCCGGATTCAGCCCCAGGCTGGCTCCAAGGCCCGGATACGGTCAGGCTGCCTCAACGTCTAGAACTGCGTTTCCAAGGATGAGCAGAGCATCTTCCTGTGTTTTAAAGCCAATGATTGTCAGCAGTAAGACCCGGACTCATGAGCAGGGTGGGCCCTTTAACAACTGCTGAGTGTCTGATAAGACACACTGAGCTCTGAGATTTTTAACATCAAAATACACAGCAGAGTGGAACACTGTGCCTCCCAAACCAGAGGGCTCAGGGGCTCGGGAATCCTGAAAGACTAAGCCGGAAAGACGTTTTCAATGTTTGGTTTTCACCGTGGTAACGAACTCCAATGTCATTTCACCAGCGACAAAGACAGAACCCCAGTCTGCAGCTACACTTAAGAGAGCCTTTTCCCAGGAGGCGGCTGTTGTCTTGATTTTAAGCTGGTATTTCACAGTCCAGGGCCTGCAATCCTGAGGGGCTTCAAGAGCCTGTGGCCATTTTAAAGAAGGTCCATAGATTATTCAAGCTTGAGAAATAACTGGCATGATGGCGGGGGAGAGAAGCAAGTCGGGGAGTGTGAAGAGCTGAGGTTTGGGATGTTGTCAGCTCTTGGGGCATCAGCTCCGCCACTGCTGAGAGGGGACTTTCAGGACCTGCCTCTTAGAACCGCTGTGACGGTGTCACAGGTTCACACACACGGCGCTTGTTAGGGCGACGCCTGGAGCACAGTGAGTGCTCAGGGTTGCCATTACTTCTGATGTTAGGAGAAGCTCTGGCTCTGGCCTGCCACCAACCAGCTGCGTGGCCTTCTTACCCTCAGGGGGTAAGCCTTGTGCGGAAGATGTGTGGGCTGAAGGAGATTATTTCTAGGTGGGTCTGTGCTGCTTCGTAAAGAGGAATTTTAAATATATGAGCAGTGACCTTTGACAGAACAAAGGAATGAAGCCGCTTCATGCTAGATACTCCACAATTATATGTGAAAGAACCAGCTCGGCCAAGCCCTCGCTCTCCTAGGAAATCAGGTTTTAATCTTGAAGCTTCATTGTGTATATTTTCATCAAACATGGAAGAGATTAAACACATATGGCTAGATTTTATTTAGCCACATCTACGGTTGTTGTGAGTAAGTTTGTTCACAGCGAACCAAGAATGAAGCATGGTGGTTGTGTTTCTGTGTTTCAGCAGAAGCCGGGGCTGGATGGGAGGAGAGCCACAGCAGAGAAAAAAAGAGGAACTCCCACGCCGCCAGCCCCGGGTCATCAGCAGAATCAGCGCCCTCCTCGGGGCCTGGGGAGAGTGGCCCTGGGAGAAGGTCGGGACGCTCTCCTGGGACACTCGACGAGCAGCAGGGCTGCCTTCCTCCCGGGGCTGGCCTCTGTCCTTCCCGAAGATGAGCAGCGATTCTGAGCCCTGCCTGTCCTCGCCCACCACCCGGGCGGCTCTGCAATCCCATGGCCCTGGGCGTACCAGACCAAGTGGGTCCAAACCTCCGTGAGTGGGACCCCAGGGCCAGTGTTTGTATTTAACGCTTTCTAGGGGGTTCCAATATCCAGCCAAGGTCGAGAGACACCAAGTCAGCACCTTGTCTGGGCCGCCCTGTATTTTGGTGGTGGCTCAGTATGGGGACTCAGACAGAAGAAGCGTTCAACGGCAAGGTATCTGTCTGTGGGTCAACAGTAGGATGTGGGATGAGCGCTCAACTACTTGGCTGTCTTCGAAGAGTCTGGAAAGAAAGGGAACCGTATTCCCATGGCAGCAGCTTAACTATAGTGGTCAGTGCGGAGACTGTAATTCAGGCAGACCTGACTTCAAGTTCTGAGATTCGGGAGCCTGTGAATTCAGAGCACGAGTAAGCTTCCCAAGAACCCACAGGGACACTGCCACCAAGGTGCAGGGCCTGCCCCGCACGAGACGGCCACGCCCAGGGACACCGCTGTGACTCCTCTTTGAGTCGGGGAGCTTGGTCCCCATCCCGACCATCCTGGTGCTCCGCTCAGCACTGGCAGCCTTTCACAGGAAGGCTACTGAGCCCAGAAAACCACACTGCATTCTGAAACTGGAATAAAAGCTCCAAAAGGCCAAAACATTCTCCCCTGAGAATAAAGGCAGACGGTCAGGGACACCGACTGCTCCGGCGATCGGCCAGTTTTAGCAAGACCCAGCCTACTCTCCTGGC
This sequence comes from Cephalophus harveyi, assembly GCA_006410635.1. NCBI lineage: Eukaryota > Metazoa > Chordata > Mammalia > Artiodactyla > Bovidae > Cephalophus > Cephalophus harveyi. The sequence goes on along the minus strand of SJYT01039198.1, from coordinate 515,599 downwards.
ACCGACGGGCAGGGACCACATCCATTCCGCTTGGAGCTCTCGGAATGTGAAAAATGGGGAAAACGTGCTTTCCGGCAAGGCGACGGAATCGAAGATAAGCAAAAAAACCTTGCGCAGCCCATTTTCCACAAATGCACCTGAACGAGACCTTCCTCCGAGCTGCACCGGGCAGCGCGGGATGGCCCAGTGACTCTGGCAGCCCAAGCTTCTCATGGGGAAGGAGGCTGAGGGGCTGACCATCCACAGGACCCCCTCCACCTGCTTCCTATGAATAAGAAACCAAAGCCTCGGCGGGGGAAACCAACCCGGGGGACCTAGGAGCCAGATTGAGAGCTCCTGAGGTCCTCCTCTCTGTGGGTCTCAAAGTCCTCAGGGGTCCCAGAGACACGCCCCCCCCACCCCTCCGCCGCCGCCCCTTGGAGGCCTTTTGAGTGCCACTGTGCTAAGCCTCCCTGGGCAGGGATCCTTGGCCGGACCTGTGACCCCCACCTCTGTCACAATCACGTTACTAAATCCCGGAGACTCATGGGTTCCGGATAGCCATGGAAAGTCTTTTAAAGACCCTGTTGCTCCAAGGAATCTCATTCATGCTTCTAAACCAATTTAAGGCTGGAATAAGACCTCAGTCTGCTCAGAGGCTGGGTGTTGTCACAGCCACATAGGGAGATGATACAGTGAAATCTCTGCTTCCCAGAATATTTAAGGAAAGAGGGGGACTGGAGGAGGAACACCCCAGGGGAAGCAGGAAGGGAGGATTTAACCCTTCATTATCAAACACACCAGCCCTTTCACCTCCTGGTTCAACCTCATCAGCTCCAGTACGATTACACTTGGACCTGCATCACTGACATCTCCCACCCTAAATACTCAGTGGGCAGGGGCACAGCTCGTGACCCTCTCGCCCAGTATTATCCATGGCTAAGCTTTGCAAACACAAGCCTGTCACAGCTGGGCGGTTTCCGTCACTCACCACGTGTGAGCTCTGGGCAGTTTTTCAGGACTTCCCCATTGCTCTATTGTAAACAGCTGAGGACCGTTGGAACCTGGACAAAAGGGAAAGAAAATGCAAGGCTGAGTGTTCAAGGCAGCAGAGCGAGACAGGGAGGGGCTGAAGGAAAGAAGGCGGGGTGGGCAGGGCGTGCCTGGGGTGAGCCCGGGACCCCCTCTGCAGCTGTGACGTCAGTGTGCCAAACAGGGGCAGCCACGGTTCTGCACCACCTCAGGCTCACGTCACCATCAAGACGGAACCACGCCAAGCTGAACAGAGCAGACACGACAACATATGGATGGGCGGAAGCTGCAGCCTTTCAGCCCAGCCCTGCAAGCTTAAATGGAAAACTACTTCTGGGGCGGGGGCGGGCGGGGACATGAAATATCATGACCTTTAATATGCAGAGCAGAAAGTGATTTTTTTAATCTACAGGAAGCACTGAAGAATTCTGCCTTGTGGAGGGGTGTGGTAAGTTTAACGTTCAGCTTACAACGACATGGATGATTATACCAAAAAAACAGAAAAGAAAGAGAAGACCAAACTTATGGTTCTCTGTACAAAACCAAAAAGTAAAAACAGTCCCCTGCTTTTATACAGAGGTAACTACACAAACAGGAGGAGAAGGGGACGACAGAGGATGAGATGGCTGGATGGCATCACCGACCAACAGACCCGAGTTTGGGTAAACTCCAGGAGTCGGCGAGGGACAGGGAGGCCTGGCGTGCTGCAGTCCATTGGGTCGCAAAGAATCGGACGCGACTGAGCGACTGAAGGACTTCAGCAACGGCCACACCTTCCGGTGGTGTGTCTGCTAGGTCCAGGCAAAACCCACTCGGCTAGAGGCCTGGGGGCAGTCTTCTGGAGCCACAGCCGATACCTGGTAAACACTCATGGGGTGAGGGGAGGACAAGACCCCCTGGTATCCTCCTCACCATAAAGCTCGGCAAATCCATTCATAGGTACTCGAGACGTCCCCGTGACAAACTGCAGTAACCGGATGCGCTTCTCGGCGTCCATCAGCAGCACAGCCTGCGGACGGGGAGGGGCAGAGGTCAACACGCACCATGGGCTGTGCAACGCAGACCGGCAAACCTTCATCCCGCGTGCACTGCGGTGGAAGTCCTAGACGGTCTTACACCCGGACGGGGTAAGGCCGGGAAGCATTTTTTTAATGGCCACAACACTGGCTTCTAATATCAGAGACCGAGGGATCACAATGTCCCTTTCTTCGTGTGTCCATTGCTCAAAAATAAGTGGTTAAAAAAAAAAAGGCAAACTCATCGATGGCCCTGAGCTCATATTTCTGTTTGTGAGGCTTGCTGGTCCTCTTGAGCCAATCGGAAACACACACGATCCTCTCGAGCCATTAGGAAATACACACAATTTGAAAAGTGTCAGCTCCAGGGGAACCCAGGTTATGAGGCAGGATTTCTGACGGTAGAGAAATTCTCTAAATATAACATTTTAGCAAAAGAAAAATGGAAGCCAGGCTAGGCCTCTGAAATAACCAGTGTATCTTACTTATCTGAATTATTCTAAGAATCTAGTTGGCTTCACTGGTAAAGTCACTTGAACTGATATTAAAAAAAAAAAAAAATCCAAAATCAAAGCTGAGCGAGACCTGGACTAAGACTTCAGGATTTGATGATTCTGCTTTCTTCCTTTTCTCTCTACTTCTCTGCCGCACTTGAAATCTTATTAGTAACAGGTATTTAGAAATTAAGACGATTCAAATACATTTCTTATTTCTATAAGTAAATAACCAGTGCTTCCCCCGCACGCCCCCCACCCCAGAATTGTTCTTTCAAATTCAGTTTACACTCTCTTCTTCAGACCTGCTCACTATTTCACTTCTCTCCTAAAATGAACAGGATACAGACACTGGCGTTTAGAGAGTAAATCAGATTTCATTTGCATCTCTGATTGAAAGATGTAAACATCAAAATGGTTGTTGGAATTCACAAAAAAAGTTGAGAAAATGGTTTTTTAAACCAAAATGGCATCTTGGAAAAGCCAGCCCCAAAGCATGTATTTGTCCTGAGAAGCCTTTCATTCTTATTCACACTCTGGAGGACTTGTTCCAATTCTTGAATCCAGCTATCTGCTTCTTAGGGTCAAACGGTTTCCTCAAACAGAAGCACCTGAGTAGGTGACTGAGGAAGACAGCGTGGCTGACTCAGGAGAAGTGAGGACAGGCGTCCACCACGGTCACAGAGAAGCAGCGGGAAGGGCTCCGTGTGGCTCAGCAGACCTCTTCCCTCCCCAGCAGGCCCCGGACTTACCTTCCAGAACCACTGGATCACGGGGTGGTTCGGGCAGTAGCCGTTCTTGTAAATAGAATGCTGTCGCCAGTCGTTCACATCCACGTCGCCCAGGCCGCACATCAGCAGCTGGAGGAGAGAGACCAGAGGTGAACAGGGTGTATCGCGAAAGCGGAAGAAACACACACGGAGAAAAGGCCTTCTCTCAACGCCAGCATCACGTCACGTGCAAAGCCAGACGATCCAGTGAGCTGTAAGAACAACTGAAGGGGAACACTGTGCCACACCCTACCTGCCACCTCGGGTTAGAGACAGGTAACGAGGGACCCGATTCCAATGCCTGTACGGGCCACCGCGTCTCATGCTGGAGATGAAAAGTCCAGCCTGATGGCCCGCCTGGCTCCTCTGATCTCAGCTCCGTGCTCACGGATTTGCTTATGCTGTTTACATCTGCTCGTGACGCTGGCTGTCTGCTCTTCTGAGAGGTTATCTATCTGTCTCAGTATTTAAAAATACCTCTCCACCCACAACAGAATTTGAGCTTTATGATAGCAAGAACGTGTCTTCCCCAGGCGGATCCACCAGCTCAGGGCATCACCTCACCTCCCGGCGAGCAGATGTGTCCTGAGGCTGTGACTGCTTCTCTGCCTCACCGGGCCTGGCTCCACTTTCCTTACAGTCTAACCCTCTGCTTCCCAGGTGGCTCAGCGGTAAAGAATCCGCCTGCCAACCTGGAGACACGGGTTCAGTACCCGGGTCGGGAAGATCCCCGAGAGAAGGAAGCGCCTACCCACTCCAGTGTTCTTGCCCGGACTCCACGGACAGAGGCGCCTCCTAGTCTACATTCTATGGGGCTGCAAAGAGTCGGACGTGACTTAGCAACTAGACCACCATCTCCAACCCTCTGCAGGGCAGTTTCCTGTGGACAGATGAGTGATATTCCCACAGAGGCACCAGCAGAAAATGGGAAAACAACTGAACCAGAGGCCTGAAAGGCGGGCTCGTAGGCCTGACTGTGCTCAGAGCCTGCTGGATAAACCTGTGAGGTCATTAGCCTCTCCCGGCCTCAGTTTCCCCACCTTTCAAACGAAGGGCTTCCTTGACATCCTTTCTATGACATCATCTACCCGGACGTTTCCATTTGAAGGTAGGAGAACGGAAAGCCAGTCCCCAGGAGCCGCTTCACTGGACAAGCGGCCCCTGAGTGCCGTCAGCAGCCTCTGCACAGACACAGCCTGCCTCGTCCTGCTTCCCTCGACACAAAGATGACGAGATCCCTCTGCTCTGCAGACGCCTCGCTCTCTACATCAACCCCAGGAAGCTGGCACAGCCTGGGAGGAAGCCACCTCCTGCTAGCACCTTGCTGCTTTCTGGTGCGCTTCCTCACTCAACACGACCCCTTCAAGCTCACGGCCACCTCTGCTCTGGGAGCCCTCGTGCCGCTCAGGCTCACCTCCGGGCTGGGCCCCCCTCAGCTCTCACGGCCGGCCCCCGCCCGGGGAGCAGGGTGGTGTGGTGCCCCCTCCCCTGGCTGCTGCCACCCCAGCCCTACCGGCAGCAGCAGTTTCCCTGCCAAGCCAGGCCCGGCGGTGAACCAGCTCAGCGCGGCAGGCCTCTGTCTGCCGCCTCCCGGACCTGCCCTCTCCCAGGAAGGAACACACAGGTGACGACCTCTGCTGTTCCCTGCTCCCCAGTCGGCAAACGAGCCCCTGCGAGACCTGCAGTAGAACTGACCTAAGCTTACTCACTAGGACACTGTGGATGAGAGCACAGTACAATGTCAGCAGTGAAGCAACTTAAATAAAATCTCCTTTACGTAAAATGTTTACAAACCTCCAGTTCATTTTCATCAAAGATTTTAATCAAATCAATAGGGAGCAGTTCCGTGAATCCCTGAAAGAAAAAAAAAATCACTGTCAATCCTTTTTCTCTGAAAGAAACACATTTTACAGGGCCAACCAGCTCTGTGTGGTTAGCTAGGAAAAAAACACATTGTTCTCTGATAATTTATAGCTATCAGTGACAGTATTCAGTGATTTTACTTCCGATAAAAACAGCATAATCACAGTATAAAAGATTTAAAGAGCAGCAGACTCCAGAGAGTTCAGGTACTTGGGTAATTCCTGAAACACTATGAAAATATGAGTTGCTCTAAGCAGGCGGCGGATTCCAAAAGCCATTTATGACTCACTGCCGGGAGTCAGGGTGCCCTAGACACACAGGCCACAGGCATGCAAGCAAACCATTTACAAATAAGGTCCCGAAGGCAGAGATGAAACCCCAGAGGTGGCCGTGTGACCAGCAGAGAGGAGACAGGGAGTACAGAGAACCAGCCCGGTCCCCAGCTTGGTTGGTTAGTTATCACTAACTGAGGTGGTAAAGAATCCACCTGCAGTGCAGGAGATGTGGGTTCAATCCCTGGGTCAGTAAGATCCCTTGGAGGAGCAAATGGCAACCCACTCCAGTATTCCTGCCTGGAGAACCCCATGGACAGAGGAGCCTGGCGGGTTACAGTCCATGGTGTTGCAAAGAGTCAGACACAACTCAGCGACTAGCACCTTCACTAACTACTGCTCTGATCCAGGCTGGATGCTCCATGTTGCTGGCCCTTCACGTGGTCCATTTCTGCAAGTGAGATCACCTGGAGTGAGGCCAACCGGGTTTCTTGTGTAAATAAGGTATGATGAACCCTGCGGTTCTCAAGTGCATCCAATTCACAAGTTTCACGCACATGTTTCACGCAAGGTCCCAGAATTTTTCCGAGTGTCCTTCCTGGGCTGATGCTTTATTCCCACAAGCAGGTAAGCGGGTGAGGGATGAGCCCGAGAGCATCAGCCAACGAGAACCCGGCATCGGTTCAATGAGAACAGAAGCCTGGAGTGGACACCCGGGGCTTGTTCTCTTTAAGTAACTAGAGCAACCATTAGGACTTAAAAAGAAACTGCACTCTGGGTCACAGTGAGCCGTTTAAAAAAATGATGAACCCCTATTCTCTGTGACGGGCCTTTCTCCTCAGGGGCCTTGTGGCATCATTGACGTTAACTACCAGGGTCTGAGAAGTAACTGCTTCACACTTTAATAGGGTGAGGAGTTCAGCCAGCCACGAAGAAAGGGCAGGGGATTAAAAAAGAAAAAGATGTCCGACCAAGGAAGGGGAAGGCACCGCTCCTGGGGAGGGATGGTATGAATGGCAACGGTCCAGGTCCTCCCACTTCTGAGAACCTGCGGTCACCGCAGCAAGAGGCTGAGATGCTCCCAGCCTTCCCCGGGCCCCACTGGAAACTGCAGGGCGATGGTTCCAGCCTCTGCGGGGGGAGCCTGCCCTTCTGGGTCAAGTCTGTACAGATTTCTCTTTAAAAAACAGCTGCGGCGAATTAAAAACTAACAGCAACAAAGCTAGAAAACGCTGAACCACAGCAAACAAGCGGAAGGCCGCAGCTCACACTCCTGTCCCGGGGCCGGGGGCGGCGGGAGCGGGGTCCCACACCTGCGCCCATGTGCGGGACTGGGATGGTCCTCTCCCAACCTCAGGGCACAGGCCTGGCTCCCAGTGAGCCCGACTCACCTCCAGGAAGGCGTTCATCTGCTTCTGGACCCTGTTCACGAACCTCCACTGGATGACTAGGCTGCGGGAGGAAATGGACAGCAGTTAGCCGCCCCCTGCACCCTGCTCTCCTTCCTCCTTCCCAACTGCAGCGGCTTCTCATCGGGCAGGGGAGGAGCAGGGCCCGAAGCGGGCCAAGGAGAGGGCGGGGCCACTGCCGCCGAGTCCTGGATGCTTTCGAGAACAGGGGCACACGTGGAGCCTCGAATCTCACTCAGGATTTAAAAAAAGTAAGACTGGTTCTCCCCACTCCCCTCCACCAAGCCTGCTTACCAAAGCTGCTTTATAAATGTGACTGTCCAGAGAAAAGGGAAAATGGGCTTTGAATACAAACATACCTGGGCACAATGGACACATACACACAAACCTACACACATATGTACATAACCACACTTACGCACAACCATGTACATATTTTTAAGGGGAATATCCGGCACAATATATGTGATCATATGATATTTCGTTCTAGCATCCGATGTGCTGGTTTTCAACGAAGACATACAATTTATCATCAGCATTTCATCACTAACATTAATACTTTAATACCAACATTTGCAGGACTAGTGGTTAAAAAACCTCTCTGAGTCACAGAAATCCACTGAAACCTTGCTCCCTGTGACAACGTTCAGTGCACAGCAGCATCTACTGCCAGGCGAAACCGCTTTGGAGTCCACCTAAGGCATTCTGTCGTGAAATAGCACAGGGACCTTGTCACCAAGGGCTCTCACTTATTGGGGGGGTGCCATGGCAACGGCACCCAGGGACCAGCCTGCTGCCCGCCTACTGCTCAGCATTTTGGGGGCCCCCTGGCTGTGCTGCGATCACCAGCCCAAAAGCTTCCTCCTGCACCCGTGGTGCAGGGGGCAGGGAGAAGCTGGGAGTTCAACGCGATTTCTGGCGGTGAAGCCAATGGAGATGCTGCCTGAGGCCCTGCTCCCATCCCCCGACCTGAAACCCGAAAGAATTAACTGCAAAGAAAGATGCACAATACGTATCACAAGGTCCAAACCCTCTGACTCCTGACCCTAGTCGCCCTGGGGTGGAGGGCTGTTAAAAATCGATTCCAAGTCTGTGTTTTCTGAGCGAAGACAATGGCGTCTGCTGGGACGCCATCTACTTGCTGAGACTGTCCAAGTTCAGCGCAAGTGCCAATGAATGTGAACAGGCAGGAACTGTAGAATCTCACTTCTAGTCTTTGACTAAGAGCAGTAAGCTTTCAAACTGGCGAGTGGAGAAGTCCGTCTTTCGTCAGGGTCTCAGGGACGCAACCCTCTCCCATTCTTCCTAATTAGAGAAGACAGTAGGCATTTCTCCGCAGATGCTAAGGAAGGATGCTAAGATCCTTGGCCATTCTCTCAAGTCCTGTGATCCATTTTAATGAGAGAGGAGGCCACCTGGCTTGTTGAGATGATGTTCTGAATGCAAACACGGAGTTCAGGCCGTGGCTGTAGCTCATGAGACGAGCAGGAACTAAGACCCTGGGAGCCATCCACTATTACGCGGACCTGCCCGAGGTTAGCGAGGGCAGCCTGGCAATCCTTGGAGGATACCCGAACCGTGTGCTTGAAGCATACCTACATACCAAAGAGGAAAATGTGAGCTGCCCAACAGAGAAAGACTTGCCCGCTACAAAGGACTCAACATTTTGTTCCACCAACGGAGGCTAAGGTTGAGTAAAGGAAATTACACACATCAGGAATGATGTTTCAGCATCTGCTGCATTCTCCCCATCCATTTTAACTCTTTTCCTACACTTTCATTATGGAAGAGAAGTCAGGAGAGAGAGGCAATATCTTCTCTTTGGTTGTTTCTAATTTTACCCCAACTGGCTTTTGACACTGTGTTCCATCGCTGTAATTTTCAGTTTTAGACAGGACGCCCACTGGCTCCCAGAGTATCCGCTACGTTACCCAACAGGGACCCCCCTCTCCTCCCACTGCTCCTCTGTCGGCAGCTCCAAGAAGTCATGGCACAAGTCACCCTTTCCATCCCGTAATTCAGCGTCCCGTGAGCCCCCGCCGGAAAGGAACCCAGGCTGTTCAGAGGATGTCCACGGCACGCACAGGGTGTTCTGGCGAGGGCTGCCCACCAAACACGCCGCTTGATTTAATCAAAGAAAGGGCTGTGTGTGTACGTACTCGATGTACTCTCTCTTGTTTTCATTCGTTACCATTATTTCTGACCCGTTGGGCTTCAGATCCACCTGATATGTCTGCAATTACAAAGATAAAACAACGATCACCATCATGAAGCTGTTTCGCATATTATCACTGAGTAATAACGTCTCACTATAAAAGGAACGTGAGTAAAATTTATTCAGAACTCTTTCCCAGAAAATGGGCTCTGTGTCCAAGGGAGTATCTAATGAGGCCTTTAAATTGTTAAAATGTTACACGCTTAAAGATGTTATCATCGAAGGCAAATTATTTTATGGTTATTTATGAGTTTTAATTATCCTTCATACATTAGCAACAGTGGGGAACAACACTTTTTTTCATCTGCTATTGACTTATCAAGAAATTTAATTATGTTTCACAGAAAAGACAGGGTACATCCATCAAGCCTGCAGAGATCCCAATTTGTTGCTGAAAATTAGATTTTATAGCGATAAAAAAAAATACGTGGAATTTCTTTCAAAGGGACGAAACACATGGACTTAAGAGAGAGATGCTGAGGAAGTCAAGCTGAGGACTGGATCCACCTGCCCCCGGAGAACCCCCGCCTTTGCTGTGCATCAGACACCACCTCAGGCTTGCCGGTGGCTCAGCGATAGAAGAATCTGCCTGAGTGCAGGAGACGCAGGTTCGAGCCCTGGGTCCGGAAGATCCCTGGAGGAGGGCGTGGCAACCCACTCCAGTGTGCTTGTCTGGAGAATCCCATGGATGGAGGAGCCTAGCTGGCTACAGTCCATGGGGTCACAAAGGGTCGGACACGACTGAAGGGACTTGGCAGGCACACGACACCACCTCCCGGCTCCCTGTCCCAGAACGTCCCCGCCTCCATCAGAGCCACCCAGGAGCGCGAAGAGCAAAGACGCCGAGCCCAAGGCAGAGTCTCCTCCTCTGCTAGCCCTGGCTTAACAGCTGAGTGCACAAAGTGGTAAGTAGCAGAAGGGAAGTTAGAGTCTACTGATCTAACAGGAAAGTGTTTACTCTCATGGAAATTCCGGGGAAATGAGGAGGAAAAAAATACCACCCACAGCTCCCCTATTCACAGATAGCCACTTTCACATTCTGCTGGGAGTCCTTGTGGTCTTTCCCCCACATGCACCCGGCTATGTCCAGGAGGAAGCCAAGCCCGAGGGAGCACGTTCTCCAGAGTAAATGTCCAGGTCACATCCCTCACGCAGGATACAGAGTCATACCTGTAACAGACCCCCGCTCTGACACAGGTCCACTTTCAGCGACCCCGCCCCAGCTCCAATACTCTGGCCACCAGGCGAAGAGCTGACTCACTGGAAAAGACCCTGATGCTGGGAAAGACTAAAGCCAGCAGAAGGGGGCGGCAGAGGATGAGATGGTTGGATGGCACCACCGACTCCATGGACAGGAGTTTGAGCAAACTTGGGAGACAGTCATGGACAGGGAAGCCTGCTGCAGACACCCCTGAGCAACTGAACAGCACAGGAGGGCGCCCCGGCCCTGCCACACACACCCAGGAGCAGACCGGACGTCTCTGGAGTGCCATCAGATCCTCGTCCTCTCTAAGCACTTCCTCTGATGGTGCGCTTGACTGCTGTTCTTTTTCACGTGGAGGCAGCTTTTTCAGTCTAAGCCTATGGATCCTTGGTCTTGGCCCTTCCCGTCTTCTTCTTCCTCCTTTCCTTCATTATCTGGGAAGTGACCTAGCTTCCCTTCCACATGACTGAACCCCACTTTCAACGTCAATACGATGCTTTCCTGTCCCCAGTATGGACTTAACTGGTACTGTATTTTTATATTTCTTCAAATCCTTCCTTCCCACTAACTTTCAGCCTGTCTGGTCGCCCCCGTCCCCCGAGCAGGCATCTGCTCTTGTCCTGTGTAGGTCCCAGCGCTTCTGGAGGATATTGAACAGCTCCGCTTAGGAAGTGGGATGGCAAAAGGCATCAAGATTTTAAGGTGCAAGTCCCTTCTTATAGTTACTTCTCTTTTAGGATTTATACCAACGCTAAGATATTGGTACAAAAACGTGTCTTTCAGGACTGCAGTCTCCATCCTGCTTGTATGGGGAGATGCTGAGACAGCCTCGATGCCGACCTCCAGGGAGCGGCTAAACGTCTGCTCTGTGGGGCTTCCCTGGCGGCTCAGTGGTAAAGAAGTGGCCTGCCAGCGCGGGAGACGCGGGCTCCATCCCTCCTCTGGCCAGACCCCACATGCGGTGGAGCGACCAAGTCTGTAACTGCAGAGACTGCGCTCCGGAGCCCGCGCGCCCAACGAGAGAGGCCGCCGTGGTGAGCAGCCGGCGCACCGGGACGGAGAGGTGCTCTCCGCTCACCACAACCAGAGAAGAGCTCCGCAGAGCAACACAGACCCTGTGTAGCCACGAATAAACAAACAGACATTATTAAAAAAGGATGTTTGGTCTATGGAATGAAATCCAGTGTAGCTATTAAAAAATGGTATTTACTGACATCGAAAGCCACCTAGGATTTATTAAGTTAAAACTATACACTCTACAATTCCACTCCTGTAATTAATAAAAAAATAAAAATACCTTGTGTGTGTTTACAGAGAATAATTCTGCAAGACACAAACAAAAATTTAATGGTGATTTTTCTCTAGGTGGTAGGAACTAAGGGTGATTTTAATGTGTTTACTGTACCGACTTTACTACAAAGATCAGTATTATTATATTTTATAATCAGATACATAAAATTATTTTTGAAAGTAAAAAAAAAAAAAGAGCAGACTGTTCTCTCTGTGCTAGGGAAGGAACTGCTGGCCAGGGCAACTCTGGGTCACATGGCCGCTCAGGGCCATGGTTTCTCCGGGAGGCAGTGATGGGGGCTCGGGGACTTGGGGGCTCCAGGGCCTTCTCTGGAGAAGGCAAGTCCTCCCAGAGCCTCAGCTGCCCCCCTCCCTGGCCTCAGACACCCTGTGGGCAGGAACAGCTGTTATTCAAACTCCATTAGAAACTCACGTCCCTTGAGTCAGCGAGGCCATCCAACCTTCCTCTACTGCCCCTTCTCCTGCTGCCCTCAATCTTTCCTGGCACCAAGGTCTTTAAAAATTCCACTTTTTAAAAACAGTTGTCATCTCGTGTCTGAACTCCTTCCTTAAGGACCCAACACTAACAAACTAACACAGCGCCTGGCACACAGGAGGGGGTCAACAATGCTTATGGAAGAAAACTTCTTTCTTGAAGTCTCTTGGCCCAAGTACGAACTCCTCTCTCGTCTTTGTAAAGCAAGACGACGAAGACCAGCAGAACCCCTGGGATGCGGCTCTCACAGAACTGGACCCCACTTCTTTGCTAAGTAACAGCTTGGGACTCACACAGGTCTCCCCGCTCTTCTGGCAGATGCTTTAGGACAAAGGTCTGAGAAGTCCGCAGAGACACTGGGTCAAATCGGGTGTGCAGGACCCCGTCAGAGGAGGGTCTGGCTGCTTCTCCTCCCGCTGCTGGGCGCCGCTGTCCCCGCCCTCCCCAGCTCCCCCGGCGATCAGCGCCTCTTCCCACCTTCACGCTCCCCGCAGCCGCCCCCGCGCATCTTCCTGACCCCGTCTTGGAGGAGCCGCCCCCTCCCTGGTTCTTGGTCCAGCCTCTCCCCTCTCTCTCCCCTCCTGTTCCCAGTGTCTGTCTTTCCCCTGTTTGCTGTCCCCCACCCAGCGCTTCTCAGCCTTTTGCCCCAGTCGGCACCCCCTGAGGAGCCTTTGTAGATGCCACCCCCCTCAACTGCCCCTTTCCTCTTGTGCAATCTTACCTATGGGACACCAGCGGTATGTTCTGTGGCCCCGTGGAGGACATAAGCCATTGTGATGGCTGAGACCTCTTGTCCTCTAAGAACAGGTTTTTGCCCCCAAAGGAGCACTGTTGCCCCAACCGGAAACATGTGCCTTCGCCCAGCTCAGGCCAGGCCCCAAAGAGCTCCCCTGCGCGGCTGCCCCCGGTCTCTGCCCCGCCCCACTGCACGGCGCCTCTCACCCCTCGGCGCTGCTTTGCTGGCCCTGCAGTCCAGAGCTTCTGCGTGTCACAGCTTACCTCTCTGGCTGGTGTATGACGATTGTTAAATACTGAAATTTGTTCACTTGAAACATTTTTAACAGGGCCCTCACCCAGCAGCTCCAGAGTCTCACCAACCAGAAAGAAGACAAACCGGAAAAGCACGGCAGCAGCCGCAGCTCCATTACGCGGAGCGGCCGCCGCCACCCCACGGGCTGACGTTTCTAATCACAGAAGGAGAGAAAGCGGAGAGCCCCAGGGAAGGCTGACCGCGCGCGCATCTCGCTTCCGTGGGCACAAGGTGTGCGCTCCCTTTTGGGTTAGAAAACTGCAACGCACTGCAGAGCCAAGGAAACCATAAGCAAGATGAAAAGACAGCCTTCAACACGGAAGAAATAACTGCAAATGAGGCAACTGACAGGATTAATCTCCACAAGACACAAGCAGTTCGTGCAGCTCAGTATCAGAAAAACAAAATGGCAGCTTTGCAAAGGGCTGGAGAGGGCGACGGCGGCACAAGCCTCTTGCTGACGTCCACGTTTTGGGCTCAACAACTCTGTTCTGGGCACCAGCCTTGCAGCGGGCACTGAGAGGCGGTGAGCGCACAGCAGTGAGCGACAGGCAGCCCCAGGACAGCCGCCACCGGGTGGAGCCCGACGGGCGGGGCAGACGCTGAACACGCAACCGTGCGAACAAGTGGGAAGGCCACAGGGAGACACAGGGACCCTCTGAAGGACTGGGGTCTGGGGTCAGAGCTGGCCGTCCGAACCGAGGCTGGGAGCGTTCCCCACTGAAGGAAAGGAATGTGCAAAGGTCCTGAGGCAAGTAGGAGCTTGGTGTGTGCAAGAGGTCTCGTGGGAGCAGACCCAGAAAGTATCAGAGGCAGCAATGATGCAAAGTGCAACTGAGACAAATACGCCGGGCCCGGCCACGCAGGACTTCACGGGGCGCATACAGGATCTGGGTCTTTATCTCGACAGTGACAGAATGGGAATTCTCTGTGTGCTTTCAGCAGAGGAATGACATGACCATCTCACATTCTGCTAAGACCACTCTGCCAGTGTAGGAGGTCAAGATGGATATAAATGACCAGTTAGACGTCTACAAGAGGGGCTTCCCTGGGAGCTCTTCCGTGGTGAAGAATCTGCCTGCCAATGCAGGAGACACGAGTTCGATCCCTGATCCAGGAAGATCGAAGACCCCATGATGCTGTGGAGCAATTAAGCCGTGTGCTACAGCTACTGAGCTTGTGCTCCTGAGCCCGGGGCCGCAGCTGCTGAGCCCCCGGGCCCTGGAACCTGTGCCCACAACGAGAGGGCGGCCCTGCTCGCCGCAGCCAGGGAAAGCCAGAGACTCAGAGAGAAATGGAGAGAGAGAGACTCAGAGACTCAGCTCAGCCGAGAAATGGATAAAGGTACATACGTATATATGTAAAATATATATCACTATATATTATATGCAACCCCATGGACTACATAAGGTAAGGTAAGGTAAGGGAAGGTGAAGTCGCTCAGTCGTGTCCGACTCTTTGCGACCCCGTGGACTGTAACCTTCTATGATTCTCCGTCCGTGGGATTCTCCAGGCAAGAATACTGGAGTGGATTGCCATTTCCTTCTCCAGGGGATCTTCCCGACCCAGGGATCGAACCCGGGTCTCCCGCACTGGAGGCAGACGCTTTAACCTCTGAGCCACCAGGGAAGCTACATAGTCCATGGAATTCTCCAGGCCGGAATACTGGAGTGGGTCGCCTTTCCCTTCTCCAGGGGATCTTCCCAACCCAGGGATCAAACCCAGGTCTCCCACATTGCAGGTGGATTCTTTACCAGCTGAGCCACAAGGGAAGCCGTATAATATGTATATGGCAGCTGACCCTCGGGTATTGGTGAGGGGGCAGACAGGGAAAACAGAGAGAACTGACCAATAGCAGGGAGCACAAGTGAACAGGGCCTGGCGACGGGCGGAAAGTGGGAGATGGGAGCCAGGTGCAGCTGCTTAATTCACTCTGTACTTCTTCCAGAATACAAAATAGATATGCTAGTTCCTCGTTAATCAGGTTTAGCTTTCTAAAAAGGCAAGGCAGTAATTTCACAAATAGGGCGCCTAATCATTATCTTACTCATCTTGCGAGTCTATTTTGATTATCGGATTACTCTACCTGATTCAATCCAAAGTCAGAAAAATCCACATTAAATGAGGAGGCTTGAGAATTGTTTTTAATGAATAATTGACATGAATTATGACGATCATGAAAATCTTTAGCAGAAGTCTACTTAAAAATGCAAACACTTTGGTTTGTACTTGTTAGGTAGAAACAGTTACATTTAACTGTAACTGAGGAAGGTCTCTCAGGGCGTCTGCATCTAATCATGGCATCAGTAATGCCTTCTGAGCCGTGTTATTTAAGTTAGTCGTATGGAGTCCTATGGGCTTCCCTGATAGCTCAGCAGTGAAGAGTCGCCTGTAAAGCAACAGACGCAGGAGACGTGGGTTTGATCCCTGAGTTGGGAAGATGATCTGGAGAAGGAAATGGCAACCCGCTCCAGCGTTCTTGCCTGGAGTGTCCCATGGACAGAGGAGCCTGGCGGGCTACTGTCCAAAGGGCTTCAGAGTCAGATAGACAGAGCGACTTGACTGAGCATGGACGGAGCTCTGTAAGTGGGTATACGAGGCCCTTCTTTCTGCATTTGACAGTCCAAGACTGATTGTACGTCTTCTTGGGTCTTTACGTCTCCCTGCATGTATTAAAAACGCAAAGAAAACATCGTTCCAGGATGATTGGCCATGTGCTGCTGCTGCTAAGTCGCTCAGTCATGTCTGACCCTGTATGACCCCATAGATGGCAGCCCACCAGGCTCCCCCGTCCCTGGGATTCTCAAGGCAAGAACACTGGAGTGGGTTGCCATTTCCTTCTCCAATGCATGAAAGTGAAAAGTGAAACTGAAGTCGCTCAGTCGTGACCAACTCTTGGTGACCCCATGGACTGCAGCCCACCAGGCTCCTCTGCCCATGGGATTTTTCAGGCAAGAACACTGAAGTGGGGTGCCATTGCCTTCTCCGAGCCATGTGTTACCCTTTGAAAATTGGCAGTCAAGACCCTTAAAAAAAAAGGTCCAGCTTAAAAAAAAGTCACCACAATTCCATTTTGTTTTCTCACATTTAGAGCTTCCATTACTTGTAACATTAAAAAAATGAGATCAGTACGATTCAGTCCTTTGCTCACTAAGCATGCAGTAGGCATCGCTACACGCTGGGCCCTGGAGAAACCCAGGAACCTCAAGGGCTCAGGGGAGGCAGCCGGTCAGAGGTGGCTGGAGTCAGTGTGGGGAGGGCCACTGGGGTGGGGGCTGCAAGGGGACGGTGCCACATAGCCTGTGGAGGGCACGGGGTGTCGTGGGGGGCAGGATGGCAGGCGCCCACGGCTGTGAAGGTGGGAGGAAGGCGGAATCGGGAGGGAAGGCGGTGGTACGCCATGCAGGAAAGGCTGAGGCTCACGCCGAAGGGCATGGGACGGCGGCGGCGGAGATGCTGGGCAGAATGGCCCTGGATCCAGGTGTGCCTTCCACAGCTACCACATCCAGAGCACACGCGTGGGGGCATCAGGGAGAGGACTGGAGAGGCCGCGGCGTGGGGGCCAGGGGCCCTGTCTCTTATACACATTGGGGAGGGGGCGGGGCTCTAGAGAGGGTGAAGGGTGAATGGGGCGGGGAGAGGAGGGGTGACTTGGAGGGGCTTAAGGGAAGGGGGAGCAGCAGAAGAAGGAAGCAGATTAAGGGCAGGAACCCATTTACATTTAGTCCTTGGGGGGCTACTGCTGATCTGGATGGGACACCTTGGGGGGGGTAGGTGTGCAGAAGAGGTTTCCCTCCCCCTTCCCCACAACAAGACTCCCATGAGGACAGGTGGCGTCCACTGTCTGAAGATTTTTGGTCACGAAGCACAATATGCAGCAAAAAAAGGATGGGAGGGTAAACGAGATTTTTAAAGGAATTCACTGATCGTTTACTTTTATCACACGGTCTCCCTCATCCCTGGCGTTTGAAAGTTTATGAGCCTCAACTCTGCCAACCAAGGAAAGAAAACAGACTCCCCGAGTCCCGCCCACTCCCAGACTCGCACTAGGGACTGCTCTCGGCTCAAGCATATGTCACAATAATCCTGGTATCTACGTGATCATCTTATCGCTGAACAGTTTTTGCCCCCACCCCTCTTTGTCAGAAACTCCTTTATATCCAGCGGCATCAGCTTCTTTTCTCTACGACTGAACCCAAGAGGGCAGGGACCTGATTTCCCCACCTCAGGTGGGCTTATTAAACTGAGCCCAGCATCGTGAATAGACAGAGATGTGAACACACTTTTGGGGCAGTGGACGACACTTTCAGTAATCTCTGATGCAATAAAGAACAAACCAACATCATCTTCCATAGTCAACCCTTAAAATGGGCTCCATGATCTCATGAACGTCAAGGCTATGAGGTCTGGTCTGGGAGATGGAACTCTCTCTGGGCTTTTGTGAAAGGACAGGAGCCAGGGCTGGATAACATCTTGAGAAAACACTCCCTGCCCCTGCAAGCAGTTTTATCACAGGGGACAAATGAATCAAATCCCCTAGACAACTTCAGGGTGATGACTAGAATTCCAAGCAGGCAATTTTTATCTTTGAAATTAATCTTTACAGTTAACATAGCCTGAGCTATGGTTTCTTCAGTAGTCCTGTACAGATATGTCAGTTGGACCGTAAAGAAGGCAGAGCCGAAGAATTGGTGCTTTTGAACTGTGGTGTTGGAGAAGACTCTTAAGAGTTTCTTGGACGACAAGGAGATCCAACTAGTCCATCCTAAAGGAAATCAGTCCTGAATGTTCATTGAAGGACTGATGCCGAAGCTGAAACTCCAACGCTTTGGCCACCTGATACGAAGAACTGACTCATTTGAAAAGACCCTGATGCTGGGAAAGATTGAGGGCAGGAGGAGAAGGGGCTGACAGAGGATGAGATGGTTGGATGGCATCAACAACTTGATGGACATGAGTTTGAGCAAGCTCCGGGAGTTGGTGATGGACAGGGAGGCCTAGCATGTTGCAGTCCATGGGGTCACAAAGAGTCGGATGTGGACTTAACTGAACCACAAGGACAGTACAAGTGCCAAGCAAGAAGGTTAGAAAACCCTGAGCCCGCTGAGCCCCCAAAGACAAATCTCATCATGACAAGGGAGCTATCAAAGCAGAGGGAACAAAGTCAAGGTCCCCCAGACATCACCCATTCCTGGTCGCATATTTACATCACTAAGCAAACATTGACACTGTCCCTAAATTTTAAAACCAGGGTACCAACATTCACATTCAGATCTACTTTAGATGAGAAGTAGGTACTACTTCACGCCCCAGAGGCCTTAGAATTTCTCTGACTTTTCAGGAAGAGAAATTCGGTGGCTTCCCTGGTGGTTCTGACAGTAAAGCATCTGCCTGCAATGTGGGAGACCTGGGTTCGATCCCTGGGTTGGGACGATCCCCTGGAGGAGTGTGTGGCAATCCACTCCAGCATTCTTGCTGGAGAATCTCATGGACAGAGGAGCCTGGTAGGCTACAGTCCATGGTGCTGGAAAGAGTTGGACACAACTGAGCAACTTCTCTTTTGCAGGAAGAGAGGCAGCTGTAATTGGGATTAGCTTCCTGGCATGACAATAAGGTGCTGCTGATTCAATGAGATGATAATGAACACCTAAAGCTCCTGGTGGTCACTTTCAATCGTCCAGCAAAGTTGTGGTACAGACTGTGCAGAAGCAAAGACTCTGAAAGTCAAGGGCGAGTGCGGGTGGCTGCCTACAACACATACCTGCCCGAAGTTCTCTTCATCAATGCAGAACATAAGGTCCAGTTCAGTTGGGTCATTTTCTAAGATCCATTTCAAAGAGTTGTAATATTCACTATCCTATAAAATTGACATAAAAATAAAAATAAACTATTTTTTTCAAAACATAACACTCATTTGACTTCTTTAAACGATTATGTCCTTCCAGTGTAATTCCATTCAGAATCTCAAGAAATGCATTAGTTACTGATACCATGTTTCCAGCTCTGCCCTACCCTAAGCTCCCCTGCTGAGGCTTGTAGCTGGATGCCATCCTCTGAGAAGGGGAAGTGGCCTGCTCCGCAAGGCAGTCAGGAAGTCATACAACTGAGCCTGCAGAGCTCAGTACACTCCCTGTCTCTTAAGAGTGAAAATATCAGAGGGAAGTAGGAAGGACAGAGAAAGTCCTAATTAAACACCCGTGGTTTCAAGCTGTGCCGCTTCCTGGGCTTTTATCACTCTCTGCAAGTCACTGTGAGCAAAATTCAGAACACAGGCCCCAGAGCCTGGGCTCCAGGAAGGAAAAAGAGAATGTGGGCGCCTACTACCCCGTGGGGGATAAAATTAATTTAGACTTGAAGAGAAACTTCTGTACTCCAGCCCCTCACTGCACAGTAACAAAAGCATTAAGCTTAAAGGTGAGAGCTGAAGAGAAGCTTGAGATGGGTAAGGTGGATCCGCAGAGCTACGGGCCCACAGAAGAACCAGCTGAGTGGCCTCGCGTGCACGCTGGCCTTCTGCCCTCCTTCCACACCCAGAGGATGCGCTGTGAGCCACCAGTGCACGGCTCACAGACCCAGCTCCACAACACGAGCAGGCAGTGTAGCGGCAAGGCTGAGGGAAGAAGGGGCTTCCTGATGGCCCCAGGGAAACACTCCCCTTGGCTCCCACCCCCGTGGAGGTGAACGGTGCAGTCGCAGGTAAATTAAAAGAAAAACAGAAGCAAAGGATACTGGGAAAAGAGCATCAGATTTTGCTTTTACAGAAAATCCTTTCAACTTTGAAAGGGTCAGCCTAGATTAAAAATGAGTAAGTTAAATGCAACATGAAAACCCAAATCAAAAGTCAACAATTACTGTCTAATTTTTCATTCTTCTCCTACAATGTAGTGGTCATTTACCCTTCTTCCATGTCTAGGATGACTTCAAATATTCTTCCCGTATCTACTGTTCGGCCTGGTCCCCTGCCATTTTTTTAGGTTGGAAATCAAAGGGATGACAGACGAGCCTGTAACCTGTTCAGCATCAGCAATTTCAACGGAAAACACGGGCAATGATGAGGTTTCTAGATGACCCTTGGATTTAATTTGGTCCACCTAGCCCCAGGTAAGCAGAGGTAACTGAGTTGTGGGTGTGTCCACCGCAAATACCATGACTCTAGGAAATGTGAACAACAATTTGCTTATTTAAAAAGTTACAGACATCAATTAACCTCTTGAACAACTAAATGTTCCCTGGTGCTCATACTGAACGAAGGTGCCCGTAAAAATTGCTGTGACTACCACATGGCCTCAACTCCCTTCCTAGAAAGCTCAAGCGGCTCGCGATGTCCACTGGAGTAACCCGCGTTTACTCACCACAGATTCCATGTCATTCAGAGTTATCTGCTTTCCCAGCATCATTTTATAAAATGGTCGAATGAAGAAACCTACAACGTGGGGAAAACTGGGTTAGTCTCACATCTTTGATGATGCCGTGCCTCAGGGCACGAACTAAAAACTAACCCGCTTTCATGTGAATGAGAGACCAGGGTAGAACGAGCGAGGGCTCTCTGCAGCCAGACACGGGCCTGGTGTGCACGGGGTGGGGAGCGGACGTGGAAGCAGGGCAGCTACGCCATCAGGGACGGCCCAGCGGAGAGCGGGGGCCAGAAAGGCTGCTGCGAGACGGCCGACGAGCTTCCAGCACAGGCAGGAGCCTGCAGCGCCAACGGGGCGTGCCCCCGGGCGAGAAAGCCACTCCCGGCGGGGGACAAGGTGGGGGCTCACCGGGACAGCGGCGTGGGGGCCCGGCCGGCAGGCCAGGGAGGGCCCGGGCAGTGGACACAGCGCTCCCACGAGGCGCTGCAGAGTCTGGGCTCCTGCCCAGGGGCCAGGGGTCACCGACACGCCGGGAGGGAATCCCGTCTGCGTGTCAGTGTCATCGCTGGGGCCGAGGTGGGGAGAGGAGGACGGGGTGAGAAGGGAGCGCGGGAGACCGTGGAGGAGGCTGTGTGGCCTTCCTGGGTCGGGGGGCCTGAGCAGGGAGACGGCGGTGAGGAACACCCCCTGTGGTCCCGCAGGGGCCCCCCGACACCCATGCCAGGCAGGCCTGCGCCGCACGCCTCTCAACAGGACGTGGGAACCTCGGTCCCCCTCCTCCACCTTCAACCTCCATCCTCAGCCCGCCCCAGGTCTCCCCAGGCACCCAGCCCCGGCAGCAGCTCCTGCCCCCTCGGGCTCAGTGTAGCCCTAAGACGAGGCTCAAACCCCGCCGGTGTCTGGGGGGGAAGAAGGTGAGGCCCCAGACGGGGCGAGGGGGCCGACACCGACATGCTGCGTGTCTGCTCTGCCTCCAAGGGCAGTCACGGTCTTAGGAAGCACCTTCGTTATGGGCAAAGCATTAAGAAAAGAATCCACTGATTTACAGAGAACCAGTGAGACTCTTCTGCTTACAATCTATGATGTGAGTAAGACACCTCATGATAGACCACAGAGAACACTGTCTTATTACCTTCAACACTTTAAAAAATAACTTACCATCTAGAAGTTTCCCATGAAATACTGCCAGCCCGGCAACTCTTCCAATGAAAGTGAAATAGGACAAATGATCTTCATTACAGAGGCCTGAATTGGGATTGATCTGAAGTGTGTAGTTGTCCCTTTTGGGGAGGGAGAGAGAAAAAAGAAATGTAATCAAATCAATCAGTCCTAAAGGAAAGCCAACCTGAATAGTTACTGGAAGGACCGGCGCTCCAGTACTTTGGCCACCTGATGCAAAGAGCCAACTGAGTGGAAAGATTCTGATGACGGGAAAGACTGAAGCCAAAAGGAGAAGGGGGTGACTGAGGATGAGGCGTTAGGGCAGCAGCACCGACTCAGTGGACGTGAATCTGAGCAAACTCCAGGAGATGGTGAAGGACGGGGGGCCCGTCCATGAGGCTGCAGGGAGCTGGACACGACTGAGCAACAGAACAGCAGCAAGAGAAATGCAGGCATCTGGATTTTCTGTTTCTGCCTGGCAGCAGGCTTCACGGTGTACCTGTAACATCCCATGCCTGACAGACGAGGCATAAAAGCTAGGGAACAGGGTTTATTTAGCGGTGAGCCTCTTTCCGTGACCAAGGACAGAGGCTTACTGGCGCTGGCGCGCACACCCTGTAAGGTAAGCCTAAGGAACTGCGGATAGCTGACCGCGCTGACTGACGAAAATGTCAGTTTCACACGGTTCGCCAAGTTCCTGTGGAAGCTGAGAAACGCCACAGACCACAGGGGCTAGACAGGGACTCCCAGCCATGTGAGCGCTTATGTCAGGAAGAGGGTCGGTGGTTTTCACAGGCTCTGCGGCCAGACTCCTCTGGAGGCTGCTTTCGGATGTGGGTGAGGTGTGGGTGTGGCCTCTGATCCTCTCCTTTTTCATGGCTTTTATCAATTTTACAAAATGGGAAATTCTTGTCAGAGCACTGAGAAGAATCCTGAGGCTGCTCTTTCCAAACAGCCCTCAGGAGACTGGCACCAGGGGGAAGACGTGGGAGAAGTCTTGGCCTCAAAGAGCACAGGCTGCTTCTCAAGGTCGACGACTCTCCTACTGAGGGACTGGGCCCAGCCTGGGGCTTTGGAGAAGCCACAGCCTGGGGGACGAGACCGGTGGCCTTGTATGCAGCCACGGCTCAATTCCTGAGAGAGCCTCAGCCACAGCCTGGGGGACGAGACCGGTGGCCTTGTATGCAGCCACGGCTCAATTCCTGAGAGAGCCTCAGTCTTCACGCCCTGCAGTGAAAACCTAATGCAAGGGGAAGGCGGGGCCCCACCTCACAGGCCCAGGACAGTCCTCTGGATCCTAAAGGACGGATCCTCAATTTCCCTTTAAGTAGTATAATGTCAGAAACTATTCCTGTTCATGAGACAATGACCTTCTCAATTCTGACAGTGACAAATTCCCCTGAATTAACATAACAAATGCAAAGTGCTTTTCCTTACGATAAGTACCCAACGCATTTTCAATTTCAATTACATGAACCCAACAGACAAGGGAAGAATTATTTTTACGTGTTCACAGTGTACTTTATTTCACCGTGTGGAGTCAGATTCTGTTCTAGACGTCCGGGGAGGAGGGTGGGAGGGGCTGAGGTCAGCAGTGTTAATTCACCTCAAGTGGGCGAGCGGCTTACTCTCTCATTGTGTGCTTTCTTGCTCAGTTCTATCTGACTCTTCACAACCCCATGAACGTAGCCCACCAGGCTCCTCTGTTCACGAGGATTCTCCAGGCAAGAATGCTGGAGTGGGTTGCCATGCCCTCCTGCAAGGGATCTTCCCAACCAAGGGATTGAACAAAGGTCTCCCACATTGCAGGCAGATTCTTTACTGTCTGAGCCACCAGGGAAGCCCCAAAATACTGGAGTGGGTAGCCTACTCCGTCTCCAGGGGATTTTCCTGACCCAGGAATCAAACCAGGTTCTCTTGCATTGCAGGCGGATCCTTTACCAGCTGAGCTACCAGGGAAGCCCACTCTCTCATCATCTCATCTCTTGCATTTACTCATGAGGAATAAGCCTGTCTCGGGGGGGGGACACATTCTGAATGCACTCAGACACTTACGTTGCCGAGTACTCGAAGAGGCCGTAGTAAGGGTTGAACATCTCCTTGGACAGTAGGAAGAACCACTCTCTGGCCACGCCCCCGTAGTCCAGACCTTTCTCCGATTCAAACTCAATCCACAGCCTAGCTTTCAGGACATCTGGTCTTTTCACAGACATGATTCTCCTATAGGACTCTTCAAATATGTTATTTCTGTGAAGTTTCATTTCAAACCTATTTGGAATATCCGCCTAAATTAAAGGAAAAAAAAACCGACAGTCAGAGAGTAAATATACACCTGACTTCCGAACAGAAAAACCACAAAGAGCAGAAATGATGGCAGCCTTCGAATAAACAAACAGTGACGAATGGCTCCAACTGGGGCTCTGCCCTTTCTAGATTTTCCTTCACAGACAGAAAGCCTCGCTACGTCAGGAGACACACAGCACCCACGAGCAGCTGTCATCCACTGAGTCAGCAACACGTGCTGCGGAAGAAACTATGCTGAGTAGAGACAAATCATCCTGTCCTGCTTTTATGAGCAACTGAGGGGCCCTTACCCACCCGCTGACAACTGAAACACGGTCAGCTCTCTATACTGTTTCAAAGAAAGGGACTTCAGTCCAGAGGATTAAACCCATAGACAATCCCCACCTAGCCAGGCTGGGATGACTCTGAGCCCTGGTAGGGGTTCCGGCTGCAGGCGTGGGTCCATGATGCTTAGAGGCTAATTCTATTGCCAGGGTGGGGGTGGGCAGAAACTGATGATCAGGCCCAAGGCCACAGCTATTTAACGATAAATGTGAAAATTAAAAGGCACTTGACTGAAGTTGTGAATAACTGCTTCCTGGTGAAACAGGCCCAGGGTCGGCTCTGTTATGATGATGGATTTGTAGAGTCAGTTTCCAGGCAGAAGGTACTGCAGAGTTTAAGTGCTACAGACTGAGACAGGGTGGGACCTCAGAGTCATCACTTATCCTCAGAAGAAACGCAGGCGACTCACAAAGAAACACGGGAATTCCACAGGTTCAAATCTCAGTCACTCTGAAATGGAGTTACCCAGGAGCTCCTGGATTCGGAGTGATGGACAAGAGAACAAAACCCTTAGTGGGAGCTCCCCGAGGCGGAGGCTGGGTTCCAGGCATCTGTGCATCCCCAGTGTCTCACCCACAACAGAGGTGGGGAGAGGGCATAACTGAGGGGGTGGAATGGGCTGGGGGAGGCGGCAGGAAGCACAGGCAGACAGGGAGATCTGAGCTGGGGGAGATACACCCCTTTCCCCAGTGAGCGGAAGCCAATCAACAGTGACCTGTGTGAAAACACCCCAGAAAGAGTGAAGGCACGGACTCAGGAGAAGACTGGGAGAATCCTCACCAGACAGGTGAAACCAGAGCGAAACAGAAGACGCAGTGTTAAAGGATCTGGGGAGATGTGTTGGTAGAAAATATAATACTGTAATTTAAAGCACTGCCTGCAAAAAGCCTTATAAGATTTCTTGTTTTTGCCAGAATCTTAATGGGTTTCCCAGTGAGAATTCTTACTCTGAAAATGACATTTGGTCTTAATATGCCAGAATATTAAAAATTATATTTATGTTGTACATATTGGAATTTAAAGGGACAGACTTGAACATTTTTATAATTAGGACCAAGGTTTTATTAATTAGGGTAACCGTAAGCAACTGCATAGGCTTCTCCAAATTTTTTCACTTGGTCCTGAATTATTGTATATCTCATAAAATCATTTCTTTTTATGTATTACATAAGAAATTACCTTCAGGTGATTTAATATGTTTTGAGTTGGCCAAAATGTTTTTCTGAAAGATGATATAGAAACACTCAAAGGAACTTTTTGGCCAATCCAAGAATACTAAGTTAATATTCACTTACCATTTCTGTTAAAAAAGAAAATTCAGATCGGAGATCCAGGTGGATTAAAGTGCAGTGAAAAAAGGAAAGTAGCATTTTTGGTACAGACATAAAAGTAAGAAACAAGTTCTCACTGAAGTAATTTTGGTAACTTACAAATGACTAAGGCAACATTTTTGGAAGACGTGTACTCACAGGTTTCTTTAATTTCTTTCTAAAGTAGTCATATTTCTGCTTAAATTCTCTGGAGTAAGGAACAGCCTGGAAGACAAATGTATAAATATAGACAATATGAACAATACAGTTGAAATTTTATGTACATGAAGCCAACATTCAGAAAATTTCATGAATCATGAACCTTAAAATTGTCACTCTTCATATAATCATTGAAATTTACATAATGTCTACACACCATATGGGAAGTTCTAGAAATGATTAAGATTATTCAGTACTGAATGAGGCTTTCATCCCTGAAAACAATACGGATGTTCAAGAAATCACTTAGAGACATTATTAGTTCAGCTCAGTCACTCAGTCATGTCCGACTCTTTGCGACCCCATGAATCACAGCATGCCAGGCCTCCCTGTCCATCATCAACTCCCAGAGTTCACTCAAACTCATGTCCATGGAGTCGGTGATGCCATCCAGCCATCTCATCCTCTGTCATCCCCTTCTCCTCCTGCCCCCAATCCCTCCCAGCGTCAGGGTCTTTTCCAATGAGTCAACTCTTTGCATGAGGTGGCCAAAGTACTGGAGTTTCAGCTTTAGCATCAGTCCTTCCAAAGAACACCCAGGACTGATTTCCTTTAGGATGGTCTGGTTGGATCTCCTTGCAGTCCAAGGGACTCTCAAGAGTCTTCTCCAACGCCACAGTTCAAAAGCATCAATTGTTTGGCACTCAGCTTTCGTCACAGTCCAACTCTCACAGCCATACATGACTACTGGAAAAACCATAGCCTTGACTAAATGGACCTTTGTTGGCAAAGTAATGTCTCTGCTTTTGAATATGCTATCTAGGTTGGTCATAACTTCCTTCCAAGGAGTGTCTTTTAATTTCATGGCTGCAATCACCATCTGCAGTGATTTTGGAGCCCCCAAAAATAAAGTCTGACACTGTTTCCACTGTTTTCCCATCTATTTCCCATGAAGTGATGGGACCGGATGCCATGATCTTCGTTTTCTGAATGTTGAGCTTTAAGCTGACTTTTCACTCTCCTCTTTCACTTTCATCAAGAGGCTTTTTAGTTCCTCTTCACTTTCTGCCATAAGGGTGGTGTCATCTGCATATCTGAGGTTATTGATATTTCTCCCAGCAATCTTGATTCCAGCTTGTGCTTCATCCAACCCAGTGTTT
This sequence comes from Cephalophus harveyi, assembly GCA_006410635.1. Lineage (NCBI taxonomy): Eukaryota > Metazoa > Chordata > Mammalia > Artiodactyla > Bovidae > Cephalophus > Cephalophus harveyi. Next base: position 488,756 of record SJYT01039198.1, on the reverse strand, counting down.
CTCATGATGTACTCTGCATATAAGTTAAATAAGCAGGGTGACAATATACAGCCTTGACGTACTCCTTTTCCTATTTGGAACCAGACTGTTGTTCCATGTCCAGTTCTAACTGTTGCTTCCTGGCCTGCATATAGGTTTCTCAAGAGGCAGGTCAGGTGGTCTGGTATTCCCATCTCTCTCAGAATTTTCCACAGTTTATTGTGATCCACACAGTCAAAGGCTTTGGCATAGTCAATAAAGCAGAAATAGATGTTTTTCTGGAACTCTCTTGCTTTTTCCATGATCCAGCAGATGTTGGCAATTTGATCTCTGGTTCCTCTGCCTTTTCTAAAATCAGCTTGAACATCTGGAAGTTCACGGTTCACATATTGCTGAAGCCTGGCTTGGAGAATTTTGAGCATTACTTTACTAGTGTGTGAGATAAGTGCAATTATGCAGTAGTTTGAGCATTCTTTGTCATTGCCTTTCTTTGGGATTGGAATGAAAACTGACCTTTTCCAGTCCTGTGGCCACTGCTGAGTTTTCCAAATTTGCTGGCATATTGAGTGCAGCACTTTCACAGCATCATCTTTCAGGATATGAAATAGCTCAACTGGAATGCCATCACCTCCACTAGCTTTGTTTGTAGTGATGCTTTCTAAGGCCCACTTGACTTCACATTCCAGGATGTCTGGCTCTAGGTGAGTGATCACACCATCATGATTATCCTAACCCTAACCCATGCCCAAGGTCAGAGGTGGCGGCCAGGAGGAGCAACCGCAAGTCCGAGAGATATTATACATGAACTAAATAGACCTTCCATGTGACTTTTGTCTGAATGTGCATCAAGGTGCATTGTAATCTTTTTATGGATTGTAGTTTAGATACGTTATTGGCTACCATATATTTTAACACACAACTCCAAATGAGCTGCATTGTCATTCAGAAAAGACTAACTGTGCTTTAACAATTTTTGGGAGAAAAAGTTAACAGCAGAAAGGCAAGTGAACTGATTCTCTTGTCAAGGAATAAAAAACTGAGTAGACAGCATGCTGGAAACGTCCTCATTTTAGGAGCTGATTATTTAGTGGTCGTGGGCAAGGATCTCTTTAAGTCTGGAAGGCTGTATCTATGGAGCAGAGGGATGATACACAGAAGTAAGCTCGGTAACTGAGCTAACGTTATTCATTCTGGGATCTCTTCAGGTACAGCAGTAACATTTTAATATCGTCATTCAAATATTCCCTACTTGTTATGCTGTCAGGTAGCTTACAGTATCTGAGAGCCCTGACTTCAGGCTGTTGAAAAGGCTTACAATTCTTTTTCTGAAGCAGAAAGGATTGGCTTTAACACACACACAGACAAAATTGGACAGCCTTACACTCGGAACAACTCATTGCTTTCTGGAGCAGAGTGTGAGCATGGGCAAGAATACTTCTGCTAGTATCGTTTTGGGCTGCATTAATGAAATATACTGATCTTTTGCAAAGGGTTTCCAGACTCCAAACCTTATGCCTTGGCCGCGCTTATTCCTGACCAGAAAGAGAGAAAATGAAGAGCAAGAGCTTCTTTCCTTTGTACTGGCTAAAGACATGACCACACAGACAATAACTAGGCCAAAACAAAAATAAGTAGCTGCTGTCACAGAAAACTATGATCGTGTCAGTATCCTGCCTTGTGATTCAAGAGCAAAAAACATTACATTTATGTGTCTTAAGAGCATTGTGAAGACAACTGGCTACCGAGGGGGAGAGGCAGAGAGATGGACTGGAGGTCGGGGTTGGGAGATGCAAACTGTTACACCTAGAAACTACAGACAACAAGCACGGGAACTCTATTAAATATCCTGGTGTAAATCATACATAGTTTATATATGTAACTATATATACATATTTATACATACACTCAGTGCGCGCATAGCTGAGTCACGGCTGCATGGTGGAGACTGGCATAATACTGCAGATCGACCATACTTCAGTTAAAAAAAAAGACAATCTATACCACCTACGCTTTTCTCCTCATTTTCAGTTTTCAAGCCAGTCTTTGCTTCTCCACTGAACATCAGACTTGACTATATATCATATTTATTTTGGACGGTGTTCAGTCTGATGAAATAATGTATCAATTTTGATTCCAGAAAAGGTAGAGATTTTATGACCATCTGGACAGCCACCAACATAAGGAAATGGATACAATGGTCTGACATAAACCAATAAAGACATTATCGTGCTTTTTGCTCTGTAGCTTTTTTAGAAGCTACTGTGAGCAATGGGCAATAAAATCTAAATGAATACCTAAGTAAATGCAAGGCAGGAGAATGACAGAATTCCTCTGATATGAGATGGTTGGGGAAGGCGGCTCTGGGAGAGAGACCTGAGCAGAAAGGAGAGTGAGAGGAGGGAAGGAGCCATGACAGGGGTGGTGAGATCTCAAAGACAGCGAAGCGTCAAAAAGGAAAAGCATTTGTCTGAGGTTCTCAGGTATGAGTAACCGTGATAGAAGAAAATTAAGCCGGAAAAAAAATGGTTTCCTTTTATGGTTTCAGGCCAGCTTCAGAAGCCCAGATTTGTAGGACAGACTCCCTGCCAGCTAGCTCTGCCACATGACCTTTCTACTCTCAAATGCTTGCTCAGTGAAGTGGATGGACTCGACTAGTCAAATTTTAAGGCTCTTCCATTTCCCCAAATATGTCATTTCCAGTAATTATTTTTTGTTTCCTCATCTGAAAACACTGAAAAAAGGCTTGAACATTCATCACTGTGTATGCAAGTCCAACAGTCTTAAGCGACAAGTTTCCCAAGGAATGTATTTCAAAGTGCTGCCCCCAGCCCGTGGTGCTCCGCCCCTGTCTGGTTTATAATCTGCTAGCTGCTGACGAGCTGTGGGTGGAAATCAGTGCTGAGATATTTCTGGCCTTTCTTCTTCTCAGGAGATGATGCATGAAAGCTAAGAAATCTTCCTCCTCCTCTAATACTCGTATTTTCTCTCTAGGGGTCGTTCTTACAATGGCTTTTTATATCCTTCTCCTAAAAAGATTCCAACAATGTACCAGGATAAAGACAACCATTAACTGCAGCCTCTGAAGAGAATTACATTTCTTGTATCGGACAGGCCAAATTATTTATTCTCTCGTGAAAATCTGGCATCTTCTTTTCTTATCCACAACATAACTTTTAAATAAGCCTATTTAAAAAATGAAGGTATCTGTTGATTAAGGCTGTCCTCTATTAAATAAGCTTTCTTTTTTGAAGAAAATGAAAATCTGACACTGTGTAAGTGGGTCCTCGTATTTGCCTGCCATCATTGTCCACTATTGACACTGGAGCTCCTGGCAGAGAAGGGCCTGGGCCTGACACAGAGACGTTGGTAAGGCCAGGAGATCTGAGGCTCCGGCCTGGATTCTGACACAGACTTTAACTTTCAGCCACACAAGGAGCTTCTGAACAACCGGGAGTCACAGCTTCTTCCCTACCATCCTGAGGGGGCTGCTGTGAGTTTCAAAGCAGTTGGTTATATAAAGTTCTTGAACAGGTACAAAGCGTTCCACAAGCATGAGACAGTGTTCTTAAGAGAAACAAGTATGAACAGCACTTCATGTTTCCAGGGCCTTTAATGGTGACGCTTGGAATACCAAGAGCAGACTGAACCACAGTAATGTCACAGAAGGGTCCCCTCTCCCCCAATATGTAGACATTTTTAAAACTTGGGAAAAAGAGAGAAACTCTAGGTACCAGATAGGCAGAAAGACTCAAAATTAGAGAACTGGGGTTTGGACCCAGCCTTGGTGCTTGGGCTTGAGTTTTTAATCCTCATGTGGGGACACGGAACATGGCCTACAGTCTGTAGGACCCAGGGGATCAGAACACGGCTCCCTGCACAAGCCCCTCATCTGAGAAGCATACAAGAAAATTCTACCCACAGGCTTGGGGAAGTTGCAAGGAAGCTTACCTTCCGTCCAGGATCATAAATGGGAGAAAAATAATAAACAAACTCAGACCTCTAATAAACTCAGACTCCAAGCCTATACACCAGAGTGAGTATGAGACCCACAGTTATAGTAACTAAGGGTGCATAAATATAAACTAAACAGTTAACAGTAAGTACAGTTCAGGACATATGAAAGACCTATAAGATAAAAAAAAATGAGTACATACGCACTTAAAAACAAAAAATTATACGTTGAACTAGACAATCACCTACCACTGAGGAGAGTTTACAGACATGATGAGTGGGAGATTTAATACCACTAAGACCAGAGATAACAATAAATATAGAAGAAGCTATGAAATAAGTATTCTAAGAATGATTTAAAAGCTGCAAGTATGGGTAGAAAAATAAATAAAAGCAAAGAACAGGACAGAATAACAGTAACTAAAAAGGCCAAGCAAATTTTAAAAGATCAAAGAGAACTCTGAGCAACTGAACCCAGTCACTGAAATAATAGACACAATAAACTGATAGAGAGTAGATGATAAAAAGGTAATTAACTGGGAGAGCTGAGCCCACAATATGGCAATAAGACAGACAGAAGATGGACAAGCTCAGAAATAAGACAGAATATGAAATTGAATCAAATACCTAGTATGAGTTACTGATACAGATAATAAAAATGGAAAAGATACAATGTGCAAAGGAATAACTGTGGGGAACTTCCCCAGATAAAGGAAAGATGCAATCCCCAAGAGGAACAATCACGATAAATCCAAAGTAGAACAAATAAAAAGAAACCTACACTTACATTCATGATAGTAAAATTGTAGGAAGTTAAAGACAGAGAAAAATTAAAAATCACTGGAGAAAAGACAGATTTACTCATCAAAAAATGACAATCAGATTGACAACAAACGTCTCATCATCAGTTATGGAGGCTGGAATAGAAAAAAAACAACAACTTCAAAGTACTGAAGGAAAGTAATTGTTGAGCAAGAATTCTATAGTCAGCTACACTATCATTTGACAGACAGGTAGGTAAGCCCCTTCTCCCTCACACTCTCACTGAAATTGCTGACAGAGCAGAGGTTCTCAAACTTGGGTGGGCATCAGAATCCTTGGAGGGGTGGTGGTGGTGTTAAAACATAGACGGCATGGTCCACACCAAAGTTGCTGATTTTCAGCAGGTCTGGGTTAGGACCTCAAAATGTGCATTTCTAATAAGTTTCTGAATGGTTTGGACTCTGCTGATCTATAGGCTATAGTTTTAGAATCATGAACTAGAGGTTAAACTTCATTAAGGAGAAAACTTAACCTGGAAAAAAGTAAATGCAAGAACCAAGGGTAGGCAAAGAAATTTGATTACATATAAGTAAATTAAACAAACACTGACAGCTAAAAAAAAAAAGAAAATGCTAACAATTATTTGGCAAGTTTTTGGCGCTTCCCTGGTAGCTCAGCTGGTAAAGAATCCACCTGCAATGCGGGAGACCTAGGTTTGATCCCTGGGTTGGGAAGATCCCCTGGAGAAGGGAACAGCTACCCACTCCAGTATTCTGGCCTGGAGAATTCCATGGATTGTATAGTCCATGGGGTCGCAAAGAGTCGGACACGACTGAGTGACTTTCACTTTCATTTGGCAAGTTTAAAGATAAAGTAGTTTTAAAATTCCTTTGAACAATGGAAAGTGGGACTGAGAACAGCACTTTAAAATTTTTTTATTTTATATTAAGGTATAGCTGATTAACAACGCTTTGATAGTTTCAGGTGAATAGCACAGGGACTCAGCCATACATATACAAGTGTCCGTTTCCCCCCAAACTCTCTTCCCTTTCAGTCTGTCACAAAACACTGAGCAGAGTTCCCTGTGTTATACAGTAGGTCCGAGTTGGTAATCCATTTTAAATACAGCAGTGTGTATATGTCCATTCCAAACTCCCTAACTGTATCTTCCCCTAGGCAACTATAAGTTTGTTCGCTAAGTCTGTGAGTCTGTTTTTGTTTTGTAAGTAAGTTCATTTGCATCATTTCTGTTCCCCAGAGTTGTATATTATCCAGGAAGAGAGAGAGCAGGTGATTAATTCTGACATTAAGTCAAGTATGTTGGTTAAAAGTATTAATGTGAGCACCAAAAGAACAGAAATAGAGAATACAACTTCCAAGTATAGAAAATGAGAGAAAATAGACTACTCTATCAGTCCAGCGGAAAGTAAGAAGAGACAGAAAAGATATATTAAGCAAATACTAGTGAAGCAGAGTGAGCACAGTGACTCACAAAGCCACAATCATCATGAGAGACTCTGACCCAACGGACTCGATTACACTTGAAAAGCCAGGGAAAAAGTCATAATGGAAATGGATACTTTGAACACCACAGACTTGACCTAACAGGCAAATAAAGAACTCTATACCCAGTAAAGACAGAATATACCTTCTTTTTAAAGACAAAAAGAGCAGTAACAAAAAATGGTCTGCCGGGAGCCAGCATGGGAGATCCCACCCATGACAAGGTCATGCGGAGAGGCCTGATGGGCAAGGCAAGTCAGGTCTCAAGGGGTCTTCTGTCTGAGCATCTACCCTGAAACCAAAATCTGTTTACTCTCTGCTATACTATACTCTTCTGACATTACCACCTGTTCTCTGGAAAAAGTTAACTCAGGGCTTCAGTTAACAGTCTCCTGCATATGAAAAGAATGTCTCGGCTTAATCCCTTTGATGGCTTTCTAACTTATCTGCCCGGACTTTTTACAACTTATGGATTGTTTACAGCCCCCAACTATGAGAGGCACGAAGCTCAAAACATCTTAAACATATAGAGCCTTTTGGAGCAAAGAATTAGTTTGGTGAAGAGTTTGTTGAGTTAATGTTTGCCGCCAGGCCTCCATATTCTTTATTTTTTAGGCACCTGGGAGGATATTAATCAATGTAATCGGGATGCAGAAATAGGAATATAGTAATTTTGATGTCACCAACACTAGACTTTTGAGTTAATTAACTTTCTCTTTGTTATAAATCACTGTACTTCTTTCATTGTTATAAATTGTTGTATCCTTGCTATGTAAGAATGTAACTTTATTTAATGCTTTCTGAGAGTGGCATCAGACTTTGGGAAGAACAATACTATTACCCTTATCAGAAGAGGGCTGTAAAATGTTAATTGGCCTTCTGGCTGGAAGATGATGTAACTCACCTAAGACAGGTATGCAGAGAGAAAGCCTGGTCTCGATAAGAGTCAGGGCTGTTGACACTACATAATTTTGTATTATCCATTGATCTCTATGTACAATCAAAGGTATAAAAGGCCTTTACAACAATAGAGGTGGGGCCAGTCACTGGAAAGACTGGTTTCCCCGTGTCCTCTTTACTCTGTTTTCTGGCTGAATTCCCATCTGGGGCATGGAGGCTCACCATGTCTACTTACTTGCCCCGGCTTCTAAGATCCATGAGAGAGGGAGCCCAAGGCGGGGCACTCTCCACTACTCAAATGGACGCCGGTGGCCTAATGTAGATGGTACAAATCTCTTGTCCTGAGATTTTATTAGTTCTCCATGTAAACCAAGTTATTCAGCCTCCACTAAATTTTCCTACTATACTATTTCTTCTTAATTTCTTTAATATTTCTAAATAAATAAGTTTTTCCTCGCCTACTCCATCTCCCCTTCGAATTCCCTGGATCCACTGAGGCAGGACCCCGGCAATGGTCAAGCCTCCAAAGAAGTTTCAGATATCTAACAATATTCCATGGACAATATTCTCTGACCAATTAGTAAGAAAGAGATAAAAACCATCCCAAACTCTTAGCATTTTGCATTAACCAGCAGCAAAGCAGCCAAACAAATCAAAGGGAAGTCAGGCATCAAGGTGCATTTGCCCTGTATTATCACCTAAGTTTTCAAACGGGCATAGAATTCAAAACGTGATTTGAACTGAATCAGATTATAGTCACAAAATTAGTATTAAAAAGATTTTTTTGATGTGAACCATTTAAAAAGTTTTTATTGAATTTGTTATATGTTTTGGTTGTTTGGTCTGGAAGCCACGTGGGATCTCAGCTCCCCAACCACGGGCTAACCCTGCACCCTCCGTACTGAAGGCTAACCCTTAAACAATGGGCCACCAGGGACGTCCCCAAAACTAGTATTTGAAATATACCTATTGGTCTCTTAGCTCAATGTAACAAGCTTTACTTCCTTTAGCTCCTCTGGTTTTTAAAAGATTCCCCAGTTTGTAATCTTCTGCTGACTCCAGCACGGTTCCTGCAATTTCAAGAGTCTCTCCTTGTACTTATGTAACCACTGACAAGACTGGTGCATTCCCTGTGATCACTGTGGTCTGTTCCAGACTCTGCCCAGGTGTCTGAAACCAGGTACTTTTTAAGTGCTGAGTGACAGGCAGACTATCTGCCTGATGAACATACATGAGGGGACTATTAGTGGGTCAGCAGAGAGAAGGATTCTTAACTCTACCAGCTCTGGAGCTCAGCTACAATCTCACCCAAACCTCTGCAGATTCTTAGAGCCGGAAGAGATTCAGAATCCAATTTAAATTTGTTAGCATGCAAATACTACCTGTGGCCTCAAGAAATGTCAAAACTCTACAAATCCAGGACCAGATTCTGCTTCATATAAAAAGGAAGGGAGGACATTTTGGTTGTTGTATTTTAATTTACCCTCTTATAAAACACAAAAGAGAATGCTTAGTTTTGTTACTGCTAGTAACTCATGTTCCCTTCCTTTATATTTAAAGCTCTATGACCAGGCAAATGTAGCAATCAATGTCTCACCCAGAAATTCCAGGAGGGAGGAGAGCGGAGTGATGTTAAGTTTCTCAAGGACACCAGTCAGGCCCTTGGTACCAAGGGAGGCAGGAATATACAAGAAATATGTGCTTAGATGCAACCAAAATATTATACTGAAGAGTCAGAACTTTAGAATACTGACCGGACCAGTAATAGCTGGATTCTGCAGTCTTGGGTCTTCCCACTGAGTAATTTTGCTATCTGAAAATATTAAAAAGAAATAAAAAGGCTTATTAGTTCAAATCTATTTCATGTTAAAAATGTTTTAGAAAGAATTATTTCTAGATTTTCCAAAAGCTGCCCAGTTCCCCATCCTGACCCCCAAAGATAAACAGCTTAGTATTTCAGGGTTAGAACAGAACAATAGGCACCTCTGATACTGTCTAGTTAAAAACAATCAATCAAAAAAAGCACAACTAAAGTACAACCATTTATTCACACTTTCTGGCAAACAGTCTGCTGGAATTTCAATTATAAACCCCTGTTTCTTCAAGGATTTATAACTTGATCTTGATTTTCATTCAATTTTTAAAAAGGCATAAAAAGTCTTAGTCCCCCAAAAGTTAACATGGAGACATGATTTTTTTCTCATTTCAAATACTATTCTGTTTACTTATGGTGCTGCAAACTGCTTTTGATGAAAAATCCTGCACTGAACAAATGAATAATCCATTACATGTTTCACTCAGATGCACATAAAAATCAAAACAGCTAAGCTGAAAAAATGAGAATTAAACACCGCAGAGGAGGATGCCGGAGAAAAGACTCCCTTCTGGCCAAGCTGGAGAGAAGTGGTTCTTTCTCCCAAATGAGTCAGTGTCAACGAGACTGGTCAATGAGGACCAGTACCTGGTCCTCATATAAAAAGGAAGGGAGGACAGCACCTATACCACCATTTCAATGGTAAAGGTAGAAACAAACAGCTACCCAATCACTTGGGATTTGTGACAGTGCATTTGGCTCAGTTGGTAAAGAAGCTGTCTGCAATTCAGGAGGCCCAGGTTCAATCCCTGGGTGGGGAAGATTCCTTGGAGAAGGAAATGGCAACTCACTCCAGTATTCTCACCTGGAGAATCCCATGAACAGAGGAGCCTCCCGGCGCACTATGGTCCACGGGGTCGCAAAGAGTCGGACATGACTGAAGTGACTTAGGAAATATTAATTAAAACGACTTTATGCATTGCTGTGCGTGTTGGGGGGGCACGCAGGGATGGACTCACATGAAAGATATGGGGAGAGGAGATGGGGGAGTTTTAGAAAACCTAAGTTGGCTTTAAAAAAAGGAAATTACTGGTTTGAGAAGCATATTCTATTTCTGGTATACTTAGTAAATGGACCGATAAGAATAACTAAAATATTTGGTTTTAATGACTATCCCATGAATTTCTTGAAGTCTGGTATGGTAACCAGAGCAGTGGTGAAGTATTAAAATAAAACTACCAAAGCGCATGACAACTGCAGATTCTAACAATTCGGCAGAAAAGTGACATGAACTATTTAAATGTTTTAGAGAATGCTGATGGAAGTAAAAGGCATTTTTTGGGTTCCCTACTTTGAAAACAGAAGTTTTCAGAAAGTAAGAGCTGCTACTGTGATGGAGAACAAGAAAAAAGAAAACAAAACAAAGGAAAAATACAGCTGAGTAAAAACTGCCTTGGACTATATGTAGACTGGGCACCATTATCACAGCAGAAAATAAATGAGCTGCTACCTACATATGACAACTCGCGATCTGTCTGGATGGGAGCTCTGAGCTGCATCTGGATTTCCCATGGGAAACACCCCAAACCCAACTCTGTCAGAGTCGAAGCCATCATCTTCCAACACCAAAGTGGTTAACAGAACCTTGTCTTCCTCGTGAACAGCATCACGATCCATTCCTGGTGCAAATTGGAACCTGCCACTTCCCTGTCCTCCCCTCAACCTTTCACCACGGTGATCACCGCTGTTCCCACCTCTCGCTGAAAAGGCTTCTCTGTAGAGCACGTGCCTCTCCCTGCACTTCTCTCGAGGTTTCCCTGGCCTCAGGCTCCCTCACCTCTGTTCAGAACTTCCTTTACAGCTCTGCCAAGAGACTCTCTCTAGACAACAAATTTGACCATGTCGGTCCCTTCTGGATAGTCCCTCCGGTGCTCCGCTCTGGCTGCGGAAGGGACCCAAGTCCCCACACCTGGCAGGCTCCTGCTGAACTTGACCCTGTGTCAGGCTGGCTTGTTGCACGCTGGTGGCTTGCAAGCCACTGTGCTTCTCTAATCACGGTGCCACCCGCTTTCTCCCTCCAGAAATCTCTCTTTGTTGGGCATGCCCAACTAAACCACACTCATTATTTTGGATCCACTGGAAGTCACCCATTCCACAAGGTCCTTCTCTTTCAGCCTTCCTCCCCGCCTGGAGCCCAGCACTTGGACAGAAGAACAGGCTCACTCCCCTCAGGCAGCACTTAAATACCTCCTGGCACTCCCGACCTACTCGAGCTGAGCCCAAGGCGGCAGGGCCCGTGCGCTGCTCATCTCTGAGGCTCCCTTTCCACCACTGAACACAGTTCCCAGCATGCAGCAGGAGCTTGGGGTTTTTTAAATGACCAAATGAAGTGGATGGTGAAAACAAACTCCTTTTTAAAACAGTCTAAGCTTTCAGAACCACACACGGTTCTGTATAGTTATCATAATCGTCAATTTTGCACTTAGGAATTATCAACATAAGAATATCGGTGGCCAGTTACCCATTCGGTCCTGAAATGTTTGAACCTAAACTTGCTTTTTGTCTTTGAGCCATAATATTTCAAATCAAGGGGCAAGAATGAAGTAGAAGAAGGAGACTTAGTCTATTTAGATACTATTAATGGGTTTGGTATGGCTTCCCTGAAATGCAGGAGACCTGGGTTCGATCTCTGGGTCAGGAAGATACCCACCCGGGAGAAGGGAATGGCAATCTACTCCAGTCTTCTTGCCTGGAGAATCCCGTGGACAGAGGAGCCTGGCCGGCTACAGCCTATGGGGTCACAAGAGTCGGACACGACTTACTGACTAAACCACCACCACCAGTGGGTGTGGTATGATGGAATCGAGATGGAGAGCACCCCTGCAACCTTACTTTCTAGCTCGGTGTTGATATACGAGCTGCCAGTGGCCACGTACTCAGCACCTGGGCACCAAGGTCTTTAAGAAGAACCGGACAATCCCTGAGAGACGTAGGGCTCAGTTCAAGACCTTCCCTTAACCTTTACACCAGGCTTGAAACATACAAACCATCTGATAAAGTGAAAGTGTTAGTTCCTCTGTCGCGTCCGACTCGTTGTGACCCCACGGACTGTGTAGCCTGCCAGAGTCCCTCTGTCCATGGAGTTGTCCAGGCAAGAACACTGGAGTGGGTAGCCATTCCCTTCTCCAGAGGATCTTCCTGACCCAGGGATTGAACCCAGGTCTCCTGTATTGCAGGCAGATTCTTCACTATCAGAGCCGCCTGGGAAGCCCAATCTGATAAATGTCAGCCAAATCAATCATGGACTCTGAAGAGATTAGTATTGAGCATGCATGTTCTTCTGAAATTAAATCTTTAAGATTTTTAATCTTAAATATGTCTCACTTCGCAAGAATTTATGAAGCAGAAAATAAAAAACTTAATGAATTAGCAGACAAGTGCACTGCCGTCTCCTACAGTCAGCACACAGTCACGAGTCCCAGCAAAGCGGGAGACGGATGACCCCGAGCACCCCACAAGGCGCCTGCTCTCACAGCCACGCGGCACGGCGAGGATGGCCTGCTCGCTGTCCTGGGGCAGCAGCAGAACGAAGCGAGATGCCAAGTTTTGCTGGAACTGAGATTTGGGAGAAAATGTTTAGAAGGAGAAACTGATTTGGAAGGTAAGGTAATTCCAGGTAACTCAACCCATTTTGGAGAGGTTCTTTGTACCTGATCAAGTGTCTTAAAAAGAAAATAGGTATGCTGCATTTTTCAGATTAGACTTTTTTTTTTTTCCAGAAAGGCAATGAATGGAGCTCTGTTTCATTGATATGTACCTCTTTATTACTTCCCATTGAATAAACCTTGACAAATTAAAGGGAGAAATGGCGGAAATGTTACATTACCTGCTAACGTGTGTGTGTGCCAAGTCGCTTCAGTTGTGTCCGACCCTTTGTGACCCCATGGACTGTAGCCCGCCAGGCTCCCTTGTCCATGGAATTCTCCAGGCAAGAACACTGGAGTGGGTTGCCATTTTCTACTCCAGGGGATCTTCTCAACCCAGGGATTGAGCCCCGCCTCGTGTATCTCCAGCACTGGCAGGTGGGTTCTTTACCACTAGTGCCGCAAATATCATTTTGGCACAGCTCAGGCCAGCCAGGTTCCGTCTGTGCTCTATATCCTATCACTGAGTCCCGGGAGTTAAGAGGGAGAGGCTCCCAAGTGCTGTGTGGTCTGGAAAGAGGAACCGGGAATGTCGGAGTGGAGCTTGGAGGGACTGATTAAGAATGAGGAACCGCCCAGGCGTTTAGCAAGCGACTACCCTCTCCAAACCAGGGGCTTCCCTGGTGGCTCAGACACCAAAGCGTCTGCCTGCAATGCAGGAGACCCAGGTTCTATTCTTGGGTCAGGAAGATCCCCTGGAGAAGTAAATGGCAATCACTCTATACAGTCCATGGGGTCGCAAAGAGTTGGACACAACTGAGCAACCTCACCTCACGCTCTCCAAACAGGAGCAGGGCGCAGGCCTTAGGGTGGAGGCACTGTTTTGCGGCTGCCTCTCAAGGCAAGTTCTCTCCACTTTCTAACCCCGGGCATCAACTTCCCAACAACACTGACACCACCAGTCGGCTGAGTCACCACTTGTCAAGCATTTACTTCCTCAGGGCTATGCACGCCTCCAGAAAACCAGGCCATGATTTTTCATAATTCTAATGTATCCCAGTATAGCACTTTGCAATTGTGCTGTTCTTGTTCCTGGGGCCTCACAGGACATCAGGACAAGCTCTCTTCAGGCTGACCTGGCATCAGATTGCCAGCCGGAACATGGCCGCAGCGCTGGGTGAGGTCCTTTCTGAGCAAAAGACCGAGGCTGTGTGATCGGTTAGGCCTTTGTTTTAATAAAATGGTCATTATTACTAGTACCTCTCTTTGAAAAGTGAAATGGTAATGCGTGAAAAAACAGCAAACAAGGCTGTCTTTTGTTTTTAGTGGGAAAAAGGCGTGTGACTATTTTAAGCAAATTATGCTAAGAAACAGCAGAATTATAAATAGAACATTAAGGGGAAAAGTGGGAGGACACATATTTCACAGCACTTATGGCAGCAATTTTATGCTCACTACAACTCTGGGAGCAGGCAAAAATCAGTGTTATTACTGGTCAAAGACAAAAATGAGGTTATGTACCTTAAACTATCTAAACTTAACCAAGGGTAACACACATCCCTAAACATATCCAGGACTTCTACTATTCTGATTGAGTTCTGAATTGTTGGGCTTCTTGTTTAATTGGATTGATAAAAACCCGTCAAACTCCTGTGCCTCGAAGCAAAGTTCTCTCTACAGTGCACGGGTGGCGTAGGAACCTGGGAAGAGGACCTGAGATTTGAGGCAGCGAAACGCTCCACCCGCAGGGGGACCCAGGCCAGACCTCCCGGTCAGCTCAGCAAGGCGCTTAGCTAACTAGTGCAGTGAGGTAAGAAAATGTGAGAAACTTGAGGAGAGTGAAAAATCTGGCTTAAAACTCAACATTCAGAAAACTTATAAGATCATGGCATCCAGTCCAATCACTTCATGGCAAATAGATGGGGAAACAATGACAGACTTTCATTTTCTTGGGCTCCAAATAAGGTTGCAATTAAAAGATGCTTGCTCCTTGGAAGAAAAGCTATGACCAACCTAGACAGCATATTAAAAAGCAGAGACATTACTTTGCTGACAAAAGGCCGTCTAGTCAAGGCTATGGTTTTTCCAGTAGTCATGTATAGATGTGAGAGTTGGACTATAAAGAAAGCTGAGCATCGAAGAACTGAAGTTTTTGAGAAGACACTTCAGAGTCCATTGGACTGCAAGGAGATCCAACCAGTCAATCCTAAAGGAAACCAATCCTGAATATTTATCAGAAGGACTGATGCTAAAGCTGAAACTCCAATACTTTGGCCACCTGATGCAAAGAGCTGCTGCTGCTGCTGCTAAGTCACTTCAGTTGTGTCTGACTGTGCGACCCCATAGACAGCAGCCCACCAGGCTCCCCTGTCCCTGGGATTCTCCAGGCAAGAACACCGGAGCGGGTTGCCATTTCCTTCTCTAGTGCATGAAAAGTGAAAAGTGAAAGTGAAGTCGCTCAGTCGTGCCCGACCCTCAGCGACCCCATGGACTGCAGCCTACCAGGCTCCTCCGTCCATGGGATTTTCCAGGCAAGAGTACTGGAGTGAGGTGCCATTGCCTGAGCTGACTCATTGGAAAAGACCCTGATGCTGGGAAGGATTGAAGGCAGGAGGAGGAAGAGACAACAGAGGATGGGATGGTTGGATGGCATCACCGACATGAACGGACATGAATTTGAGCAAGCTCCGGGAGTTGGTGATGAACAGGGAAGCCTGGCGTGCTGCAGTCCCTGGGGTCACAAATAGTCGGACACAACTGTGTGACTGAACTGAAGAAAATGTGAGGCTAGGCAACCTGGTGTAGACTTAATGCTCACATTTATGAACCAAATGAAAACAAAGATCAAAATACTATCAGATCACACATGTACATAAACTTTAAATCTACTCGAAGACTTCTTTAACATACATTTTTCTGAAGGTTTAAGGGATATACTAATATGATCCCATGGAGAAACACTCCAACAGGGGGAAAAAAACCCCCACAAAACTAATGCCTTAAAGCAAATCTTTATTAGTTTAACTTTTAGTTGGCACAAGACACCACACGTTTATTCACAGGAGCTGGAGCCAATGTCCGCAGCAAATGTACTACAATTTCAAGAAAAGAACTGCGTATATATTAGTGTGCTGGGTGCGGGAAAACATGCTGTGAATAGAAAATAAGTCAGAGCGGGCGTCTTGCCATGAGCCCCCTGAAGGCAGAGTTTAAAAAAGCGTGACGGCTGCTTCAAGCACCCCTCATTCCACAGATTTCTGACCTGATCATCACTTATCTTACTTTCTATTACCAGAGTATATTTATTAAAAGCGCAAAAGTCAAGGGGTCGTCAATCAGAAAAAAAATTTTTGCAACTAAAAAAAAAAAAAGTTAATAGGTCACAAGGTCAAACTGGAATGGCTGCTTCAAGCGAAGGCGGGGCAGGGACAGTACCGTACGAGGGCACTGCGTCTCTGGCATCGTCCTCGCCACATAACACCTGGCTGCCTAGACGAAGAGCAAGATGACACAGCTTTCACGGCCGCATCTGAGTTGCCCTCGTCCCCACCTACGTGCCCGTAACCGCACCTACTTACTGTGGTCAATGTAAAACGTCCGGCCGTCCAAGTGGATCCTTTCTTCCCAGCCAGGCTGGTATCAGGGGAGAGAGACAGAGAAGACAAAAATAGCCAGCAGTTCCGAAATCAAAGGCGAACACTAGAGACCCCGCGGCACCTTCTCCCCGCGGGCACATTTTCCCATGAAGAGTAAATGAGACGGAAACATTTCAGATGAACTGGTGACAACACCCAGCAACACACTTCTGCACATGATCTGCAGTCCAGCTGCACTCGCTGGGTGATGAACAGGGACCAGGGGCTCTTGCTTCAGAAGCTTCACAGGGAAACTCGGGCACACTGTGGACAGTGGAGCCTGGGGTGGAAGAGCTCATCTAATTCAGTGCATATTTACTGAGTACTAAAGGGAGGAGGAGGGTTGATGTAAAATGTGAGAGATGGAGGCTGTATCCGTGTCATCAGGTGGCTGAACAGCCTAATGTGGCAATTCTCTGTTGTGAACTCTCACTACTCAGGACTCAGGAACCAACAGATCTGGATAATTTTTCCAAGGTCAGTCTGGTGTGCTTTCATTATCTGGACTGTGCCCACGTGCTACTGAAGTCTAGAATCCAGCAGACCTAGACAGCCTGCCACCTTTCACCTTCGAAACCCTCTCTCCAGTCTCTCCTCTGGGCTCCTTCCATCTAAACCCCGGAACCCAACATCTGGGGAGCGTGGGACATTTGTGTAACCCGATGAATAAAGACTTCACCCTAACCTTTCGAGCTTCCAATCTGGCTGTATGTGTAATACCATACAGCAGACTATAGAAAGGTTCCTGGGGAACAATCACCAAGAGCATTCCCAGCGCCTTTCCACTGTAAAGAAGTCTTGGAGTGGGCACCAAGACTTTCAGCCTCCATAAGGGTTTTTAAAAAATGGAGGTGGGTCAAGAAGAAAGCATGGAGAAGGTTTCATTCAAAATTTAACTTGGAATGAATAGCTCGTTTCTCACTCAGGCCCCAAAAGAAAACTGATAAAAAATTAGGTTTATAAACAGTCATCGACAAGGGAGAACAACTTAAAATATCCGCAGGATAAATGACTTAGAGAAACCTTCTGCGATTACTTACGCCTTTTTCTCCCACAGTTTTTAATATTTTTATTCCTATGACTAAATCAGCAGTATGGATGGAAATCAATGGTTGCTAAGTTACAAAATAAACGTGTGCTGCTTAACTCATCACCTGCAGAGCAAGCCTCGAACGTCCTAGTGGCAAGGTGTACCTTCCCCTAGCAAGAGGGCAGCCACCCCGACAGCTCTCCCAGAAGAGCTACGTGCGGTGTGAACTATGTGAACTGACCCTATCAAGAACTTATAGACCCGAGGGACTCAACCCGGAGAAGGAGAAGATCACAGGGCTTCCCTATCAGTACCGAGCCTGTGACTCAGTAAACACCTTCAGACTGGTCTGTGGGTCTCCAGTGTACTCACAGGAAGAGGGCCAAGGTCATTGGGGTTTAAGGATGCCTTTGACCGCATGTGTACTGGAAATTTCAGGCGTGGATCTTCCTGAAAGAGAAATGCAAAAGGCAGAAGGTGTTAGGAGTGACTCACTGTGAGTAGCACTGGTCCTCCCCTTCGGGAGGCGTGTGCTCCCCAGCAACCAGGTTGCCTGTATGCGGGGATGCATTCCTGCTGCGGGGGGAGGGAGGGAGCCCACCTGGGTGTAGGAAGCCTGACACCCCAGCTCTCATAAACGATTCCACTCTTCCTCCTTGTCCTCGATGAGAGGGGGAGAGTAAGAACGTTTAAGTAAAAGGTTTTCCCAAGACCTGGAGCAGATGAAGAGGGAGGGGGTTTCAGCAGTGCTGTTACCATGGAAACAGGGTACAGGGTGCTCGTGAAGACAGGCCCTAGCCCACAGGGAGGGGCGGGGACACTGGTCTGCATAGCTCCCTATGGGGCCCGGGTCTGTTAGCAGCAGCCTCCCCGTCACCCCACCCTCTCCTCAGCTCAAGCCGAAAGCCTGAAACCTGGTCTCACTGCCCATCTGACTGCCCAGGCATGTTCTGCCCCAGAGGTAGCTGGCAACCTCTTATCAAGTACATCCCCGTGAGAGAACTTCACCGGGATTCTTGACCAAGTTCTATAAATTAGATCTTAAAAGTTCACAAAATACTTTCCTTAAGGGATATGCTTTATCAGATACCACACAGAACCAGTGAAAGAAAAATACATGCCCTGACATCTTGGGTCATGCTTTGTAACTTACCAAGAGCAGTCAGATGTATGATCCTGCAGCTACCTTGCTAGGAGGTTGGGCACATAATCTCTGCCCCCTTAGACAAGGAAACCTTGTCTCACAGAGAACAAGAACTTGCCCAGAGGTTCTGGTTTAGAGTCTAGCAGCTGCCCCCTCACTTATACAGACCCGATTGAAAATGCAGGGCAACCTAGGGAATCCCAATTTTAAACTCAAAAGATTGGAAAACAAACAAAATGATAATCTTTTAAACTCAAAAGACTAGAAAACAAAACGGTAACATTAACCAAATAAGCCTAACAGCAAAACAAAAAGTCACCCTAAAATCTTAAAAAAAACTCAAAACAACCCTGTATTTCAATAATGTTAAAGCCTTTGTTGCTCTTAAAATTACTAAAAGGTTTTCTGCCTCAGCATTTTCCCAAGTCAGCAAGAAAATGAAATAGTTGATATAAAACTGGGAAAACAATAAACCTCACTTTTTGCTGGAGATATGAAGCTACATATGATTATATACCAAGACTGTATTAAACATCTCCTGGATTACGGAGCGTGACTGCTAATGGGCATGGGGTTTCCTTTGGCGGGATGGAAATGTCCTACAACTGAGGATGGCGATGTCTGCACATGTGTGTGATGCTCTAAACATCATTCTGAGGCATATTTTAAACGGGTGAATTGTATGGGATGTGCACGATACCTTGACAAAGCTTTAAAAATGTTTCTCCCAAATGAACAGTATAAACCCTTAGTATCACCAGATAATAACAAAGTGACAGATTTAGGGGGCTGGCAAGAACAAGGACAACAAAAATCACACATACACAAATCAACCTGTGCTTTCTGTCAGCTATATGCAAACTGTTAATAGAAGCAATAAATCATATTAGCAGTTTTTGATGGAAATTGATCTTGAACTTTTTAAAGGGATAATTAGAGACCTAAAAAAACTCCAGCATTCTATAGCATACTGGAACACCTACAGGGTAAGTAGATATACAAGTAGCTTTAGGATTCAGAAGGTCCAAAAAGCTGATCATCTGGTAAACATCTGTGACTGTTTTGTCATGGAAAGAGGAAACCTTAGAATGGTGAATTCCACCAAGCACATCCAAGGCTAACGGTGAGCTGGCCCAAGTAATGTCCCTGCCATGGGGAACCCTGGGCCCCCCACAGCCCTGGATGATGCTGGATTCAGAGAAAGTCTGAGGCTGGGATCACAAGGCTGGGGCTTCTGGATGCTCCATGCTTGGAATTACGC
Organism: Cephalophus harveyi; assembly: GCA_006410635.1. Taxonomy (NCBI): domain Eukaryota; kingdom Metazoa; phylum Chordata; class Mammalia; order Artiodactyla; family Bovidae; genus Cephalophus; species Cephalophus harveyi. The sequence goes on along the minus strand of SJYT01039198.1, from coordinate 469,134 downwards.
ATGCAGGCTACTGTGAAAGACAACCAGCTCTGCTGGTAAAGAGCTGCTGACTGAAAGAAGATAAACAAACAAACAAAAAATCAACTGCAATTAAACAAAAGTGACCAACCGGGAATGGGGGAAGAAGCAGGAAGAATAAAAGAAACTCTGTTTCCCAGGTCTGCTAAAATGGCCCGGCACGGAAAACTGGAACCCAGAGAATGTGAGGGCTGGAGGCACCGGTGTGTGTGTGTGTGGGGGGGGGGGTCACGTGATTTTATTGTACTAACAAAAATCAAAACACTGGCAGCAGCTGCCGTCCATCAGGCTCTGCCGGCTCAGCCTAGGGGGCCCCGCGGAGCCGCCCTCCCATGGACTCCCCTGACCGACAGAGGGCGCAGCTGGCAGGGCAGGGAAACAGCCAGGCCCCATGTGAGCCGGGACAACCGGAGGGACGAGAGTCAGCCGGAGTCCTGGCGAGGTCTTGGACGGCGAATACGAAGGAGTGAAACACACGACGCGGGCCGGGCTGCTCTCCCTTGCCTCAGCGCAGGAAGAGCCCTCCTTCACAAGCACATCAGTATTTCACACCCGCTTCCCTCAAATACAGGTGAAAGGGCTTTTAAATAGAAGGCAAAGATCAACATAAAAAAAAGAAAAAGGTTTCTGGGAGTTCCCTCGCAGTCCTGTGGTTAAGGCTTCGCCTTCCAAGGCAGGGGGCATGGGTTCCATCCCTGGTTGGGAACTAAGATTCCACATGCCTCCCCTACCCGCAATTTCTTTTTGGACTTATTAAAAACAGATAAAGTAAGGGCATGCTGGCCGGTTGAAAAGACAGTGGTGCTTTTTCCAGCCTGGAAGGGAGCAACCACCAGGCCTGGACTACAGTGACTTTTATTAGTTTGGACCTGGGTAGAATAGAAAACAAGCCTAAAACCTAATTACGGTATAATCTTTCTCATTACAGAAATAAGCCAATGCTTTGTCCTGTAAAAGACATAAATATGTTCTTACACACATGCTTTGAGCTGCTTCTTCAGCAGAAGCAACAGACACACTGAAGCCTCGTGTAATCTCGAGATGCGCATTTGACATGTCTGACTTGATTGCCGACAGCAGGCTGGCACCCTGCCTCCGTGATTCGTGAGTGCAAGAGGCCGTGTTTTATAAACAGACTCAAAGGGGTGTGTGTGTGTGTGTGTGTGTGTGTGTGAGATACTCTGCGACCCTATGGACTGTAGCCCACCAGGCTCCTCAGTGTGTGTGTGTGTGTGTGTGTGTGTGTGTGTGTGTGTGTGTGTGTGTGTGTGTGTGTGTGTGTGTGTGTGTGTGAGATACTCTGCGACCCTATGGACTGTAGCCCACCAGGCTCCTCAGTGTGTGTGTGTGTGTGTGTGTGTGTGTGTGTGTGTGTGTGTGTGTGTGTGTGTGTGTGTGTGTGTGTGTGTGTGTGATACTCTGCGACCCTATGGACTGTAGCCCACCAGGCTCCTCAGTCCATGGGATTCTCCAGGCAAGAATACTGGGGCCAGTTGCCATTACCTTCTCCAGGGGATCTTCCTGATCCAGCGATCGAACCCGCATCTCCTGCACTGGCAGGTGGGTTCTTTACTACTAGTATCAGCCTGGGGAAGCAAAGGGAAGGTTTCTCTATCAATGTATACAAAGGAGAAGCTTCTGGTTCGTGCAGAACTCGAGAGCACACGGGGTGCAGAGGGAAGACGTCCGTTTTCATCCCTCTTGACCTGTCTGACCGGTTTTTCTTTCTTTTTTGATAATGCTCAAATCTAAAAATAGCTGTTCTCTCTTAAAAAAAACAAAAAACAAAAAACAAAGCAACCCCCAAAGTAACTCAACACAGGTTTTAAGCCAAAAATTATCTTCCTGTTTCTCCCCATCCCTCCACCTTTTGTCAGAATAAACACGTGTTCAGAGCATGTGCTCCGCAGTCAGGGCAGCGGATGGGCCTTTGTTTAGTAGGGATAATGCAGCCGTGTCAGGACATCCGCGCTGAGTGGGGAAGGGTGGTGAGGGCTGGTGGAACTCTTTGTTGCTGCCTTCAGGATTTTCATGACAGCAGCCGTGACAAAACATTGTTTTAACAAATTGAAATTTGAAAATCAGTGAGTCACGAGTATCTGGTCGAAAGGAGCAATGGGAAATTCAAACTGGGTTTCATTCAGCAACAATGCAGGCAATAAATAAAGCGGGTGCTATTTAAAAGAAAACCTGCCCAGCTGCGATTACACTGCAGTTGTGGCGTGAAAGGCTGTGAAAAGGTTAGGGGATTTGATTACTAAGCTAGTTCGAATTACTAAAATCATAGCTTATGTTGGCAAGCCACAGTGGCTCCATGTACTAATCCATCTACTTTTACAATATTTACCCCCTGCTTCTGGAGTCCCATTTCTGGCTGAGGAACTGAAATCCCAGCAATGCTGCAGCAAGGAGAAATGGCTTCAGTAGCAGGACCGCTACAGGCTCTACATCCCTGAGGGGGGTTAAAAAAAGACTTTGAAACCAATCTCTATCACTCCATTTTCCAAGGAGCTTCTATCTATCACTCTCCTGTTGCCACAAACCCGTAATATTATCTGCAGATGAAACTGTTATTTATTATACGTCGGAGAAGTAGTGATGAGTTTACCAAGCGAATGCTACCAGATCTGAATTTTAAACTCTCTCTGCAGGTTATTCCTTTACTTCAAAATTGGAGTGGTTCTAACTAAGGGGTGCTGGGAAACGCCTGGGGGCTTCCAAGGGTTTCAGTATGACGGGTGGGGAAGGGGGCAGTGGCTATTAGGAGTTGGTGGCAGGGGCCAAGGATGTTAAATATCCTGCAGTAACAAGCACAGTCCTGCCCCGAGTGCTAAGAATGTCCTCGTGAAGACACACTGTACCATGACCCGTGAGATCCGAGGGAACCTAATCCAATTCTCAAGGGACCGAATTACCACCGTGCCACGGGCCGAGTGTAAATGACAGTCCAGGTCGCCTGGGTCCAGGTCTCTTCCTTCACATGATACTGCTGTTCTAGCAACCGGGTATATTCGGTGTCTTCACTAGAAGTGGGAATTTAAAGCATGTGTTGACTCTTGGTCCAAGACCAAAGAGCCAGGGCCAGTGACAACCACCAAAACTCAACCGGATTTCATGTAATCATCGGTTCTAAACAGCAGTGCAGCACATAAAAAGAATGAGCCCAACTCCATACCTGGATAGTCAGTTGGGGATATAAAGGGCAGATAGGAATGCAAACCTTCGAGAGCGTCAGAAACAGTCAGAAACCTGAGGACCCACTTCAGGTTAACTATTGGCCTAGAGATGAAACAGTAGAAAAACAGCACTGACTTGAAAAAGAACTCGATGCTACCTTCAGTGAGCCACCACTGACTGCCCTGAACAAAGGAAGAGCGGACAGGGGAGTGTAGAGATACGCAAACGTCCTTTCCATTAATCTCATTTTTCTCAAAGTTAACACAGCATGCATACGCTCCCTCGTGCGTGATTCAGGGGTACAAGGATGAGCACTGTTATTAAGGAAAAAAGACTGCGACAAGATGATCACAAAAAAGAGGTATCAAATTTACAAAGTCTCCTAACCCACGATTAAAAGAGTGTAATGTAGCACTGGAGTGTAAAATACTTATCTGATGCCGACTGTAAACACCAAAAGGACGCATCCAATAAAAATAAAGATGGGTAATGGCAACACAAATGCAAAAAAAAAGTGACACAGAGAAATTCTTTGTAAAAAGATTGGAATTCCTAATAAAGTTACAGCATCCTAAGACAGGAAGTGGCAATATCAAAATTCCAGCAATACGGAGCACTACCTTTCCAAAATACGGTAAACTGTCAACACTGGAGCTTCCCATGAGTGCTCTGAGGAAAAGGCATCAATACCCAGGGTGGCCGTGAGTCCATGCCTGTAAATCACCCACTCCTACTAGCCCCTGAGGCGAAGGCTCAGGAGACCCTCAGGGGATACGCTATAGTGCCAGGAAATTTCTCAGCAAGCACCATGGATACTGAGTCAGGGACAGATGCCAGACCTCGGGGTGAAAATGGAGCCAAACAAAGCAGCGGCCTTACCCACGTCGTGGTCTTTGTGTTGTGGTCAATGAAGAAGGGCCGGCCGTTGGGCGCTATCCTCATCTCCCAGCCAGGCGGCAGGAAGCTCTGTGTGACTTTGTGTTGTGGTTTGGGGGAGTTGTAAGGTGATGGCTGTGGGGACTGTGGATTGGAAAGGGTATCTTTCACAGCCCGACGTACGGGTGAGTCCTTGGCGCCCTAAGGAATAATAATGAGTGTTAGAACTCTCGTCACGCGCTGGTTCAGAGGGGTCAACACGTCCCCGGGGGTCAGGGAACGCTCCTCTCTCTGAAATGGGACCAGGGGGAAACGCTTAAAAAAACCTGCTTCTGTCATCTGCTTACTTTAAAAAACAATCTAACTGTGATGTTTTCCTACTGGTTCCATATACAACAATATTAAGTTAGTATAACCACCCTCCTTTGATAGCTGCTCGGTACATAACCCCACATACTTTTCGGTAGTAACCATTATGGATGGGGATTTTACAGAAGGTGGAGGAAAACGTGGCCCTGCTCTTAATGAGCTCACAGTCTAATGGAGACGGACTGGCAACTTCTGGAGCAGAAAAAGAAAAAGCTGTATCAATGGACAAGCACCTGGGATGGCACAATTGTTAACCAGGACACCCACATCACAGCCTGGAGGAGGCATCTCCCCTTGCCACTCATCAATCTCCTGAATCCGGGCACAGAACAGCCTGCAGCCACCTTTAAGATGCCCGACACGTTTACAGCGCCGAAGGGTTAGTCTCCGGCCTTTGTGATAGTAAGGGATGTTGCTAAGACCACAGAAACGGGAGGGCGCAAAGCGGATGCCCAGCGGTGACTCAGATGCAGACACGCGTCAGAAACACGAGGCCCACACGATGGGAGACCCTGCAGTAGGGAGGGAGAAAGAATGATCGAAGCGACAGCTGTGTGTAAGAACTCAACGGAAGCACTGGGATTGGAAAGAGCGGCTATGTGCGTCTCATGAGGGAACAGGCAGTAAGGAGCGAAACACAGGAATGGAGAGAGTTCGGAAGAGAGGCGCCCACGTCCAGCAGGGCTCGCCGTGGCCGCGGCCCCGTGACAGTGAGAATCAGTGAGAGTCCAGGGATGGGAAGCATGGAGTGAGGCTGCACGAGGACACCCCTCACCATGAACACAGCGATGCCCAGAGGCGGGCAGCCGGCCCGCGGGCCCCGGCGGAGAGAGAAGAGCGGGTGAGGAGGGGTCAGGGGAGCCGGGCAGCCGTCTCACCTCCAGCGGGGCGGACAAAGTTACTGTTGGCGAGCTGAGGCTACGAGGCCGGCGGATCTGAGGCTCGATTAGGTGGTTGTTACTGTTTGTGGCGGATCCGGATGCGCCGTCTTCTGCGAGCTACGTTGGAGGCAAACACAAGTTAGCGGCGTGCGAGGCGCTCCCTGTGCGGGTGCGGACCCGGCGACAGCACAGCCAGCGGCCACGGGAGGTCTGGCCGGCGGGAAGCGTGGAGGAGCCGGCCACACGCAGCATCGGGGGCGGGGGCGAGGGATCGGGAGACACGCTCCAGGGAAGCAGAAACTGCATCACGAGCCGGCAGAAAAGCCAGCCTCAGAGAAAACGGGGGCTGGAGGGGCGCTACCCGCTGGGATCAACAGGCTCTTCCTTTGAAAATCTCTTTCGGGTCATATATATATACATATATATATATATTTATTTTTTTAATAAAATGGACCCTCTAGGGAGAGACTCAGTCAGGGACTGAATTCTTTCTTAGGCAAATGTTATGTTTAAAGTAATGCATTTACAAGAAAAGATCTTCTTTTGACATGGGTTCCTCGGAACGGTACCTAAAACTCGGGAACGCGGGGGTCGTGGACGTTTTGGCTTCTGAGCACCTGTGACGGAAGCTGCAGGGCAAACCGCATACCTGCACGATAGGCCGAGTCCAAGTGGTGGTTCGATTGTTATGATTGACATAGTATGTGCGTCCCTTAGCATCTTTCCTCTCTTCCCAGCCCGAGGGCAGGCCCGGCGTGGTGTGCACATAGGCCACTGATGGCTGTTTGTGTAAGAAACCATCATTACTGAGTGTCCTGCATTCGCTTTTTGATCAGCTTCATAAAGTCATACACACCCCGAGGATTAGCTCTGCTAGACAAAGTGAGTTAATCCTAGTGGTACCGGAAACACAAGTGTCCGGAAAACAGCAACAGGTTTCCAACAGCTTTAAACCGAGTGTGAAATGAACCCCGACCCAAGCTACAGGGTCAAAACCTCACAGGACTCAGTTCCAGGCCATGCAGCCTCCAACGTAGAGGGCTGCTGCCAATGTGATCATAAGGAAGGAGAAGACGATGCCAGTTTGGTTTGGTTACCAAATTTTACTTCAAGCCTCCTTGAGCTTAAAAGATGTTTCAAACTGTCAAACATTATTGTCTCTGAGAGGGATACTCTGAGTATCTCTTCCTCAATCTAGCTGCCACAGGAATGTTCTCCTAGCTTATCCCTAAATTCAACACCTTAGGGCCCTTATACTACGTAAAGTTCAGGGTCGGGGAGTGGGTGAGACACAGAGTCTGTTTTCTATGAGACCCCCCTTTACACTAGTGACCGACCAGAACATCACAGCTGCCCCAGCCCAGGAGGCAGGCCAGAACCCCCAAGGGACCTGACCGCTGAGGCTATATTTCCCCCATCTTCCCATGTGGGATTTGTCTCTTTAGAGGGTGAATGGAAGGCAGGCAGCTTCCAGGCTGAGAGAGTGTCCAGCACTGAGGGACTAGATTTGGATGCGCCAAAGGAGATTGCTAAAGGAGTCCTGTGATCTTTAGGCTTGTAAGAAGCAATCTGAGAAATGCAGGTGGGGTGGAGAAATATTGGGAAAGCAGGATGTCTCCATGACTCATGGAGGCCAAGAGAAGGATGTTCGAGGTCGGTGCTGCCCAGGAAGTCCTGCAGGCGTGGACGCTGCATACAAGACCTGCAGCTGGGGTAGGGGTGCTGCTCAGGAATAAGAAGCCTTGGCAGACATGGCTCTGGACAGAGTGTAAAAGAAACAAGAGGCCTAAATTCAGGAGTAATCTCTTACGTGTGGTTACAAAAGGGAGCCACTTCCTTCAGGGCCCATCTTCCCTAATTAGGATCTTCTGACCCTCCAGATGTTTCACCAGGTATATTTTCTTTTTGTTTGTTTAAAATTTACTTTTTTAATTGAAGGATAATTGCTTTGCAGAATTCCGTTGGTTTCTGCCAAACATCAACATGAATCAGCCATGGGCATACATATGGTGTATTTTCTTGACGAGACTGATGTTAACCTCTCAGCCCGGCTTCTCCTCGTGTCCATCCTATCTTTCATGTTCACTACCAACAGTGCCCCCTGGCAAAGAGGGTCCTCCAGTCCACTGCGAGACCTCGAACTGAAAAGCATGATCAGGGAGGCTGCCGTGGAATCTGGGGACCGCAGGCAATGAGGCTTAATATCCTACCTCATGAGTTCAACAGCACATTCAAAAAAAACATACCAGAAACTGATGCCATGAAGTGGCTGCCTTAATACTTATTTCTAAAACACATTAACCAGCAGGGCAAGCGAATCTGCACGACAACTTTGTGCTAAAACCTCAGCAACTATTTCTTGATGTTATTCCAGATAAAATACCCAAGGCCCCATAATGGTAATTTCAAGACTCTGACAACGTAGCATCCTGAACTGAGGTGCAGGGGTACAACAAGAGTGGAAGAAACACCAGCACGCAGGCTTGATCCTTCTGTATTAAAGACAGATGAACCTGTCTATGGCTGAAAGCTCTTTCCACCCTCCTCCTCTTGCTGTGGCACCAACATAAAAGAGCTATTTCCAGGCTACTTTTTAATCTGGGCGCTATGGCAACAGACTCTGCTGACTTAAGGTGGAACCTGAGCTGCAACCTAAAAGTTAGTGGCCAATTAGTATTTTTGGCTAAATACACGCTATCAAACCTTGACCTACTGTTGTTTACATGAGGACTAAATGTGTTTTGGCTGAATGGAATACCAAATGGAATTTGCTGCTTTCCTCCTCCTCGAGTTTTCTTGGGAGACAGACAATTAGATAAGCCTTCGGAAAACTCCATTCTGGAAACCTTAAGGATAGTTTTACAGTTATGGTATCCCTGGAAAGGACGTTTATGGGGAGGCTAATAAACAAAAATAACTGGGATGTGTAATGGATAATCTCAGAACTGAGGTCTAAAGCTGGGAGACTTCCAGCAGAGTCGTCCAGCAACCAGGTTACCTTCATAGAGCCAGAGTTAACAGGACTATTCAGTTTATGGAAACTTGGAGTGTCGTAGAGAACATGGCATTTGAGTCAAATGTGCATTCCGCTTTCTATGGAGAAATGACTTGGCGACCTATGACCTAGTTCCACTGATGCAAGATGGTGCTATTAAAATGGTTCTTTACAGGTTTCTTTCCAAATGGCCCTGAAGAACTACCTGTGTGGACAACTCCACTTGTGACTCAAAACAATGCGTCCTGCAGCTGGGGAGGAGCAGAGCTCAGCTTCCATGAAGAGACCGTGGCAGTGCCAGCCTGGAACCAACGTCAGACTCTCCTGCGGTGTGTGTGCACATGTGTGTGTACGTTCTGGGGTGTATGCATGTGTGTGTGGGTACATGTGCATGTGTGTACGTGTGTGTGTATGTGTGTGTGCGTGGGCAGGGTCTGTACTGCTCCTGCACACGTGCATCCAGTGCCACCTCAAGAAACAATTAACGGGGAGACAACTGAAACCCAGCTGGTCAGCTGAATCCAGAATCTCACAGCTCTCCATCTGCATCTACCGTTGTCTTTCACAATGTCAAGGAGCCATTTGACCACAGCTTCAGGGTAGCTCCATTGAGTTCATTAAAATGAGTGCTCAATAATGCTGAAACTGTAAAAGTTTTAAAATGCTTTTAAAGATGATAAACAGCTTGGCGCTATCACATATGCTCAAGATTTGCTCAAACCCTGCCGCACTCTAACCTCCGTGGAATATTAAGGGGATATACAGCAACCCTCCCAAACTGTGCTATCCCTTTTCATTTCCTCACAGAGTGGACTCTGGCTCAGCCAGCTGGACAGTGACACCTCCACGTATGCACTTCTCACGTGTCAGCGCTGTGGGTCTGCAGGTGAGAATCGGGCATGCTGATTGCAACAGAGACGTGAAAGCCCTGCATGCAGAGAGCGCAACGCCAGGACGGGTGAGGCCGTGGGACAAGCAGCTGCCGAGGGGAGGCGGCCGAGGGCTCATCTTTGCGGGAAACACGGGACTCTGGTGCGTTCACATCCCAGCATCTCAATGTAACCAGTATTATGTAATAACCAGTATGTCCCAGGGAAATGACCCAAGTGAGTATCAAGTCGATTAAGTAATATGTATACAAGCTCTCCGTTTTCTCTCTCTGTGTGTGTGTGCGCGCGCGTATGTGCGAGTACCCACACAGGTACATCTGTGAGAGCACAGAGGAAGGAGGGGTGGGGAATCCCAAGGTCGCTCCAGGCTGACATGGCACACTTGGGTGTTGGGGTGGACAGGGAGGAGGTATGAAAGAGGGGAAAATCTATGGAGGAGACGGAATTGGAAAAGCAAAGGCTATTGGTGACAAGGGCTGGTGAGGGTGGGGAAAAAAACCTAGACGTGACTGTTTCTCATGTAGTCATAAAGGAGGTTGGCTTACTCAAGCCAAAAGATCACCAGGTATGCAGAAAGCTGACAGTAGATAAAACATTTAGGAAATATTACTACCCGCTCTTTAAAGATAAGAAACAAAAACCAAACTGCTATTTTCAGCTCAGTGCTGGGGGGAGGGGGAGGGCACAGGCGAGACGCGTCGCCTGGTGGCGGGGCTGCGTAGACCCCACTGGATGGGTAACCCTGCCCTGCCAGGTGCCTGGCTTGGGACAATCCTAGCTCAGTCCACCCTGTCACTGGACACCATCATCAGAACACTCACAGCTGGTCCCGAGGCCAATGAAGTGCATGACGGGGTAGAGGCTCACTGGCCCCGCTTCCTGTTAAAACCATTTCATGAAGTGATCTCATCCACCTCGCAGCTCTGCCCCCATGGATACGACTTGTGCATAATGGGAAGCTCACTAGGTCATCTGGACTTTCTTCAGTTCTCCTGGAGGGTGAGCCTGGCTCCCCCAACAGGTGCCCTTCACACCAATCACTGCAGCTGGATACCTTAAGCTGGCCTGATTTTTGTTGACTGCCACTTCAATTTTCCAGGGTACCATGCTGAGCTGTCAATTCTAACAATGTAACTAGATTGCTCCTTTAAATCAATACCCTGTAGAAAATCAGCAATCGTGTATGTATTTAAAGGTGTTCTCGAGTAATAAGCAGCTATAACAAACATACAAAGGTGAAACAAGGGAAACTCTTCAAACAGTCACAGCAGTACCAACCTTAAACTATAAGCTACCTGTGTTTAGGGATCAAGGAGAAAACTGGCGAAGCACACAGTCATGCGTTACCCACAAACATGGATAGCAGGAATTATTTAAAACGAAGAGTACACTTGGCTTAAAAACACCGTTTTTTCCTAGATCCTTTCAATTTCTTAATTATACTTTCTCTCTCCTCCTGAATATCCATTGTTCATACCTTTGAACCTGTGAGCTGGGGGCCCTGGCAACAGAGAAAGGTCACTGGTTCCTGCTCGTGATACAGAACATCTGAGTCAGCCTTTGAAATGCGGCAGTGGGAATGCATCACTGAAAATTCACATGTACAAGTGTGTGCAATTTCTGGGTCTTCCTTGATTCTCCTCCAACCCAAATATTTTACCCATGTCTTCTAAACACATGGGGGAAACTTATCAGAAGCACAAACACTAAAAGGCAGAAACAGACTCTAAAAGGCTCAGATTAAAACTTAAAGCTTGATAGTGCTTAGAACTACATGGGACTAAAAATTGTTTCGCTTTACCCAGTACCTTCAAGGAATGTGAAAGTGAGGTTTTATTAAAATAAGAAATGTGTAGCTCCGTGGCACATCAGAAGCTGCTGTTCTCAAAACAAAGAGAACAAACTGTATATTCACCATTACCCAAATATTAAAACCGACCCACAGTTTTGCCAAGAATGTCTGAACGAGGGTGTCATTACCGTTGGCGCCTCACCACCAGTGACAGTTGATGAACGTGCTCTCCCAGCTGGGGCACTGGGCTGTTAAATGATAATTTACATCAGTGAAATGCATTCTGGGAGGCCACCCACTGCTTACTGAATCAGGGATCAGAGCTGGTGCAGCTAGCAAGGCAGGTGACATGAATCAGAATCTCTGCAATCCACCCGGGCCAAACAAAGTGGAGCAACCACTGATGACCAGAAGGAAAAGAGGAACAGGATCACCCGCCCACCCAGAGAAGGCTCAGGGTGTAGCCCTGATCTGGGTAAACAATGAACTGACAACCTCAACAGTGTGAGATGTCTTATGAAAAAAATAAAGAAAGCACCACAATCATGCCCCCACTGTTAAACAATTAGCAGATTCTTAAATCTGCCAAACTCAAAATTAAAGAGGCCGCTGGTGATCAGTGAGTTCACAGCTTCACAGAGCACAAAGAAAGAGGGAAGAATCAGTGGCTCTTTTGGCCAATACAACTGACAGTGATTTTTGAAAAGGAGAGAAAGCGCCATTAATTCATCAAGGACAATCACAGAATCATCTGAAGAGGATCCCACTGGTCCACCACAGCTGATTGTTCCGTTTTTGGGGGAGGCCTGCACTGCATCCCGGAGAGGATACTCTCGTCACGCTTCTGACCTACCAGCCCGTTCCATGTAGGCCACATCTGAATCTAATCTGTTACTCAGTTGACTAATGTATTTATTCATTCATTTTGTAAACATAAAAGACTTAAAATCTAGGCAAAACACATCCTGTGAAGATCAGCAGAAATGTATTCAACAGGGAAGATGCCATGATTGCAAAAACTGTTAAATGCAATCTTTCTTTCTCTTCAATTTCAGATGCAATAAGTATTAGTGCTAACGATGATCAAGGATTTGCCATAATAATAAAAATCGGTCAAGGTCAAACATTAAGTTGAGCATGCTAAAACCACATAACATTTTCTCCTCCAAAACAAGAAACAAATTTACATAAAATTTATTTTTAACGTGTATACTAACACCTCCCCAGGCAGTTCTGGTCTGCCTCCCAATCAAAACATTCATTTTAAGTCCAATATAATTATTAACACCCTTTACACGTCCATATTTGCTGCTAGCTATGAAAACTAGTGGGAAAGTGGAAACAAATTATAGCCAGGTCTTGAGTCAAGGGAGCTGTCTTTAAAGAGAAGGTACAGAAGCTCAGTGGGTTAAGAGTTAAGCCTGTTAGTCATGGAAAGGGCTCCTTGCTGCCCACCCAGAAGAGTTTTTCCTATGTTCTGGAGATACAGGTCACTTGAATACAGCTTTGGGGACCAAATTGAGTTTTTAAAAAAGGAACTGCTAATGTTTAGATCAAGTAGGCATATCAGAATTGGCATTCACTTGGATGGAAAAGCAAAGCAATGGAGTTTTTAGCATTTCAGAGACTTTGGTGGGAGTGACAACTCTCTGTATTGGAAATCCACTCTCCTTGGGCAATCTGCTAGGACATTTTAATGTCTCATGTGTATGGTAAGTAGATTTTGCACAGGAAAAACTCTTCCTTGGTAGCTCAGATGATTTTAAATAAAAGCTGAGAGAGCCAACTGGTGGCTGGAAATGAGTGTGGGTTACCGGAGGGAGATGAGCCTGCTCCGCAACCGCGTCGGTGACGCTGCAGGACCTCAACCTGGAGGACGGCTCTCTCTGCTGCAGGAGGAAAGTGCACAGAGCATCAGGACACACACGCTGAGAAACAAGTTTCCTGTTTAAAACACTAACCGCTCAAGCCTACCAACTGCTCTTTAATATGAGAAGGTAATTCAATGAAACACCATCTTTCTGGAGTAATGAACATAATCTTTTACATCATCAAGTATCTTTCATTGTCATTCTCAAGTGTCTTGAGCAATAACAGCAAAAATAAGAGGCCAAAACACTAAAGGGGACGCCACCGTAATGCGGCTTCAATGATGGAAAAAAGCAGCTAAAAGTCATATACTGTGCTTTGAGACACAACCTCTGGGTAAATTCCAGTGGAACAGGAAAAAAGGAAACGATACTGACCTAACAGTTATTAAACAGTCATTGACTAATCTTATCACTGACAAAGAATCAGTTGGATTCTATTTCTGGGGGAACTCACATACAATTTTAGGCTACTTCTGAAGGGCTAGGTATTAATACTTTCAGCTTCTGAATGGAGATGAAGTTGTTCAGAACAGGAATGAAGAAAAATAGGTGAGGTTAATCTAAAAAAAAATCTCGAGTATAATATATAATATGTTCCTCTCACTGTGTGTACAAGTCTATATGGCTAAAAAAAAAAAGACGCACAGATCCGCAGCAGGTCACACACACAAGGCAGGGGTCAAGCGAGCCACTCCCGTGAGTTGGCACACAGGGCAAGTCTGCAGCGTCTCCTCACTTTCAATATTTTCCGGTGAGGACAGTGGGGTGAGGTCCAGGACGGACTCTGTGGTGGTGAATGGGGGGCTTCTCAAGTCTGTCCACGTGGCTAGCATGAAGGACTCGTTCTTTAGCAGAAGTTCATGCTGTTGTCCTTGAACACAGAGCGACTCTGACAAGCAAAACTGGAGAAGAACCCCTTCTTTCCTAAATACTTAACAGTTGAATTGGACTCAACGCAAAGTAATTGTCACTTATACTTCTATGTTAAATATATTTTATGAACCTAGAATGAAGAAGTTCCCTATTACAGGTAACTGAAATGATGGCTTTCACTTGGTAGACTAAAGGCATACCATTGCTATGGTTCTGGCAGCACTTACTCCCTTTTATAAGGTTATAAATACATGACTTCCATGCTTATGCGGTTTCCACAGCAACAGTTTGATCAGTTCGGATTCCCCATGGATGCAGACTCTGTTTCCCCCGTCCCCTTAGTGCTACATTTACATCTCAGCGTTGTTTCTCTTTCTGAAAGATACTCAGTTTTAATACAAAACACATTAGCTGCGTAGTCACTGTAACTCCCGATGGGCCAACGCTGTCTTTTAAAATAAAAACACACAGCTGAAGGAGTGAGTCTTGTGAGTACCCACTAACTTTTACATTTTATACAGCCCTCCTATTCATTTACATGTGATACGGCTGTAATGGTGATTGTTTTTTTTAGGATGCCATTTTCAGCTGAGGGACTACCATCGTTTACTACAGTGCATCTGCTGGTTCAGTTTCTCGAGAAATACAGAGACTGCGTTGCTTCTTAATTTTATGTACAAGCAAGAATTTTCTATGGGCTTTTCCTGCAGTTTTGGGTTGCCAAACACAGGTCTTCATGGCTGATTCTGCTGACTCTCACTGGGGCTTAGCCCCACCTGAAGCGTCTTGAATGAATCTGCTTGACAGCTGAGAACTCAAGTTCAAATGCTACCCTACTGCAGTATCACAATTTCACAGCCTTTCTCTGGGACTTACAAGACGTCTTCTGTCTCCCATCCTAACCTGTCTTGGATGGATCACTTAACCATCATGCCTTCACCTGTGAAATGAGAATGATAAAGCATGCAGAGTACGATGTATGATATCAATGTAGAGGCCCAGTGGCTCTCAGGTCCCACTGCGAAATACCACTTTGTGATGAAGATACTGTTTCAGGAATCTTTTGCTGGGAAAAGAAATTCTATGAGGTTAATGCTTAATAATACAGAAGTCATAGACGAGTTATCTATGAATCAAGAAAGCGCTTCACCTGCTTGGGCTATATTTGGTATAGTTTTGCTTCTCCCAGGGAAGAAGGAACTTGGGAAATGTCAGAATTATTTGGGGGCTAGGAGACCCTGGTCGTTATTTGCAAATAAGATTCTCTAAAAAGTGACAACAACAACAAAAAAGACAAATATTCACTCAACTTCTCAAACAAGACCATGACTTACAATCAAAGACCCAAACTGCTCGCCGTTGGAGTCGGGAGTGACCTGCAGCCTTCTGCTCAGCTCCTCGGACAGCTCTTGGGGGCTCGTCCGGGACACGGGCGAGGCTGGCGGCGGGGGCAGCGCCAGGCTGAGTGAGTCTCCGCTCATGTTCACTTCCTCCGAAATGGTCTCCCAAGGCTGCCGGGGGAGAGACGCTGTGGTGAGTGCTGGAACGAGGGACCCCCTCGTCCCCGCCCTGGTAATAACCATCCTAACTGTCGTTCACATTTACTGAGCGCTAAGGAGGCACTCGGTCTTCCCAGCATCCATAAAGAAGAAAAGGCTCCCACCCTGATTAACAGATGAGGAAACTGAGGCCGAGGGAGTGACTAGTGCCAGGGGACAGTGATCCAAGGAGGCCTGGCTCCAGGGGCTGTGCTCTTAACCCCTTTATAACGGCACCTCTCTGAGCCGTGGCTTGCGTCTAGCACTTGATACTACCTGCACGGGTTAAAAAAATATCCTCAGGAATTTACGATTTTCATGAATTTTCTTTTACTCTAACCATTGAGGATTCACAATGAAAATAGCAGAGAGGCTATAAACTGTTAGCAAGCACTGGTATCAAGTAACTTTTAGTGAATTTAATATGGCATCTTTCATTTTGCTTTTCCAATTTTGACCACTGAACATTTGTGAATGATCTGCCTAACGTAAGAATGGATTCCCAATAAGTAAACAGCGTTGTTACGGCAGCACTGAAGTTATTATGGCAATTACTAATTTGTTGTTCAATTTATATATTTTCCCCAGTGATTTGCCATAAGCATTTAAGGGTGAACTTATGAACATTTATGTTCACCCCAATTTGTATTTTCTTGGTAATAACCTGTTTCACCATGTCAAAACCACTCAAAATTATATTTGGTACCCGAAGAAGTTACAGGGCAGGGTTCCATCAACTGCTCAAAGATGATTACCATGTTGCTGTTTAATAAGATAGGTTTAGACTCTGGGGTAAAATTAAAGTATAAAGTGAAAATATATTAAGATTAATTAAGTGCTAAAAAATGTCATGCACTTTCCTAGTGAATTATGCGTGCTTGAAGATGGCCTCTAGAAGCACTTTCTAAGTTGGTAAATACCCCAGTGGTCCTCATCTAGCTAGCGGGCAGTGCTCTTTCCTGCAGACAGCCTTTCCTGAGATAACACCCGGAGCCCGCACACAGACAGGGGGCGCTGTGGGGGTGAGCGGGCGGGGGTCTGCAGGCGTGAGCAGGCAGGGGCCGCACCTCGGGGCCCTCCCCGCCCTCGCTGGGCTCCGGCTCCAGGTCCTCGCTGATGTGTCTGCGCGAGCGGAAGCGGCGATGCGCGGCCTCCTGGTTGATCTGCCGGATGTTGCTGTCGGACTCGGACGACACGTCCCTGGGCGCACACGGAGCGAGAGGGGGAGACAGAGAACCGGTGTTGATACCTGGCCCTTCAACCCAAGCCCGACATCGAACACGATGTCAGTGCTCTCCCGTTCAACCCTGAGAATCAGCTGGCCACTCAAAGGAGAACCTGCCAACGTCTCTTGGCTGGAGTATACTTCCAGGTCGGCTTCATTGAAATCAACACAGTTTTTAAATGCCTCTGCCACAATGTTTTTGAGTATGTTTCAGGGATATACTGTAGCATGTACTTTATGGTGTTTAAGAAAGATGAGAAATCAAAGTCCTGCACCCAGCTGCCCCATGAGAAGCGAGGCTTTCTGAAGGAGAATGTGGTGAGCTCACACTCGTGGCCAGCCAGTGGAGACCCCTCAAGGAGCCCAGCAATGACAAGGCCCACGCTTTTGTCATCAGCAATCAACCAGTAAGTGCAAACAGTGTGAATTCAAAGCTGGGGTCTGGAGGAAACACTCCCGATTCAACATGAACTTTTTCAGCCACTGCGGGTTTCATCTTGACAGAACCTCACAATCACGACACTTTTTAAACTCCACTTTTAAGCTCCCATTAAACTCTATTTTAAAATTCACACAAACATCAGGCAATTACCTCCCAAATCAACTAGGATCTGAAGAATACTGTAACTTCATAGTCCTTTTTTTTTTTGTCATGTAACTCTTAATTCAGGATTTGAAAAGCACTGATTCCATCTTGAAAACTTCTGCAGTAAATTACAGGCAATTCTCCTTTGGGAGAAATATTACTTGGAGGCTTTTAAAGTAGAGGTTTAAATGTCAAAATGTTTTTCAGAGAAAACGCTTACAGACTCTTTCAATAAGACACCATGATGTTGCAAATTAATATTTCACAATAGCTGAAAACATTATTTCAGATTAACTGAAATCCAGTATTAATCAAGGGCCGTCATTATAGATTCTCCCTAAAACACAGGTTTTAAGACATTCTAATGCAGTCTCAGACATGCCATCTTCCCCCAAAAGAGCCTACTTGAGCCCTGTAACAGTGAACATTCGGCGATAAGCAGCACTATTTGCAAATAAATAGGTGACTCTCTATCACCAGCTTCTAAGAGTCTGGATAGTTCCACCAAAAATCTTCACAAGTTTTAGCTTTACTGGTAAAGTGATAGTATGAGGTTGGCTTCTATTTAATCCATATTAAATCAATAACTCATAATAAAGATCTAAGTGAAGTTTTACTGTATGTACATAACCGATACATAAATTCCTAAAACCTCACAGAAATACCTATTTTGCATATTTTATAGCTGTATTAAACTATATCTGAAAAAAATGACATCATTAAGGACACAAAGAAGCTAATTAAAAATCAAGGGACACACAAGTATACTAATACAATTTATGAAACTACCAAAATAGAATGATAAAATAACACTCTCTTAGCTATGTTAGAAAATATAATATTATCTTTAGGATTTTACACTGCTACAGTGATTTTTACAGGACATTCAATCCAATTTCACTTTATAATGGCTTAAAAACACGGTATATATAAAGTTTCACGAAAATTTTAAATATTCACTTGAAATATCAGTTGTCACTTAGTCAACACCACATGTGTGTTCTGGGTTGTAACACACACTTGAATTGTTACAGGGATTTCGGAGAGGTTGAGGAGAATAAGGTTTAATATTACTGTGTCTGCATTTTTTCTCTGAGAAGTATATAAAATTCCATTATTCTGAAAAGGCCTTTTTTTTTTTTTTTTGAGGGGCATTTAAAATCAATTATGTTAATCCTCCTTATCCAACGTGCTCAAATAATTAGCAATCAGTGTGAATTAAAAACAACTAAAAAGCATAAAGAAGAACGATACCTCTGATTCTGAAATTCCAAGTCTGGGCTTTTTTATGGTCTTTAGTGACAAAATGAAAATATTTATACGAGGGAGGCCTTTGGCCCTTAATTAAGCAATTGAATGAGAGGGTTGATGAAACTGACAGGAAGTTTAAATGGTCACTAATGGGAAAATGAACATTTAAAAATAGGTCTAAGCTGACAAAACAGAAACATGATTTTACTGGGGGCAGGGGAAAAAAACTTAAGGAGTGGCTCTTTCAATTTTTTTCATTCATTAATTTCACATATATATTTTTGACTGTCATAGGAAATATACAAATTAATAAAGATAAGAAAAACCATAGATTTATCAAATTCAGTGCCAGTTAAGATCAGTGAATTGGGCCATTTACATCCTATCAGTGACTGTCAGTGACAGATGATGACCCGAGTCATCAAGAGATGATCAGGTGAGGGCTAAGATGGGAGAAGAAGTACAAAGTGCTTTAGAAAGAAGCACTAAAAAGAGTTAAAATGAGTGTTTCACAAGTCATCTTCATTTATAGTCAATACGATTCCTTCATCATGTTTTTGAACTTCTGCTTTTAACAGTAAAAAGTTTATAGCTTCCATTTAAATAGGACAAGGACAAATCTAAAATTAAAGGTGTTTTTAAAAGCCAGCATCTGACTTGAGAGACCTGGGGGAGTGTTCTGTGGTCACCTTCCGTCCTAATCTCTGCATCCAGGCCCCAACAGTTCACTAAACCGCGCGTCTATACCCGCTTTCAGAAACGACGCATCTGTAACCACTCATTCAGTTAAAAGCGCCTGCTTTGTGCCAGGTGCTAGGGGTTGATCTCTGAAGAGGAAACCGCAGTCCCTGATTGCACAGGCAGCAAGAGAATTAAGTGCTCTGTGTCCTCATGGGAAAGCGTCCAGCTTTCAGACAGACTGGGACAGAAGAGGTCTGTCTGGCTCTCCCAGAGGAAGGGACAGGAGGCTGGCATCTGAAGGTTGCTGGGGGGAGAGGCACATTCTGGTTTTGTTTTTCTGGAGGGGACTGAGGGGCAGCACACCCACAGGGCCTGGGAGAGAAAGTCCTCAAGAGCAGCCTGCATGATCAGATGCTCTGTGTTGATGACCGTGGGTGGCAAGAGGCAGGGAGGGCAGGAGCCTGTGAGAACAGCCTGAGGGCACCAGGGTGCCCAGGAGGACCCTAGCAGGGCCTGAAGTCTGGGTAAGCAAACTGGGTAAGCACTGAGACTCCCCAGGAGTGCCACCATTCTCTGTAAAATGAGACTATCACCTCATTATCTGACTTCCTCAGGTCAGTTATAGCCTTTGAATAAAGACACTTGTTAATACCCGCCCCTCCCCCCCATCCCTGGAATGCTTGTAGGATTCTGTGAAAACTGATTTATGAAAAAAATCATTTTTCAATTAAAACAACATTTTAAAATCATCTGGAGGGCTTGAGGGCTCTGGTCAAGCCAAATCAAGTTAAGGACAAAGAACCTCAAATTCTCAAATGGTTCAACAGGAGGTTATCATGGAAACCGACCCTTTTCCCTCATAGGTTTTCTCTTGCTCTCTAGACGTGCCTGTTGGGAAGGAGGCAGCCGGAAGTTGCACCCAGAGCTCTGCAAATGTCCCTTCTGGTGAGCTACCTGTGCAGACCACCACGTCACTGACATCTCCCTAAACTACATGTGAACCTGAACTTGGAAGAACCAGTTTCCCAGTTTGTTTCTGGACTCCTGAGGAGCCACATTTACATAAGTCACAGCGTTTGTTTTGGTTCAGTTCTACAGGACACTGAAGGTGGTGTGTTTAGAAGAACGTATGAAGTGTTCCTTAGGGATTTCTCCATTAGTTTTCACCTCTCTCTGAGGCAGAGAAAGTAAAAACTATTCCCACTTACCCCACAAACACAGACTTTGGTCTGCATAATTATTGATGACAGTGAACATTTCTCTCTCTCTATCTTGGTTATTCGTCTCTGTGAGCTCCTAGTGGTCACTTTTTTTTTTTTTTTCTACAGAGACCACAGGACACTAGGGTCCCCATAACGTGTTATTTCCAGACACTGCTTTCCTATGACCTTTAACAAAGATAAAGGTACTCTGCGCAGGGTGTTGCTATCGAGAATCTTTTGATCACTACATGTAACCAAGTCCAAGGCAGTTACTTTTTTTTTAAACTACAAATAACTAGAATAGTCAAATGACTTAAAACAGTTTTAACAGCTTTGGTCATTGATTAAAGGGAAATAGTAAAAACAAATAAATTAATTAAAAAACCAACAAACCCATTTCCATTTCCATGTGGAAAAAATTATAACAAAGAAGAGTTTGACGTCATCTGGATGTTGCGATACTATGCTGTCCCGGCAGCAATGAGCTGGTGCTCATGCTAGGTGGCCCAAAGCTGACCACGGGCGCCTGATATTAACGAGAACCCACTCAGGGGCTTAGGAAGGACCGGCCTTCACTGTTGAGGATTCTGCAAGCTTTTCCTCTAAATCAAACAACACCTAGACTAGACTTCTTGGCAACCCTTCCCACCCCACAGTCTTATGCAGACTACCGTTGCCATTTCTGAAGACAAAAGGGTTCCTGACAACACCACCCATCACCTTAACACTTGTTCAAAAACCGTCATCAGCTAATTTCCTTCAGAGTCTGGGTTAAAGAGAAAATTATCTCACCTGATATACTTGCCTGTATACTGAAAATTATACAATTTACTGATAATTACTTCCTTGTCTTGGCTGCCGGGGAGCTCATCTTTTTTAGGATAGCCTTTTCCTTTTACATTTTTAGTATTTGTTTTTGTCTTTTATTGTATATTAATAGTTTTAGGTCTTGCTCTATACTATCATTTAAAAACAAGCTGCTTCAAATCCTTTTTTACAGTCATGAGGTTTAGTGTTTGCTATTATTAAACCAAAAACTGTCCAGTGAACAAAATAATAATCAATTCACTGTATCCCTGAGGGACTAGAACAAAGAGTATTACAAACTGTGAGTTAGCAACCCTCCCATCTGCTTCTAATGATATCACGGGGGTGATCTATAAATTTCTCAAAAAGGGAAAAAAAAAGTTTTGAGAGGGCTTCGAAATCAAATAATTATGGAATAACACTCCAAAAAGTTAAAGAGGAAATGGTACAGCCAATATGTTTGCTGAAACTGAAGAAGGGAGCAGAAACGTAATCACCATGCATTAAGCGAAACCTAAGAAAAATGACCTTGGTTTTACATCTCATAAATCTACATAAAGATGACATGCAAAATAAATTAGTGCAAGTTTACAGCAGGAGACGACGATACGGTGGCCCGAGCTTCTTTATAACCTGACAGGTTCTGGTAGGTTCCCACGCCCTCTAGCTACACCAAGCGGATTCCCCCCGCAGCGCGCAATCACGCGCTTCCTCCGACGGAGGACGCGCTTCCCAGCGCTGTCGCACAGAGCTGCCGCGCGGGCCCCTGCCTGCAGAGCGTGGGGACGTGCTCGCGGCCACGGACGGCACTCACATGAGGCTGGGCCGGTGCCACTGGGTGGTCCGGTTGTTGTGGTTGACGTAGTACGTGCGGCCCAGGTTGTCCACCTTCTCTTCCCACCCGGGGGGCAACGGAGGCGGGGGCAGCTCCTCCTGGTGCTGAGAAGCCGAGTCACTGGAGTCAACGACTTCCCACCCGGGCTGTGGGGCAGAAGAGAGGGAGGGGCGTCAGGCTGGTTCACTGGTTCCAGGGCATCCGTGCCCTGTGTCCTGGCTCCTGTGGGCTCCGGCAGTGGCTTCGTGCGCCATGTTTCAGGAAATTCTCAAAACGAGGTGGAAAAATGTCAATTCAAAGAGAGTCACAAAAACGCTCTGAGCCACGGCCAGCGTGGCTGCGCTGCGCTGCACTGCACCCGCCTCCCGAGGATGGCGGTGCGGGTCGTGACATGGACAGGGATCCAAGCAGCCCCTCACGTTACCTAAGTCCCATTACGCTCTTTTGTAGTTCGTGTTTGTTATTTTGACCTGATGGCCTCTGGTGCTGTACAAAGCCACGCCGATCATGTGGGTCATGCTACAGCTGTCATCTTTTCAACACCTCCGGAAGGTAGGAGGGAGCTGGGAAGATGAGCCTCACAGCATGTGTGTTCTTGCAGACGCCACGGGCGGGCCACCAGGAGGCCCGCCCGGGGCGCTCTCGCTCCGCAGGGAGGACCAAGGGAAGGTGGCCCCCGGAGGAGGGGGAGCTCCCTGACGCCCCTCTAGGGAGGACGAGCACGCACGGCAGCCAGGAACAGCCTGGAAGCTGTCTCTTCCTACTCGGCCATTTCCCCACCTGCTGCCGCCGCATCAGCAGCCTTCACGGTCCCTGAGTCAGAGGTACTCTTTTGCAATACATATTTTCGGCATTAAGTATTCCTTCCTGACATCCCCTAGTAAAGTCACTGGAAAATTAACTAATTCACAGTTGGAAGGCTGGAGGAGTGTTAAAAAAAAAATTCCTTGGATTTGAGATAAAAATGTGTGGATGTGCTTATGAAATCTTCACAGTCAAGACTACCTACCACCCACTTCAGTCCTTCTCCCAGGGACAGATGAAAGCCTGCACATGAAACACTGCTTGGAAATAGGACCTCTGGGTCTGGGGCGGGGGGCGGGTGCAGTTACTTGCCTGTAATGCATTATTCACACACCATGTATATGCAACAGCTGCAAACAGATGTGCGAATAGGCCACAGAGAGGTCTCGTGAACGGACATTCTTGGAACAACACGAGAACGTGTCTAATGAAGCAGCACCGTCTGGAGCCTGTGCAGCGAAGGTCCGATAGGACCCACGGTAGACGTATGTGACAGGAAAGTTAAAAGGTGGTGTCTTCTTTTTTAACTTGCCAAGAGAGAACAAAAGAAACTTCCTTTGGACAGCTAACTGCGGAACGGCCTGTCTAGAGCAGAGCTGCTCTGATGCACGCGCTCACCTGCAGGCCAAGAGAGCGAGAAACTTGGAACAGCCTCTACATCATTCACCCACCGTGAAGCAATTCCTAGTGCTACAGGGAATTTACTAAGCGCTGAAAGTCCAGAGAAATAAGAGAATTAAAAATGTGGGGGAGAATTTCACACAGTGGTGGGGCTGTTAATAGAACAGGGGTTAGAGCAGTTCATAAAAAGACACCTCTTCGATGATTAGTGTTACAAGGTAAAATGAAAAGCTTACCTTTTTATTTTTTGGTAAAAGCAAACATTGGTAGATCCATGGAAGATGCACATTCATGAACACATTTAAGTTCCTTCATATTTATAAACATTTAGTTCCTTAAATTCTAAAACCTTCATGTAAAATATCCACATGCTCTTAGGGAAGGAAAACAGACCACGGCCCAGAGTGCCCGGCTTACCTCCATCTCATCCCGCTGCTCACTGTTCTCTTCATCTTGGCCTCCGTTTTTGGGCATATAGGCCATTTTCAATCGCAAAAATCCCTTAACCCGAGATTTATGACTGCATGATGGAAGAAAAATGTGTTACAAAGGATGTGACTTGGTTTGACACTTCATATTTATGATGCTTTAAACAGATGTAATCAGTTAATATGTTGAAATCTTCCTCAGAGAAAACCAAGGCCAAAGCATAAAGAATGACTTGCAGCCTAAAAGCCTTACCTTCTTGGCCGGAGGAGAAAGTCCTTAAACGTGTAGGGTCGCTCCATGGTTGGGTCTTCTGTCTAAAAGAAGAAAAAGTAAGTTTCGGTGCTCCTGAGGGTCTCGCATTTCGCATCCACCCAACTGGACTACCGAGAACACACATGCATGTTTTAGAACGTGCTCGGCAAAAACAGAGTTGGCTCCTCAGACAGTACTTGACAATTAATTACACATTTCATAGGTCACAGAACTTTATCTCCTCAAGACCCGCTAGATGTCACTATCAACACCCATTTTTAGGAGCCAACCCCAGCCTTCCACAAATTTACAAAATTATAGCTGTTACTGCCAAGTGTAATTTCTAACTGCTGGGTGCAGGCCTCAATCTCATGCTGCTGATTAACTCTGGAGAACCAGGGGTCAGTGGTGCCTGGCTGCCTGTCCCTTGTGATTCAAGAAATCTAAGAGTGAGGTTAACGGGAAAATATGCAAGATCAATCTGTGAATGAAATTTTACTTTACTTTTAACATTAAAATATGTCCTCAGCCTCAGATAACTGAAAGAGCATCTCCTCCACAGAGACTGTCCTCGGTAGTATCATCCATCAGCCTTTTGCTGGTGCTTATTTCAAGAAGTTATGAATGTAATTGTGGTATTTATTCATTTAAAATAGAAATCAGTATTTTGTTGTGCAAAATCAGAGGTCAAAGCAGGTAGGAAAAGAAATGTTCCTATCTCATTAGTTTAAAAATACACCAAGTGGGTTTTATTCCAGGGATGCAAGGATTCTTCAGTATTCGCAAATCAATCAAGTGATATAGCATATTAACAAGCTGAAAGATAAAAACCATATGATTATCTCAATAGATGCAGAGAAAGCCTTTGACAAAATTCAACACCCATTTATGATAAAAACTCTCCAGAAACCAGGCACAGAAGGACCATACTTCAACATAATAGAAGCCATATATGACAAACCCACAGCAAACATTACCCTCAATGGCAAAAAATTGAAAGCATTTCCTCTGAAATGCTCTCACCACTACTCTGCAACATAATTTTGGAAGTCCTAGCCACAGCAATCAGAGAAGAAAAAGAAATAAGAGAAATCCAGACTGGAAAAGCAGAAGCATAACTGTTTGCAGATGACACGATCCTCTACGTAGAAAACCCTAAATGCACCACCAGAAAATTACTAGCGCTGATCAATGAATATACTGAGGTTGCAGATTATAAAATTAATACACAGAAATCCCTTGCACTCGTATACACTAACAATGAAAAAAGAGAAATTAAGGAAACAATCCCATTCTTGACTGCAATGAAAAGAATAAAATACTTAGGAATAAGTTTACCTAAAGAAACAAAAGACCTATATATAGAAAACTATAAAACACTGATGAAAGAAATCAAAAAGGACACGAACAGATGGGGAAATGTAGCATGTTCGTGCGGAGAAGGCAATGGCACCCCACTCCAGTACTCTTGCCTGGAAAATCCCATGGATGGAGGAGCCTGGTAGGCTCTAGTCCATGGGGTCGCAAAGAGTTGGACACGACTGAGCGACTTCACGTTCACTTTTCACTTTCATGCACTGGAGGAGGAAATGGTAACCCACTCCAGTGTTCTTGCCTGGAGAATCCCAGGGACAGTGGAGCCTGATGGGCTGCCATCTATGGGGTCACACAGAGTCAGACACGACTGAAGCGACTTAGCAGCAGCAGCAGCAGCATGTTCGTGAATTGGAAGAATCAATATAGTGAAAATTGTATACTACCCAAAGCAATCTATAGATTCAACACAATTGCTATCAAGCTATCAATGGTATTTTTCACAGAACTAGAACAAATAATTTCACAATTTGTATGGAATCACAAAAAACTTTGAATAGCCAAAGTAACCTTGAGAAAGAATGGAACTGGAGGAATCAAGCCTCCTGACTTCAGACTGTACGACAATACTACAGTCATCAAGACAGTATGGTACTGGCACAAAGACAGAAATATAGATCAATGAAACAAAATAGAAAGCCCAGAGATAAATCCATGCTCCTATGGACACCTCATCTTTGACAAAGGAGGCAAAAATAGACAGTGGAGGAACGACAACTCTTTAACAAGTGGTGCTGGGAAAACTGGTCAATTATATGTAAAAGAATGAAACTAGAAATTTTCTAACACCATACACAAAAACTCAAAATGGGTTAAAGATCTAAATATAAGACCAGAAACTATAAAACTCTTAGAGGAAAATATAGGCAGAACACTCTCTGACATAAATCACAGCAGGATCCTCTACGACCCACCTCCCAGAGTAATGGAAATAAAAACAAAAATAAACAAATGAAACCTAATTAAACTTAAAAATTTCTGCACAACAAAGGAAACTATAAGCAAGGTGAAAAGGCAGCCTTCAGAATGGGAGAAAATAATAGCAACCGAAACAACTAACAAAGAATTAAACTCCAAAATATACAAGCAGCTTATGCAGCTCAATACCAGAAAAACAAACAACCCAATTAAAACGTGGGCCAAAGAACTAAACAGGCATTTCTCCAAAGAAGACATACAGGTGGCTAACAAACACATGTAAAGATGCTCAACATCGCTCATTATCAGAGAAATGCAAATCAAAACCACACTGAGGGATCATCTCACGCCGGTCAGAATGGTCGCCATCGAAAGGTCTACAGACAATAAATGCTGGAGAGGATGTGGAGAATAGGGAACCTCTTACACTGTTGGTGGGAATGCAAACTGGGATAGCCACTATGGAGAACAAGGTGGAGATTCCTTAAAAAACTGGAGATAGAACTCCCACACGACTGAGGAAAGACACCCTGCACACACAGCAAGGCAGCAAGAATCGAGACACACACACACCCCAGTGTTCCCTGCGGCACTGCTGACAACGGCCAGGACAAGGAGACGACCGAGGTGCCCGTCGGCAGACGAGTGGATGGATCGGCTGTGGTACACGCACACAATGCGGCATCACTCAGCCATAGAAAAGAACATAGTCCAGTCAGTGCCAGTAAGGTGGATGAAACTGGAGCCTATTATACAGAGCGAAGTAAGCCAGAAAGAGAAATACCAATACAGTATACTAACGCATACATATGAAACTTGTAAAGATGGTAATGACAATCCTATATGGAAGGCAGCAAGAGAGACACAGATGTAAAGAATAGAGAGTTTTTTACTATGTGGGGGAAGGCGAGGGTAGGATGATTTGAGAGAACAGCATTGAAACATGTATATTACGATATGTAAAACAGATGACCAGTGCAAGTTCGATGCATGAAGCAGGGCACTCAAAGCCAGTGCTCGGGGACAACCCAGGGGGATGGGGTGGGGAGGGAGGCGGGAGGGGCTTCCGGATGGGGGACACATGTGCACCGGCTGATTCATGCCGATGCGTGCCAGAAACCACCACAATGCTGTAATTAGCCTCCCATTAAAATAAACTAATTAAAAAATTAAGTGATGTAGTAAGGGCAGACCATAAGTTATAATATTTTCTAGAATTACTATGTAGACTTTTATATACCTTGCAGCCTGAGTTGGATGTAATTGTGTGTAAGAGCAGGGACAGATCTAGGTACAAAGCCTGGTTATAGTGCTAATAACGCTGTTGCTTACTCTCTTTAAACTTCAGTTTGTCTATAAAATGGAAATGTTCGTGCTTATTATTAGAATGCTGTGAGGCTTGAGTGAGTCAATGTATGTAAATCCACAGTGACTGGTATGTTCAAACATAGCAGCTATTACTAGTAGGAATAAAACTAATACTTTTATTGAAATAAATATAATAATTTTATTTCAAAAAAATAAAAATATTACATGTAGTAAAACCTCAAATACCTAGGCTCCTTAATTAAACACAATTTAAAATACCTTTGCAGCAAGAGGGACAAACCACAGCAAAATGATTTATTATAAATCAGCAGGGTATATGTGTGTATTTATATTTGTAATATTATCTTTTATATCATTCTCTGCTTTAAACTTTCAATGACTTCCTATTCTGCTTATAATAGGCTGAAAATTCTTCCTTATGGACCTACAAGGTTAAACGTGGTCTGGTTCTTCACTGTCTCTCATCTCACCGGGAACCAGTCTCTGCAATCACCCCTGACTCCACTGGGAGATGGTGAAGGACAGGGAAGCCTCGTGTGGCGCAGTCCCTGGGGTCACAGAGTCAGACGCGAGTGAGCGACTGAGCCACCACCACCCCTCCTGACTCCATCTGTCCTCCGTGCACGTCGTCTAACCCCGCCCTCCCAGGCCCTTCTGCTGGACATCCCTGACTTCAGACAGCCACGGCGGTCTCCACTTTGCCATCCAAGTCCAGAATCCCAAGTCACATCCTCAGACATCGCATCCTAAGTCACCATCACAGCCTCCCTTTCTCATCCTCAACTGCAGTGTCCCGATTCATCTCCCTCCTTTCCACTATTTTACGTATTTATGCTTATTTATGTATTTATCAGTTTATCATTCTATCACCTATAGAATATTGCCTTCTAAGATCAGAGACTTGGATTTGCCCGCCACTGTATTCTTGGCGCCAAGAGCACTGTCTGGCACGAAGGAAGCACGAAATAGCTGATTAATCCACCTGATCTCCAGTAAACTGCTAGGGCCACAAAAATCCACCCTCACTAAGCAAAGTCAGCTGTATTCTCTAGACTTTTTTCTGAAGTCAGACACACACAAACACACACACAGTCAGAGCTTACGGGGACTCTAAAAACAGACCTTCCCATACACTACACAGTTTAAATGACAGCCACCCCCCAGACGCAAGGCGCAGACATCCCAGGTCTGTGCTCTGGCTGTGCTACCTACAAAGCCACGTGGCTGAGGGCAGGGCCTCTACTCTCTGTGCCTCAGTGCCCTCGTCCACGGAGCGGCGCAGTAACAGGAGCTTATAGAATTGTCACAATTAAATCGATCAACTGAGCTGGTCCATAAAAAGTCCTCACAAGGGTTCCCGGCACACTTAACAAACGTCGGCCATTATCACCTGTCAGTCAAGTCTACATTTCCATGTCACTTGTGAACACTATCAATTCAGTGCTCTGCAATAAAGACACGGCGTTAGAAGATGAGAATTCACCTCCATGGAAATGCTCCAGCATGAACAAGATGGCAATCTCTGACAACAGGATTCTTCCTGGCACTCTTCAGGGTCCTGCTGGATCCCAGTCCCGGGAGACTCCCTGAGAGTGTTTCGGGGAGAAAGCCATCTCAAACAGGTTGATGCTAATAGACCAGTGGCCAAAATCGATGCTTCTACCCCCTACCCCAGGCCACGAGCAGTCAAAAAAAATCTTTTGGTTACACAGCAATTTCACCTTATAAGGATTTATTGCTTTAAACAGAACTGCAGTTACTTGACATATACGTAATGTGAAAAATAACTGTGGCAAGTGGAAGGGAACGGCCTTATCAGGACCCTAGACTCAAAAGAGGGATGCAGTGGCTAAAAGCACCCAAGCCTCAGACTGAGCCCCTCTGGCCCCCTGATGGCACCACAGATCAATGCTGGAGACCTCTGGTCTGGTCAACCTGCAGATCACTGGGCAAGCCACCGACCTCTGTGCGCCCAGGGGTCCCCACCCGTAAAATACAGGGAATGGACAAATGGTCTCTAAAGTCCCTCTAAGCTCTAAGATACTGAATTCTGTACACGTGAGACAGAACCATTACCCTGGTACCAGCTGGAATTATAAGAGGGGTGTTCATCATCTGAGTTACCTTCAAGTACAATTAAGATGACAAATTATAGCGCCACCATCCGGCCGCCGCCTCACTGTAGGAAAGCTATAAATTCAAGTTACCCCTGGTGGCCTTGAGTAGCACCTGACTAAAATAAGAGAAATTCATGTTTTTAAACAGCTTTCTCTACCTCAGTGTGTTTTACACAGATGCAGAGATTTTGCATCTAGGAGGGGTGATGGGAAAGGGCTCAAAGGGCAGGAAAGACACTGATAGAAGAATCAAGACAAGTTTCAGAGGTGTAAATGGTAAACACCTGCCAGAAATGTCATTCTGCTGTTAATGCAAGTCTTGGAGCTATTTTTGTCTCTAAGTAATTATTAAGGAGAAGTCATAAAATATTGTATGAACTTTTGGGGAATGACACACAGAATTTAATAAACATGTAAAAAATGATAGTGTTTCTTAAAAAAAAAAGTCAGAATAGGATAGTTATAGCTAAGGTCACTTTTGGTGATGCACTGGAGAAATAGAGGAGCTCTGTTTCAGCTGCAGACAGACATCAGGAGAGCAGGGCCACCTTCCTGAAACGCAGCCTCTACCTCCACTACGTGGTCGTGCTGCCCAAGTCTCCCGGGCAACACACACGTCGCCATGGTCACAGTGCCTCTGCTTAGTGAGCGCCACGGACAGCTAAGGCCAACTAGTGCCATGGACAGCGAAGACGCGCTTTCACAGAGCAGGATGGAAACCTGGCATCGTCTACGTGAATCCTCTCGATTTACAGGAGAGACAAACAAGAGTTCCATAAAGGATTACTAACTTATTGAAGTTACCAAGGCAACCTGCCCATCTCCAGGCTCCGAGTCAACTATTCCTGAGAGGTCTTCTAAAGCTTGACATTTGCAGACTTCTGTGAATAGGAATCTATGTTTTCTTAATTCTCAGATCTGCATAAATGGTCAGACGACTAACCTTATTTACTCTCCCTGTTCCCTCTCTTTACTCACTCCCAACCTCAACAGTGGGCTTCCCAGATGGCGCTAGTGGTAAAGAACCTGCCTGCCAATGCAGGAGATGCTGGTTGGATCCCTGGGTTGGGAAGAACTCCTGGAGGGGCACGGCAACCCACTCCAGTGTTCTTGTCTGGAGAATGCCATGGGGGGAGGGGCTAAGCTCCATAGGGTTGCAAAGAACTGGACACAACTAAGTGATTTAGCATGCATGCACACTCAATAGTAAGTAAAACAGAAAAAAAATAAATAAATAAACATGAGTGGCATATCTGCAACAGAAGCCAAGGAAACAGAGGTCCCTACCATTTTAAACTCCCTGGGTCTATTTCCTATCCTTTTTTTCCCCCTTCCACAAATAAAACTGGCAGAACTGGCCTGAAAGCCAAGAATGAAAATGAGTGACAAGTCCAAATCATTTTCTTTCATCTGGAAGCATTTGATAAGGCACTGGGAATTCATAATCAAAGAGGGGGAAAGAAGGTACTTTTCCTTCTCATTATGTCTCTCTACTCTTTCCTGTTTAAGGGCAAACATGGAGCTGACGCTGGCCTCCTGGGGCCACTGTGGTCACTGACGGGGGTACTGACGCTTTAACGTGCAGAGTGCATCCTGGCTTCACACGGCCCTGCCGGCCTCGTCTCTCTGTTTCCAGGGGCCTCCTTTGCTTGTCTCCCTGGCAGAAGAACTCCAAGCCAGACCGTCCCAATGGCCCCCAAGGCCCAGCAGGGCACACAGTTAATTATCCGGGGACCCAACAGAGGGCAGTGGGCTGAGGAGCACTGCTGAGAGTGCTCTGAGATGCTCAAGTGCATATAACTTGGCTCGTGTGTCTACGGATGGGTCTGCTCCTAAACCAGAATAAACTGGAAGTAGGCTTGCCCTGACCCTCTGGTCTTCCTGGTAAGCTTCTCAAGGTCGAGGAATTTACAGGTGTGAGTGAGGACAGCTTAGGAGAGACATCCCTAACGACTTAAGAGCACGGTTTTACACTGCAAATGCCAGTATCCACCAGCAATTGTATTCTGGTAGGGGGGAAAAAACTGAATCCCGACTGATAATTCTGGCTAGTAGTAAAGAATTGACTTGCCAATGAGGAGATGAAAGAGAAATGGGTTTGATCCCCAGATTGGGAAGATCCTTTGGAGGGAGGCATCATAACCCACTCCAGTATTGTTGCCTAGAACAACCCATGGACAGAGGAGCCTGGTTGGGGGCTACAGTCCATGGGGTTGCAAAGTTGGACACGACAGAAGCGACAGTACGCACACGTAAAACTTGGGTATGAGAACCCGTCCACCCCCAGTTCTCTCCAATAGGCAGAATTATCAGCTCTGGAAAAGGGAATTCAGAACCACACAGTTTTCACCGAAGCTGGGGAAATCTGGTCTGATCTCAGCTGAACCAGCTAAGAGGGTGCCACATTGCCACATGTAGCTTTTAAATATAAACTTTAATGACTTGAAATAAAATGATAAATTCCATTCTTTAGTCACATCAGCCACATTTCAAATGCTCGACTAACACGTGTTTACGGCGATGGTGGCTCTGCTGAGACACATGAGGGAGGAACTTGCTTCGCTGATTTTTCCTCAGAGATAACAATCATGTCTATATCAGCAAACATCTCTGAAAGGAATAAATCCTCTATCAGGGAATGGGGCTGTCTGGAATTAATTAGTAACCAGATGCCCACTCTGATTCCTCAGAGTCTGAGGAGGCCGGGGCAGCACCTCTCTACCGCAGGACCGCCCTGCACTACCTTCCCTCATGACCAGTGAGACAACGTTCCTAAGCTCTTTCACCTAAAACTTGATGACATTAAACATCACTGAATCCACAGGCCATACAGCCTTGACAGTGGTCGAGTAGCTGTTAAGAAAAGAGCATCCATTATCTACCCACAAAACATATTCAAATGCCAGCATCCGTCTTACATACACCTGTGTTATCATATGTTAACTGCGATTTCCCCATGAGGGTCCTACACAAAGGACTGAACATACACTTGAGAGCACCTCAAATCCTGGGGTCAAAGCCGTGTCCACTGAGAACATGCCGGCTGGGTTCCACTGTCACTTAGAGGATGGAGAATGCGCCTTTGCTTCTTCTTTTGTGTCCCACGTGACCCATCCTGAGGACTGTCTGGGCTCCACAGAGCCAGTCAGTCTTGAGGAGGAGACACGGAGGCCCAACACCGGGATGCTCCGTACTCGGCTGGCTCAGCTCACGCGCAAGGCCTCAGCCCTCTCTGAGTGCCCGCTGTTCCACTCTTGAGCCGGTTGGCTTCTGTTCTGGTCTGGAGCCTTTCCTCCTCTGAAAGCTCAATCTTGCCTCCACCCAACTCCAAAGGTAAAAATATTGTACTGACTTGTCTCTGAAGAGAAACACTCTTCTATCCTCTAAGAACTCCCCTCAACATTTCCAAACCAACCCATGCTCCTTCTCTCAAACAAGGAACTGGAGCAGGTTGTTCAAAAATTCCAGCTGTACCTCTTAAGTACACAGTCAATAGTACATAGTCAATTTGCCTTGACTATGATGTGTGTGTGTGTGTGTCTGTTGATATGTATTTGGCTGTGCTGGGTCTTAGTTATGGCATGTGGGATCTAATTCCCTGATCAGGGACTGAACCTGGGCCCCCTGCATTGGGAGCATGGAGTCTTAGCCACTGCACCAGCAGGAAAGCCCCGTGATGCGGTTTTTATGTTAGGGAAAAGGGTGGCTGGGGACACCCATGTGAGAAGTGGCCAAACAACCAACACTGTCTAAAAATGTAATGTGATTACAGCTTCAGCCTGAAGAGCGTGGAGAGAAGACCCACTGATGTAGAAATACATGAACAATCTTTCTGCACCAGGTGGAAACATCCCTACGCTCTCAGTGGGACCGTAAAAGGACAATCAGCGTCCTCGAGGCTCATGGAGTCCGTCTCGAGCGTATGGCCACTTTCTGCGACCATCCTGGAGCTTCAGGTTTTTATGCAGAAATAAACAAACATATTCTAATGTCACTGCTGCTGTTTCCAATCTTTGGGAAGGGAACGAGCGTCAAACTTTTCGTCCTTAATAGCTCCCCTGAGTAAACAGGAGTAAGGTGCTTGCCGTCACAGTCCCTCACAAGAGATCTTCAAGAGCTTCTTGGGCAAGACGGCCTTTCTTGGTCTTTAATAGAGAGTGACAGCTACAGCTTCAGCACAGCGGCAGGCTCATACTAGTTGGTTTGGGTCATTTTAGTTTATGGACAATTTATGCTATTTGCTCACATAGAGCATTTTTTAAAAATGCCCTTGGAAGGCAGAAACATTTGACTTAGTCTCTCTTATTTGCTACTGTGGGGGTTTCATTGGTGGCTCAGATGGTAAAGAATCTGCTTGCAATGCAGGAGACCTAGATTTGATCCCTGGGTTGGAAGATTCCCCTGGAGAAGGGAATGGCTACCCAATCCCATATTCTTGCCTGGAGAATTCCATGGACAGAGGAGCCTGGCGGGCTCCAGTCCATGGGGTCTCAGAGAGTGAGACACGACTGGGCACAGTGAGGTGCTACTGAGGGCACTTCATGATGCCCTGGGGAAGGGGGAGGAGAGCTGGAGCACGAGCCCATTTACCTTTCACCAGGGAGGGCTGGGCCCCCATTCGATTGGTACTGGAACACGCGGGAGTCACCTTTCAGCTCAGTCATGGTCAACAGCCCCCGTCCTTTTGCTACACGTTTGAGCAGGGGATTGCTAGCAACAGCCCACGTGCTGACCCGGCACAGTTTCTGAAACCAGAGTCTTTCTAGCTGACAAGTTCACTGAGGACCAAGAGCATCTTTTCTTTCGTCTCTGTGCCAACCGAGAAAGCCATAACCAAAGTCATGGAAACACAGTCTGTGTAGATGAAGTGCAGGAGAAACAGCGTGTACAATTCCAGACAAAGGGAACACGCACGTGATTAGAGCCGAAGGATGAACTTGAAAGCAAGGACATTCCAGTGACCAGGAGAAGGGGTTTGGCAGAAGCAGGCAGCTGTTTTGTATGACGTGACAAAGGAAGATGAGATAAGAAAGTAGCTGGCGACGCTGATAGGTATCTGTAGATGGTTCAAGGACACCTGGTTTTTACAATTAAGTGATCTCCTAGCCTCTTGAAAGGACCACCTTCTAGAAGGGATCAGGCTCACAGTATCTGTGCTTCATTCCAGCCTTCTCCACAGTGTGGAGGAAATACTGCCCTGAAAATAACCTTGAATTGCAGACAGAAACTGCCGTTCACTGCATGTGTTATAAAGCAGGCAACCGTTCTTACCGGGAGATGACTAAGGGGTATGTCCACCTGTCCCAGGAAGTCGTCCCGTGTCTGTTAAGAAGAGAGAAAATAATTAGTGTTTTCATCTCTTGAGTGAGTGTCAATGGTCTTAAACGTGTTTCTTTACAAATAGAGAAAGGGCCAGGGTCTGGCCTGGGAGAGTGGTGGGGATGGGTTGAAGGCAGAGGCCCAGGTGGCCACAGATGGTTGTTGCCTTGGAGATGGGTGAGCCCAAAGCCTCAAACACCTGATCTTCAGCTGGCAGACACCCTGCAGGGCATCGATCACCCAGCAGACTGGAGACAGAGCCTCTCTTGGACTTGGGGAGCAGGCAGTCAGCCAGGGAAGGGATACCTGAGATTTCAGAGGGCCTGGGGGCACAGCTGGCCCAGTTTAAAGAGAAGTCGGTAGAGAAATGTTGGGGCCAATTTTCATGAATATTTATAAAGTGTAATAAATGAAAGAGCTCCTTGAGAGCTGAGTCTTGGGAGAGAGTATAGAAGCCAGTTACTAATACATCTTGTACATTACTGATTAAAAAATGGCCCTGAACTTTCAACCTAGTAATTATACTGCTTCACAATCTAAGTTCCTGGGTTATCTACTGGTTATAATTTTGGACACATGGTACTTCTTCCTATCTACATCTAGTGCACAGACCTCAATGAAAATTTATGTGGGTAAGCTCACATGTGCCCTTTCAGACTCTGGGAGTCACGGTAAATCTTAAAGTCAGGGTCAGCGGCCCTGGCCCAGACCCCGGGGTGTCCAGCAGGCCATCGGACACAACATCCTGCTTTAGGGGCGTGTGCGTCACAGCCCCTGATACCCAGATGGCCCACGATGTGAATCGAAAGAATCATGATGATGACTTCCGCTACCCTCGTCAACCTCATCAAAAAAAAAAAAAAAGAACAAACCCCACAGTCAGACGCCTATAATAGTCAGAAAGTGCTTCACAGACATCATCAGACTTGTCCCACTACCAGCTTGAGGAGGAGCCCAAGAGAGAATCCAGAGTTCCACATTCCAAACTCTGGGCTCTTATTTTCAGTCTTTACTGTGAAATCTTCTCATTTATAAAAGGAACTTTTCAAATGCACTTGAAAAAAATTCTCCTCTTGCATTTAAAAAGTGGCAGCAGGTAAATGTGAACGAGATTTACTGCAACGATTTGTTCCATGCTTAGGATGTCCTTTTAAGTCATTTTTAAAATCTAATTGACTAGAAAGCTGTCTGTCTCCTCTAGAATATGTGAAGGGTTACGAAAGATCAACGTCACCACTGGCTGAGCGTGCCAAAGCCTGAGAAGAGTTCCCACCCTTCTGATGAGGCTCTGTTTTCTTCTATTTCCTCAGATACATCTGCCTCCGCCCACCATGCACAAGGCCGTGAGGTGCCAAAGATGTACCTCTTAACAAGCAACAGTCAGCACAGACATCTTCACTGTCCAAACAATTAGGGAGCAGTCCCATTCTGAATGTGGCTGATTTAATTGTGTGCATGTCAGTTAATTTCACTATTAGAAACTCAGAGCTGCCTGACTCCTGACTACAGACTGTGTGTCTCCCTAATGAGAGTGATGAGGTTCTACCCTTGTCCCTCTCCTGGCCGGCTACTGGTGCTGATGTCGTGAAGGACAAGGACTCGGGGAGGCAAGCATCAGAAGGAGACAGTTTGATTCCAGAGCTCTGTTTCATAATCTGCTCTCTGGCTACCCTATCAATTGTTAACTTGAAGTACATCTTCACAAAAATTCACAAAACACCCACGTGCCTGAGCTGCTTTGGGAGGGAGATGTTAGACTTCTAAACCCATCAGATGAGTTCACTATCTGAGTCTAGAGACAGGCGCTGGCCCCTAAGGGCTACAGTAGCAAAGCAGGTGCTGTGTTAAGGGCACACCAAATCCTCAGCAGCTGCAGTGGATGGGCACGATTACTATGCCCATTTTACAGATGGGGAACCTAGAGACAAGAGAGGTTCCTAGCTGGGTAGACTGGTTCCAGAGTCTGGGCTCTTAACCAATACTTTGTCCCACATCTCGTTAAAAGCAGGACAACTCGGCTGGGCACCAGCCTTGGGCTTCTCACCAGGATGCTGGTTCTCAACAGTGTGGGTGAGAAGGGACTTTGATGACGGCACAGTATATGAGGCTTTGGGGAGGACAGTTCTGCCTAAAATGCCCATCTGGCATGTTATCTTGAACAAAACCTCTTGTTCCAACTCGGCTCCATGCCTCAAAGGAGCAGTTTAATGGATCCCCACGGCACTCACTGCAAAGCTAGATGGCTTCACTTGTACCTTAACAAGGTTTCTAGTTACATTAAAAAAAAAAAACAAAGGAAACACAACAATTCCTATAACAGAAGACGACGAAGCAACCTCACCATTAAACACAAGGCTCTTATTTCTGGTTTACATCAAGGGTAACGGTAATAAAATCATTTTGAAAATAAAATGGGGATCAAGTGTATAGAACAGCACATGGTCGAGAGGAATTGGCTTAAACAAGTGATTCACCAGTCACTGGAACATGCTGGTGAGATCTAGGTTTCAAAACATCCCACTGCTGCCAGAACTACAGACATTTCAAGCAATGTAGAATATTTAGATTAGTGACATTACACCAATGATAAAACGTGCCTCCAATATCACTACTGAGGAGTGCTAGGAGCAACCAGAGAGTCAAAATGCGTGGCCTCTTCGCCAAAATGAGAAGCAGGGCTATTTCCAGGACACCTGGGCGTGCTGATACGGCAGGGTCCCCACCCGTGGGCCCTGGAGAGCCAAGGTTTGAGGTCATCACAACATCTTGAGGTCACCACTGCCACAGGACGACACCCCGCACCAATGTTATGAAAACACAATACTCAAATCATTTCAATAGCTTCCATTACAAAATCACTTCCACCCAGCATCATGTTAACCCTTGCTGTTTATTCAGTCGTGCCTGACTCTTTAGTGACCCCATGGACTGTAGCCCGCCAGGCTCCTCTGTCCATGGGATTTCCCAGGCAAGAACACTGGACTGGGTTGCCATTTCCTTCTCCAAGGCATCTTCCCCACCCAGGGATTGAACCTGCATCTCCTACACTGGCAGGTGGGTTCTTTACTGCTGAGCCACCTGGGAAGTTCCCCTGTTAACCCGAAGTGCTTACAAAAACCAAATGAGTTTCCACTTCACACAGTGCATGTTGGCATTTCTTGTGCTCATTTTTAAGTGGTAAATGCTGTCAATTTCAACCTCAATTACCTGTCACGCTGTTCCAGAGGCTGAAAATGTGCAGGCTAGAAACACAATTATAAATGTTCCCTTCTGACAAGCCATCAACTATTTTCCCAATGTAATGACAATGCAAACTGGAGCCCTTGAGATGTGTCACATAAGGGGAAACAAAAATCTATATTCTATTACTGGAAAAGTGAAATAAATATACCAGACACTATCTCAGAGTTTGTGCTCCAAACGATGATTAACTACATATAGGCCCACTCTCCCCCATGCCCCTTTAAATAACTGTTCCTTTTTAACTAAGAACGGACCAGGGTGCCATGTCCACGGAGAGGTGTGTGGGACTGCCACTGGGCCCCGAAGCTTGGGGACCGTCACAGCAGCTCCAGGGAGACCCCAGTGCAGCCCTCAGACATTTCCTCTGGTACACACTGGGCGGGAGCTGCCAGCCTTGAACTGGACACCAGGCTTAGCTGTCCTCACACAATAAACAAGCGTCAATTTCTCAAAGCACACACCCATTCAAGAAACAACACAGACGGCTGGTCTTCAGGCTGCCCTGCACTTGAAGGAAGTGATCTGAATCTTACTATGTTCTGATGACCAGGTCACCGTGCAGGCACTAGGCTAGGGCTGTGCATTTCCCATCCAGGCTTCAGGGGAGCGGGGGGGCTCTGTGGGGGGAAGAGCCCTACAAGTGAGGGGTGCTGGCAGGAAAATCTTGGGTCAGCAGGAAGGCTTTTCAGGAAAGGTTGTATCAGAAAGGACCGGTAACTCTCAGGAGGCAGAATGACCCACAAGTAACATAAAAGCTATACGTGAAGGCAGTGTTCTTGTTTTAATTGTGATTTGTAATCCCACTAGTAATTCATAAGAAGCATCAGTGTAATGGAATAGAAAATATTAAAGAGTCTCACAAGAAATGTAAGTACTGCTTCAAGTAATCTGTTTCAGTTACATACATATATGAATGCATGTCCTAAATTGTTTTGTAAAATTCATTTCTTATGCCCTGCCACAATCACAAGTTTGAAAGCTACTCAGTGTTGGCCAATGAAACCCATCCAGTGTCAAAGAAATCATTAAGGAGGGATAAGAAAACTATACTGAGAATTTCTCAAGACAAATGGAAGAGATGTAGAAAGCAACCAGGCATCAGCCACAGAAACGGAATTTAAGAGTAAAGACATAAAAGACTGTTGTTGTTTAGTTGATAAGTCATGTCCAACTCTTTTGTGATCCCATAGACTGTAGCCCCGGCAGGCTCCTCTGTTCATGGGATTTTCCAGGCGAGAACACTGGAGTGGGTTGCCACTTCCTTCTCCAGGGGATCTTTTCTGACTCAGGGATCGAACCTGCATCTCCTGTCTTGACAGGCGTATTCTTTACCACTGAGCAAAAAGGGAAGCCCTATGGGAAAGATTAGATCTTCATATATTATAGATCAAGGTAAACCTCCCAGCTCTAAACAGCGAGACAGAAAAGCAACCTTTGTTTTGCTGCTAAACCAGTAAACACTGCTTCCTGGTGAGGCACACAGCCCCGACCAGACAGGGAAACAGGTTCTATTTTTAGAGTGACTTCTGAAGCATGTACTTTGAATTATTTAAATAATTGAATGGCTTGGCAAACTTTTGCAAAAGCTTTTAGACAGAACGTCACAAACGTAGTGACTCTCCTCAACAGTCTACTGTCTGGAGAGTCACCTGGAAGTTTAGATGGACTGAGTTTTCGGTGTGTCTTATTCCTCAAGGGAGCATGAGACGCCTTGCCGTCACGTCTGAAAGGACGGAGGAATATCCTTTCTTGCACATCCTCCACGCACTCCAGCATCTGTCCTCTGACAGCAGAGCTGCCGCAGTTTAGGAGGAGATCATGAGTTTGGTTCCACCCACTCCATGCATCACACGGTCCAACATTTTACCACCTGGTGCCTCTGACTTCCAAGCCTTTCTGACTTTGAATTGTTTCAGAATACATGGTCAAAGTTACCTTAATCAAACAGCTAGGTGGCAATCCACTAAAAAAATAAAAAGGTATAGTGATGATACCTCCTAAACATACGTGCTCTTACCAAAATCCACTCGACATGCACCAGAACACAAAATCCAAACAAAAGGGATTTTTTTGCATACAGTTTTCACCCCACCAGCCTCTCTGCCATTTAGTTTTTAGAGGTCAGGGCTGAAACCTCCCATTCACTAAAACAGAACAGGGTGTGTCCTGGAGACACCAGCTCTTATTTCTAACAACAAACAAGACCT
Source organism: Cephalophus harveyi (assembly GCA_006410635.1). Classification (NCBI taxonomy): domain Eukaryota; kingdom Metazoa; phylum Chordata; class Mammalia; order Artiodactyla; family Bovidae; genus Cephalophus; species Cephalophus harveyi. The sequence goes on along the minus strand of SJYT01039198.1, from coordinate 428,654 downwards.
CCCCATCAACAAGATGTCAGAGCAAACTCGCAGGACTTTTATAGGCTCCCGTAAATTCATGCTGGGTAAGCGAGCAGAACCAAACCTTGCTGGCTGGATGCGTGATCATGAGCGCCTCTATTTTAAGGGACACTCTGCTTGAAATTCAGAAGACAGGAACAGAGGTGGGGAGAGAGCAAAGAACCATCCTGCTGGCAAAGACTACATCAGCTGAGCAGAAGCGGCCTGGCTTCAACGAGGAGCATGACCAGATCAAGGCAAACTGGGCTGAGAAGCCAGAGCTCTGGGGGCTCCGGGGCTCCCTGCTTCTCCAGGGGTGTCCTGCTTCCACACGAGGGGTGCGATGGGCTTGACGTCTCCCCTCCCTCTGGGGGAGAGGTGGTGATGATGGAGGAGGCTCAAGGGCACAGGCCAGACCTCTCCCCCCTCCAAGGGTGAGCATCTTCCAGGCCAGGGGTCAGCTGAGGGCCATACAGCCTTCTGCCAAACCTGATACTCAGCACTTACGATCCAATAAACTCTGGGAGTACAAACACTGGGGAAGAGACTTGGGAACCAGACGCATGAAATGTGAGCAGCTCTGCTGAGGTCCCTTCAAGCAGGGGGTCACCCACAGGCAGACTGCACTCCACTGTGCCTGGCCTGAAGGGCACAGACTTGGTGCTTTCACCACCTAGCGATGGAGGCTAATCGGCCCTGCGCGTGAGAAACGTTAACAGGAGACACACCTAGAACATGAAAACTTGTAAGTCCCGTTTGAGAAAAATAAACAGGTGGAATTAACTCTAAGGATATATTTTTAGTTGATCCAAAATATCAAAAATATTATCATCTCACCACATAATCATCATAAAGACCATTAACGAAGTCTTTGAAATCCGGCGTAGGCTTCTCGCCCACAGCACACCTCGCTCTGGACCATCTGCGTTTCAAGTGCGCTGTAGCCACGTGCGGCGGCCATGGCGGCCACGCCTCAGCACGAATGGACGGGCAGGGAGGGGGCGGGGCAGGGGCCGGAAGTGACCGAGTCTATCCGGGGTCAAGCGCAGGCGAGAGCTCACGAAGGAGGACATCCTCACGCGGGGTCAGAAGCAGGCGGCGGCCAGCGGGACAGAGCGGGGTGGAAAGAGGATGCTGTGAAGCTGGATCCGGGGAGAGGCTCGGGGCCTGAAGAGAAGACCAGGGGAAGGGGGCCTGGGGGCGGAGAGGAGGTGATGCGGCCCCAACACGGTGACGGGGGAGCACGGCATCCTGGGGCGAGAGGACGCGTGAGGACGCGAGGGAGGGAAGAACTGGCGAGGGCTGCGCTTAGAAAGGTCCCTGGACAGCGGGAGGGCGCACTGACTGGAGGCGAGGACTCTGTCGCGAGGGGCGGGACCACGCGAGGGGCGGGGCCACGCGAGGGGCGGGGCCGCGCGGGGGTCCGAGGGTGGGGTTGCTGGTTCACCGCATCCCGCTCCCAGACCGTCCTGGACAGCTCGGAGGCTGTTCACCGTGGGACCAGGGAGCGAGGACCGCGACCCGTGCGAGGTCCTGACCGCCGTGCCCGCGGGAGCCACTGGCACAGTCAGTACACGGCCACAGGGAGAGCAACGGCTGGGACATGACAGAAGACAATCCTGGAAGTCAGTGGAGGCAAAGGCCAGGGACGGGGAGAGGCAGGGCTGGGCTTGGGGGTGCCTCCACCCAGGGCAGGGGGCTGTGGGGGCCTTAGCCCCACAGGGCCACCCCAACATCCATCTCTTTATTTCTCTGTAAGGAAGCTTCCCTCCAGCCCAGACGTGCTTGGTAACACAGGCTGTGGTCTACAGTTGTGTGTCATTTCAGAGAGGGGAGGTGGCCACGGCCAGTCACCCCTCCACGGCCTGGGGCCTGGCCTGGCGCTCTCTCACATCTGCCTCAGAGCTGCCCAGCTGCACAACAGCTCCCCACCAACGGCCCTGACAGGTTCCTATAAGGCTAACTGATCTCTGTCAAAATGCCCCTGGAGAAAATCTTGGGCATCACTGTCATTCCTTGTGAAGGGAATGGTAAATTTGCTGAATAAAGTATCAATTTTTAATGACTATGACCTGCTGTGATAAGATAAATATTCACATATATTCTACCTGTTACAGAGCAAACTGACCTGACTTTAAACTTCAAAGTTAAAAGGAAAATGTGCACTGGGTTCATTTAATGATACGATACTGTTTTACTTTGCACTTCTGATCTGCTCAGATCATGCAAAGCTGGTTTCATTTCTCAAGATTTCAGGATATCGTGATTCTTCGCAGGGTAAGGGTCTCATTCCTTCTCTGGAGAAGTTTAAAAATCAGTTTTTCTGCAAGCAATTTTAACGACAGATTAAATGCATAAAGAACAAGAGAAAGTAAAGATAATTCTGGATTCTGTACTTTATCTGTGAACTTAGCTACCAATAAACTGATTTAATTATCTGATTCACAGGTACCTTCAGTTACCAAGATGCAGGGTAAAAGAATGGTCAAGTGATGAAAGAAAGTGCACCTAGGGACACCATGGGTTCAATGCCATTTCTATAGTTTGATTTCTTTAACAAGTTTATTGGTCAAAGGTCTTCCTCATACTTCGAGGCATTTGGAACCAGCAGTCCGTCTCCTTGCTTGGCGGGACAGTAGTCTGGCCTGTGGAATACTGTCTTCAAGCAAAAACAGATCACATGGAACATAAGTGCAGTGTGGTATCTTTCTTGAAATTTTAATGACCGATGACTCTGAACTAGAGATAAATAGGTTTACACGAGGACAGTGACTGACTTCCCTGGAGCTCTGGCATCCCAGGTAGTCCTGATTAGTCTCTTTCTGCATTGGCTGTATCTTGGCTGAAATCCCATCTCTGGCCAATGGACTCCATCAAAGACTGCCTGGGGGAGAGTTCCAGCCATACTCTGCTAAGAACTTCAAGAATAATAAGCTTACATGCAGCTCATCAATCATGTGTCAGAAGCTCTTTTTGGCAGGTTGAGAAACCTGCACAAGCTCACTGATCTAGTAAAGTAGCAGTCAGGATGTGAACCCAGGCAGGCTGGCTCTGGGGTCTGTGCTGTCAGGGTTAACCTCACACTCCATGCAGGCTTCCCCACCCCCAGAAGACCTTAGTTTGATGTGTTGCAGACCCCAACTCCAAATCCTCTCAGCTTACATTCGCCAGACACAGTCCCTGCAATCTGTAAACTCCCGAGGAACATACTCTAGGACGCTGTCATGTTCATATTCTTATGCGCATTCTTCCCTCTTTACCTGTATTTTAAAATGAAAGTGAAATGAGTAAACTATCTAAAATGGACTGGTGCAACACTTTGTACTTTAACTATGGACATAATGTGACTTTTAATTTTGATTCTGATTGTTTTGTTTTTACTGTTTGCTCCCTGCATCTCTAACTGTGTAACTAAATTTGTTTCTAGCGGCATGAAAGCTTTTAAGTTACAAATGGTTGCTCAAACTCCTGCTACTGCTGCACCTTCCTCCAACTTCTATTTGGGGCCCCTGGATCAGATATCCTCAATATGAGGATCAGGAGAATATGTTGCCTCACCAGTTTAGGGACAACGCCCCTTCTCAGCTCAGAAGCAGTTATGGAATGAGAACGACGCCCCCTTTCCCTAGGCAACATAATTCTCCTAAAAGAAAAGGGGGGAATGAGAGAGTCATTTCCTAGGAAGGTTGATAAGAAGTCTAGGGGTCCCCAAGGAGAGAGGGGTCTGGAATTCTCAAGGAGGAAGAAAGGACAAACTTGGCATCCCACTCCAGTACTCTTGCCTGGAAACTCCCATGGACGGAGGAGCCTGGTAGGCTGCAGTCCATGGGGTCACTAAGTCAGACACAACTGAGCGACTTCACTTTAATGCACTGGAGAAGGAAATGGCAACCCACTCCAGTGTTCTTGCCTGGAGAATCCCAGGGATGGTGGAGCCCAATGGGCTGCTGTCTGTGGGGTCGCACAGAGTCGGACACGACTGAAGCGACTTAGCAGCAGCATATGTTTGGAAGAGAAATGGCAAGGAGCTGACTACTCCTCATTCTTTTACTAATCCCTTCCCTCTGCCCCAAAGCTGATCTCTTCAGACTGCAGCAGGCAGACTCCTGAAGATCAATGAAGACTTTCAAGGGGATCCTGGCAGGGGCAGTTTTAGAGAAATCAATTTCTCAACCCCTCCAAATGGCCTTTTCCCTACACTCAATCTGCCTGAAAACAGCCTCTGCCTCCTGCTGCCTTGCCCTTCCTAAATCTCAACTCCCTTCTCCTGCTTTCCAAAGAGAGGTGTGCTTCTCACCCTTCCTAATCTCACCGTGGCGAAGTTTGCTGGGTATAAAAACCTCTGAAACCAAAACGAAGGACAGATTGAAAAGGCACAGCTCCCAAGCTGAGGGCACAGGAGAGAGACTCCTACCTTCCCTGGAAGAGGGGCTCACAGAATGACAAGGTCTTGCACATTTACCATCCATCTGAGTAATTCTCTTGTTTGATGTAAGAGATGAAATCAGATGTTTAAGTGACAGGAAATAAGCCTGATATGGCTGGCTCAGGCTTAGCAATAAGCTCTGATTTGGTTAATTCAATTTTATAGCAGCTATTTTCCATAAAAAGAGCTTGGTCTGTGATCACAAGATGAGAAAACCAAAATACTGGATATGTTATGAAATATATTTAAAGTTCGAACACAATACTGCATACACTAAAAACGACATCTTTTGCAACTACTTGACTATAACTTGGGCTTCCCTGGTGGCTCAGAGGTTAAAGCGTCTGCCTCCAATGCGGGAGACCTGGGTTCGATCCCTGGGTTGGGAAGATCCCCTGGAGAAGGAAATGGCAATCCACTCCAGTATTCTTGCCTGGAGAATCCCATGGACAGAGAAGCCTAGTAGGTTACAGTCCACGGGGTCGCAAAGAGTCGGACACGACTGAGCAACTTCACCTTGACTATAACTTATTGAGTTACTGAAAACAATAGATGTCATCTTAAAACATGTGAGAAACAGTGCTTCAAAATTATTTATTAAGGTTTACTGAGCAAAAAAAAATGTTTGGAGACTAGAGTTTAAGGCATACAGTTGATTATAAAGTCAGGCCATTAACTAGGTGGTTATTTAAAAAGTTTCCCTCAAAACTCATTAAGTATCTAAAGCTTTCTCCTCCAGGGCACAGGAATGCAGCCATAAAAATGAAAAAGCTTCTCCTTTGCACACTACACTGTTGAGAACAATAGCCTGGAGAGGAAGCCTTCACAGCTTTGTGAAAAAATAAAGCAAATGTTCACTTGTACCTTTACATTATACCATTTAAAATAAGGAATTGGAAGGATGAGGAGAAATGTCCATTTAAGATCCCAGTAGGTGTGAATTTAAGACCAGAGAGGGGGTCCTCTTCTCCTCGCTATAACCTGGAAGGACATCCTGGAAAGCAAGGCCTAACGCCACCTCCTCCTCCTGGTTGTCTCTTCAGGACAGAGTACCCGCCATAGGTACCTGAGTGAAGCCCCCCGCAGCAGAAGGAGTGGAGTTGACCAGGGGCTCCTGGCCTGGTTGGACGTTACCATCTCCTGGGAGGCTCTTGAATCCCTGCTCCCCAGGCCTCACCTGAGACAATTGCATTTCGAGCAGAGAGGCCCCAACCCAGGTGAGTTTTAAAAGCTCTCAGCTCATGCTTATTTGAGGCCTGGGTTGACAACTGGTGAGTAAATCTCTTGGTTCTCCTTCTTCTCAAAAGAGCAACTGTGATTCCCTGTGACACTGGTAGAATTACACTGATTAACAAGAGGTGAAGTCGCTCAGTCGTGTCCGACTCTTTGCGACTCCATGGACTGTAACCTATTAGGCTTCTCCATCCATGGGATTCTCCAGGCAAGAATACTGCAGTGGATTGCCATTTCCTTCTCCAGGGGATCTTCCCGACCCAGGGATCGAACCCGGGTCTTCCGCATTGGAGGCAGACACTTTAACCTCTGAGCCACCAGGCAAACTGATAATAAATGGCAGTCTCCCTTCCTTTGTGCCTCTGCTGTGCTCCCAGATGAGAACCAGCTGGATTGATTTACACATGCCTGGGCCCGGAATGTGGATGAGATGGGGGTGGGGTGGGTTTCTGGCTGCCCCTGGATGGCACCCTCTGCTGATAGGGCTGGGATAGTGACAGGAGCAAGACCCACGGGTGCTCGGACAAAGCACAGAGGTCTCGCTGGTCAGGGCCAAGGGCTATCTGCTAGGCATTCTGATGCTGCAGCTAAAAAGACAAGTCCCATTTCAAAACAGAATCAGAGAACGTGATCCTAGGGAGGGACCTCAAAAGTCATTTACTGAATAGTATCTGAGACTCACCTCTCTCATCCCTCAAGTGGCTGCTCACCCTGCCTGGTTTTGAACATCATCAGGGATTAGAAGCTCACTACCTACTGGGTTGGCTGAAGACTTCGGACCCATTTATACCTAATGTCCCCTGTCTATCTAGAAACTGCCGAATAGCCAAAGGCAAGTTTCTTAACACCAAAGGTCGATCTTCTCATCTGTAAAACATGGATAGTAACGACTGTATTTTGCATAGTCACTGGGTATTAGATGGGACAATTAGATTCAATAACCGAGGATTTTTCACCCTCAGCATCACTGGCATTTGGGGCTATATAATACTTTGTTGGGGAGGGAAGCATTACAGCGTTTCAGAAACACCTGCTTTTACCCACAACATCCACAACACGCAAGAGCAACCCTAGCCCCCGAGTCATGACCATCAAAAATGACTCCACAAACTGTCCTGTCTGGGGGGTGGTGGTGGATGGCGAAAGTGCCCCCAGGTGAGAACCATGTGCAAGTCCACTTCCCTCCCCCGTACTCATTCCGTAGGCGCTCACAGTATCTTTTGGGTAATTCTGTAGGAAGGTTCTTATGACCTGGTGTTCGTTTTTCAACTCCCTCCCCCTTGAAGCAACAGGGAAGAAAGAAGTTTAACTTTCTATACCAAGGAAGTGGCAAAGCTGAGATCTGAACACGAGTTTTCTCTGACTTTAGTACTTTCCTCTGCTTCAACATGAAACTTCTTAGGGGCCAGCTAACTCTGGACATGGGGATGGGATGGCTTCATCATTTACTTGAAGAAAAATTCCATCCTCATCAGTTCTAGCTGATTTCCTTCTCCTCCCTCCCCCAACCCAAGGAATTTCAAATGACAGATTTGCTAGCAAAGCTTCATGCACCGGACTATTTCCTAATTAATGGGTAAAACAGAGAGGAGGACAGAGGCCACGGTGTGGCTGCCAGGAAAATCCCCAGGAAGTGGAGATTGAAGGCTGAGCTCCCTGCCTCAGTGAGCTGTGCTTAAGATCAACACACAGCTAACAGGAAGGAACTGAAGCTCTGGGCCAGAAATGTTTCCAGACAAGGAAGCATGTTGTGAAGAGCCCAAACTCAGAGCACACAGTGGGGCTGGCATCCAAGCCAGGAAGGCCCAGAAACACGGGGGAGAGTGTGTGCGCGCACCTTAGGTTAAAAACCACAGGGGAGAAAAATGCCCCCAACATGCCTTTCGATGTCACATCAAAAGTCTGGATCCCTCAGACCACAGAAGGCAGAAGCAGCACCCTGGGCGCCAGACCTGCAGCCTACTGATGCCTCACAACACAAGGGAAACCTGGAGGGAGGCTGTGACTTTCCCTAAGAATCACGGGGGATGAACACTCAAGGGCTCGCCACGCCGTGCCAGAAGTGGACGCACATCCATGTCATTTGTAAATCCCACTAGGCCCAGAGCCAGGAAGAGACGAGCGAGGCTGCTCATGCTGATCTAACTGCTTACTTAAAATCTGCCCTCTATAGGGACTTCCCTGGTGGTCCAGTGGCTGAGACTCCGTGCTCCCAACACAGAGGACCCGGGTCTGATCCCTGGTCAGGGGAATAGATCCCACATGCCAACGAAGATCGAAGATCCTGAGTGCCGCAACTAAGACCTGGCACAGCCAAATAAATAAATAAATATTCCAAAAGTAATGAATCCTGAACCCTAGCTGCCTCTCCTGCTCCACCTTACTCCTGGCCCTGAAACCCACCTTCGTAGCGCTGTACGCCCTGCACCGACGGCTCAAAGGAAGTGTGCGTGCATGCCTGCTAAGTTGCCCAGTTGTGTCAGACTCTTTGTGACCCTATGGATGGTAGTCTGCTAGGCTCTGTCCATGGGACTCTCCAGGCAAAGATACTGAATTGCCATGCCCTCCTTCTGGGGATCTTCCTGAAAAAGGGATCGAACTCGAGTCTCTTGTGTCTCCTGCCTTGGAAAGTGTGTTCTTTACCACAAGCACCACCTGGGAAGCCCAGGGAGGTACTATCTTTCAGAAGCACACAGCTTCGATGCACAGGTTTTAAATTACAGGCGTGGTGCACCAGGGAAAAGAACCCTCAGAGGCCCAGAGGCTGGCTTCTCGGGAACTAGTGCCACCTCAGGCTCTAAGCTTTCCCTGGACCAGTTTCCTCATCTGGACAATGGGTGATGACTACTTGTTACTTCCTGCTTCATAAACCATCACACTTCCAATGTCAGTGTGTGTGGAAGGCTTGTGCGGGTTACTACGGAATGGGCTTAAACTGCCTTATATTTTGAAAGTTGAGAAATGGGAGGAGTTGTGGGGTGGGTTTCCCTGCCAATAACCAGCCAATGATAAACAAATGGCTATTTTTAGAAACTCGTCTGGCCTCCAATCAGAAAACTGGCATTGCAAAGAGCTCAGCACAGAGAGTTTGAGAAACCCCATTCCATCCCAAGGGGAGAACAGAGGAAAGAGCTTTAAAAACACAGTGGACTGTGGTAAAGCTAATTATCCCTTAAAAGAAAAATACATGAAAAAGAAATGTAATGTCAAGGATTGAAGGAAAGCTAAATAAGAATTAAAAAGCTTAGTCTACGCTTAGAAATTATTTTTTTTTTAAATATAAAGATGATCTGCAGTGAGGCTATTCATCAACTTATAAAGAAATCATAGAGAAGGGTCTGTTTATATGTGTTGGTTGTTCAGAACATTAAACCCATAATCCTAAAGAAAACTGTATCATCAACAGTAATCCCTAGACTACACAACGAAGGCTCAGAACATCTATGAAATAACTGCAGCAAGAAGACACAAACCCCCTTCCGTTATCCTCTGACTCCACCCCCAGCTTCTCAGCCAACACCTCCCACTAGCTGGGGCCACGAGGGGCCAGGATGAGCCCCTGCCGACCTCACCACACTGCCACCTTTCCAAATGCACACCGCTGGGCACTTCCCCTAAGTCTCCTGCAGGGACTGGCGGGGCAAGGGTTAATAACTCTCACGAAAGAGGTGGTCATCCTGAATGTTAATGAGAACTCTGCATATTACCCACCACGGTAGTTCCATGGCTTATTTTAATAGGGGTGATGATTTTCCCACAAAGATCTTTCAGTGAAACTGAGATTGAAGGAATGCTCCTGCTTTCTGCTTGGGATCTGCAAATACCAGCTTGGAAAGCACAGGCATCCCATCAGCAGTTGCAGGGACCCTGGCAAAACTGTCGAGCGGCGCTCTCCCTCTGACCTTGAGTGAGCTCCTTAACTATCAGAGTGAAACACTGTGTGCAAAACTAGCACCACACCAAATAAACGAGATGCCTGACAAGTATATTAAATCACTGTCATTCTACAGTGTACCTCCCTCCCCACAAAGAGGCACGATTGGAGACTGTCTTTACGAGCTGGTCTATGTGTTCACAGCCATAAACTGTACAGAGGTCTATAAAAAAAAAAGGCACATAAAAATATAGCTACATTCCCACGTAATTCCTAACCTTCTCATGGGTCAAAGCTTCCGATTTCATCACGATTAAACATCCAGTGACTGCATTCCTGGGCTAAACATTAATTACTGGAACATGGAAGTGGGTGTCAATCTACAGGAATGGCCCCGGGAACTGAATATTCTCAGGTAACCAGATATGAAGTAAACACTTAAATGAGCTTTAAACTGTCATTCTTTTATCTGTTCTCTCATTGAGTTTTCCCACATAGTTGAAAGGAAGAAGTACTAAAGGAGTTACCTGGGGCCCTAACTTACCACGGAATCTTGATTCCATGGAGAATTCTTAGATTTCTGTGTCTTATCACCTCCATTATAAAATACAGTAAGTCTAAGGTTCTTAAATGTGTACAGTTCCCAGAACTTAAGAGATAAACTAACTGTACCAGTTTCTCTTGCCCTTCGTGTCAATTTTAGACAAAAATATTAACTCAGAAATTTCAACAGCAGTCTGTAAATCAAGCAATCTGCACCATTTTTAAATCTGAAACTGAAAGAAAATCCTAGACCAGGAGACAGGGTGGTATACTGCCCCACTTTGCCCCCTGGATCTCACTCAGTCACAGCGGAGCCCCTCACACACAGCAGAGTCCGGAATGCACTGGAATCCAATCGTGGAGCCGGGGCTGTTTTGACTACCATGTCCAAAGCAGCTACGAGCGTGACTTCCACAGACCGCGTTGCTTTCTCCTCCTGGGAAGCCGCTGCGGATCAGACCCTGTGCACAGCAGTCCTGAGAGAGGGGACGGTGGCTCTGTCTTTCATTCTGCTCCCAGCCCTGCACCGTATTTTGATGGTGACTTGATGCAGTTACTTAGTCTAAGTTTAAGTTTCCTCATCAGCAAAGCGGAAGATGACAACAGCCACGCTGAGAGGTGGCGTGAGGCTGCACAGTAACTTCCACACTGAAAGAACCAGGACGGCGTTAGATGCGCCAGGGCCACCAGATGGGAGGGAGTATTAGACCGAATATATTTCTCAGGTACAAAGTGCAGCAAACACTTCTACTGAAGCTGAGGGTAGTAACCCCTCCCCCCCGCAGAGGTCTGCATGACACAATTCATCTGAAGCAACAAACCAACAATTACAATTAGTATGTATGGGACCCTCACCCTGGGCCCAGCACATTCTAAGTGCTTCACGTAACTTATCTCCCTCAGTCCTCCTGAGAAGCGCACTATGGGCATGCAGACCGAAGCCCGGGAAAGGCTAAGCAGTCTGGGCAAGGTCAGAGGGCTGGCACGGAGCACAGCCCAGGTGTGAGCTCTCACCCAGCGTGGACGCTCTCTGAAGAGTCATGGTATTACCCCCAAGTCTTGTGTCCTTTCACTTTTTGCTGGATAAAAAGTCTTCTTAGCCCGGTGCTAGCTCACCCTCACCCATTCCTTCAGGAGCCAGTCTGTGGATTACGTGTCAGAGCACAAGGGGACCACAATTACATGTTGAGAATAAATTACAAAGCTGAGCCTTGCTTTGGATGCCATTCTGAGAAAAACTGAGAAGAGTTACCCACGACTCTTAAAACCACACGAAGGCCAGATGTCCTTGTTAAACTCTCCACCACCCTCATCCCAATCCATCTCTAAGACAGGCCAGCAGCATAGGGGAGGAGATGGCTTTTCTAAGCAATGCATTTACGACCTATGTATAACCTGATGATATCTGTCTCAGGCCTTATCTGTAAAAGCTGTCCATGCTTTTCCCTACCTATCCAGAGAAAACAATCAGGGGGCATTTCAAAGTCACAGCAATGGAGATTAGCTTCAAAGTGAAATTTTTAAAAAGAAACCAAAATATATCCCATTTATACAAAGGCACTGAAAAACATTTTTGATTCATTAGGACACACTATTCCATTTCTCTTTTTAGGCATCAATGTGCCAAAACAAAAACAAAACCACCTTGGTGTCTTGCAGTCAAGGAGTCTAGCAGCTTTGCGTATCGGCCCAAGGCTCGCTCCCTGTGAAGGGGACATAAGGCGGCCTGTGGACAGAAGCTCAGGTGTGGCGCCTTCCCCAGTCGTTCACTATGCTCGGTGCACACGCTGTGTGAGCGGTGAGCGCCTCCGCAAGGGAGAAATCTTTTTGTTCTTAAAATTCAGGTAAGAACTTTAATAGAATAATCAACTCCAGGATGACTGTGGTTCAAACCAAGATGGGCCCCGCCACGTGCCTTCGTCAACCTGATCGTGCACAGAGGGGGCGCGTGTGCATGTACATTACGGTTTAGCAGCAACAGTATACGCACACCTTTTGGAGACGTGATTAAAGATAACGGTTACGACTGTATTCCAGTCATCGTTAACTGTGATGGCTACTCAATCCCCAGTCGAGGTACAAGTCACTCCTAGACTGCAAAGGAGCTATTTGTTGATTTAATTTTGATTTTTACTGGAAAAAAACACACTACGCTGCAATTCAAGAAGCCCAGGAAGCAAAAGAACGAGAAGATGTCATATAAAATGAAATTCAGAAGCTTGGTTGATGTCCAAGGTGAACAGTATCCCAAGAAGGGTCTCATTTGTCATCATGTGGTTGTTGGAAGGGACCAGGCGGGACAGTATTTGATTACTTAGTGTGGTTGCTAATCAGGGCCAGTAAACCCGCCCAGCCCACAGACGTTTATTTGTTCGTGTTTTTTTTTGAAAGGATAAAAGAGGAGCGAGAAGGAAAAGACAAATTTTAAGGCCATGTTCTAAGCACTTTTGGAGAAGGCAATGGCACCCCACTCCAGTACTCTTGCCTGGAAAATCCCATGGACGGAAGAGCCTGGTAGGCTCCAGTCCATGGGGTCGCACAGAGTCAGACATGACTGAGCGACTTCACTTTCACTTTTCACTTTCATGCATTGGAGAAGCAAATGACAACCCACTCCAGTGTTCTTGCCTGGAGAATCCCAGGGACGGGAGAGCCTAGTGGGCTGCCGTCTATGGGGTCACACAGAGTCGGACACGACTGAAGCGACTTAGCAGCAGCAGCTAAGCACTTTATATGTATTATCTCATTTCAGTTCAGTTGCTCAGTCGTGTCCGACTCTTTGCGACACCATGAACCGCAGCACGCCAGGCCTCCCTGTCCATCACCAACTCCCGGAGTCCACCCAAACCCATGACCACTGAGTCGGTGATGCCATCCAACCACCTCATCCTCTGTCATCCCCTTCCCCTCCCACCTTCAATCTTTCCCAGCATCAGGGTCTTTTCAAATGAGTCAGCTCTTCGCATCAGGTGGCCAAAGTATTGGAGTTTCAGCTTCAACATCAGTCCTTCCAATGAACACCCAGGACTGATCTCCTTTAGGATGGACTGGTTGGATCTCTTTGCAGTCCAAGGGACTCTCAAGAGTCTTCTCCAACACCAGTTTAGAAGCATCAATTCTTCGGCGCTCAGCTTTCTTTATAGTCTAACTCACACATCCATACATGATCACTGGAAAAACTATAGCCTTGACTATCCAGACCTTTGTTGACAAAGTAATGTCTCTGCTTTCTAATATGCTATCTAGGTTGGTCATAACTTTCCTTCCAAGCAGTAAGCGTCTTTTAACTTCACGGCTGCAGTCACCATGTGCAGTGATTTTGGAGCCCCCCAAAATAAAGTCAGCCACTGTTTCCACTGATTCCCCATCTATTTCCCATGAAGTGATGGGACCAGATGCCATGATCTTCGTTTTCTGAATGTTGAGCATTAAGCCAACTTTTTTACTCTCCTCTTTCACTTTCATCAAGAGGCTCTTTAAATTTTCTTCACTTTCTGCCATAAGGGTAGTATCATCTGCATATCTGAGGTTATTGATATTTCTCCTGGCAATCTTGATTCCAGCTTGTGCTTCTTCCAGCCCAGCATTTCTCATGATGTTCTCATTATCTCATTTAAGCATCCTAATAACCCTGAGGGAGGTACCATTATTAACCCCCTTTAGAAGATGTGAGAATTGTGCTTTAGAAAAAGTTCAGTGACCTCACACCATCCAGTCAGCACAGCCAGGATCTAAACAGTGATGGACCCAGGATTTAAACTTGGACTTGTCTCACCTTTTCATGTTGTCTCTGTGAATCTACTGAAGACAAGCAGGGCCCTGGAGTTAAACTCAACAGCAGACGGCCCTGGACTCTTATCAAAATCATGCACTGCAACTCAGACACATATAGTTCTCTTAAAGTATATACAGAAAAGATCATCATTTTTTAAAGGGATATTATCATGGTTTTCACTAAGATATGTGACATTCATGTAAATTCCAAGTTCCCCAAGTGATAGAACCTAATATTGTAATAGATGGATTCTACGGTGAACTTAAACGTTTCCAAAATTTTATTCTTATTCTGTATCACTGATCTACAGAAGTGATTGCACTTGCTGGCACAGAGGAAAATTCAAGAAACTGAATTGCTATTTTACTGGAGAAAGATACTGAAGAATAGACACTCGCAGCATCAAAGTCCAACAGGAAAGGAGACAACATCCAAGAAGGCAGACCTGCAAGAAGCAGCTTTTGGGAAAAGACCTGGAGACAGCGGAAAACAGTGCAATGGGGAATAGCCAAGTGGTGAGCGGACGCGGTCATCTGAGTCTCTCCCGGGTCAAGCGCTCACGCACACAGAGCCATCCTCACCAAGCACACAGGCAGGGGCTCGAGCAACCACAGTTGGTACCTCTCCCGGGCTCTTGGGATCTAATGTGACCTTTTTCACAGGACTCATTTTACATGCATTTCCCTTCCAGCAAAATCACAAACATCCAAGGGCAGACACAGTTTTATATATCTTTCTGTCTCCCTCTATGCCTAGTCAACATGTGGTACATTTTCAATAACCACTTGATTTAATTTCAAGAATAGAACAACTCCTGTAGGACAGAATCTGAAGCCTTTGGCTCTCTCTGTAAGCCATCCTGGGTATTGAAAATGGGGTACAGGAGGCTGAATAATAATCCACAAAGACATCAGGTCCTAATTCCTGGAATTGGTAGATACCAGCTTATCTAAAAAAATGTTTTTTGCGGATGTGACTAAATTAGGGCTCTTGAGACAGATTATCCTGAATTATATAACTGGGCACTAAATGAAATTGCAGGTGTCCTTATAGGAGAAGCGGGCTTCCCTGATGGCTCAGAGGGTAAAGAATCCGCCTGCAATGCAGGAGACCGGGGTTCGATTCCTGGGATGGGAAGATCCCCTGGAGGAGGGAATGGCTACCCACTCCAGTGTTCTTGCCTGGAGAATTCCATGGACAGGGGAGCCTGGTGGGCTACAGTCCATGGGGTTGCAAAGAGTCGGACACGACTGAGTAACACTTTCAATATTTCACTTATAGGAGAAGTTTAGGAGACGACTGAGGACCAAGGAGAAGGTGGCGATGAGACACAGGAGGCAGAGCCTGGAGTGACGTGGCCACGCTCGAAGGGACTGATCCTCCCCTGAGCCTCTGGAGGAGCACAGACCTGTGACATCCTGAGTCCGGTCCGGCGATTCTGACCTTGAATTTCTGGCCTCCGGAATTATGAGAGAATTCATTTCTGTGTTTTGAGGCCAAGTCTGTAAGCAAGCTGTTGCCACTGCCACAGGAAACTGATACATAGGCAAAGGCCAATCCAAAAACCTGTTTTAGGAAGAGGAGAACTGGAGGGCCAGGAGAGGTCTTGTCCTCGGACCCACAGGGATGTTCTTTGTGAATCCAGCAGGGACTGAACTGCCAGGGGAATCCTGTTCGAAACCAGAGAACGTCCCAACCAACAGTGATATGAGACGCCATTCAACGTTTATCCTGGGCACCACCAGAAACAGAAATGCTATTATGGGTCAAACTCCAGTTCTGTGAGAGTGGTCAGGCCACCTGAAGGTGTGCCCCGATACCATCTCAACAACAACACATCCGTCGGGTTTGCATGCACACACTGTGCCTTCTTCCTGCCCCGCCCAGTGCTTCTGCTCTGTGCACATGCGCCAGGAGGCACTTTCTTTCCGGAAACACAAAGACACGAGAGGCAAAAAAGCAAACACCTATCTATTCCAAACTCCTTCAAAAGTCTGCTTAGAACAACTCTTCTCCCCCATAAAACGTAGAGGATTCCGAAGGGAATCTCTATTACCTGCCGGTAATTTCCTCTTTCAATATCCAAAGTCCTCCTCCATTTTCACTTGCCTACCCTGAGAGCCCAGGCTGAACTATGACTGTCCTACTTACATAAAGTGCACGCTAAGTCTCTTCAGCCGTGTTCGACTCTTTGCGACCCCATGGATTGCAGCCCGCCAGGCTCCTCTGTCCATGGGATTCTCCAGGCAAGAATACTGGAGTGGACTGCCATGCCCTCCTCCAAGGGATCTTCCCAGCTCAGGGACTGAGCCTGAATCGCTACGTGCCCTGCATAGGGGTTCTTTGCCACCCAGGAAGCCCACCGCAATCATCTTTCTTCGCAATGTTACACAAAAGCACAAACCAAAATACATCAATATCCCTTCAGATTCTGAGCTCGGTAAACTGGTTTCTGAGGCCACCCAATCAACTGAGATATTTAAGCACTACTGAAGTACTTAAGTTTTATTTGAACTATGGTTTCCTTTAAAATAAAGCTTCACTGGCCATTCGAATAACGTGAAGGTTTGTTGTAGCTGCTGTTTTACTGCTATTGTTTTAAAACCATTTAATAGTTTAAAATGGAAGATAAATACACAATGTGAAATCATTCAACTGCTTTTACCTCTGACCTCAGAAGTTGAAAGGAAAAATGAGGCTGGTCTGGCAGCTTCATCAGATGTCTTACTGTGAGAATATCCAAGAAAAACCAGTACTTGTGGCACAGAAATTGCACACACTGGCAGCTGCTTGTTTTTGACAGAGCAACCATTTCTGCTCATTTCAGTACTGCCATATTTTTATTTAGCCACTTCCTAAGAAATCTGTGTCAACAGCTGCTTGGTTGGAAAATAAAAGGCTAACAGTTACACTTCAACGTAAAAAAAAAAAAAAAAAAAGCAGAGAGATAAAAAAAAAAAAAGATTGAATTTGGAGCCATTCAGTGAAAGTGCTTCCCCCTCAATCCCAGATGCAACTTGTTCTTAAAAAAAAGGAGGGGAAACCAAAATGAATCTATGTCAACCCAAATTCAACAGGCTTGATAAGACACCCCACCAAGACTTTCTAAAACTTCCTGATTACCTTGGTTATTTAAATTAAAGATGAATATATTACCAGAAGGTGGCAGGGAGGAGAATCCTTCACTTTATTTTAGGAAAAAGCAGAAAGTGAGGTGTGCATTTCCATGATACTGATTCATGATCAGACTTCCCAAGTGCTAATGTGAAGGCTGGTATAAAATGGGAATGCATGTCACTGAAGACAAATAGTCCTGAAATATTTCCTAATACTCAAACCCTTACTCAGGGTAAAGATATCTTATAAACAAATGATGAGAACTCATTATTACACAGCAGAGAATACATGAGTCAAAAGCAGCAAGATGTTTTGCAAAGACTAGGTTATGTTAACTAAAACTTAACAAAAAACAGCATTAAATAAGCAGCTTATTATTAAACATCACAGCACACATACATGTGCTGATGTACCATTTAGAAGCAAGAGCTTTACTGTACACAGCTTGGGTTATTAAAATTACTGTGCTTTCTAGTGACATTGAAGCACACAACAATTACCCCATATCCGAAAGCTGACATCTTGCTATTCCAAAAGGGGATTTATTACTTTTTAAAAAGGTGATCTGTTCTTTACATTTAAACCCAGCTAGCCTGGTGCATTAACTTCACTGGCGCCAATTTTGCCAGGAACAGAACAAGCCATTTCTCATCTTAGCTTCATAAAATTATTTTATTAAGAAACATGATTTGACTGTTAAGGAAGAACCCAAAAATGCACTTATCCCCCAAATGAAAAACAAGCCTGTGCACAGTGTGTACTAGGTAGCCACCAACCAAGTTTTCTCTTTTTTTTTCTTTTCTTTTTGACAAGATTCTCTGAGCCACTAGTCTCAAATTCTGGGATGTCACCCAGCTGGATATGATATAATCTAGCAAAATGATGTGGGAAAACAATATTCCTTTAGGTATACCCTCCTCCAAAGTCAGCATTAGTATATTTCGGGCTTCCAATAAACCAAACTTATAAAAGAGTAAAAAATTACATAGGGTCAATTTATTTGTTTTTAAGATAAATATTCTATGGATCAAAAGATCTCACTTTTCAGATTAAATCTTATTTTATAGGCATTCACTTACTTAGTACCATTGTACTGTAATCCAAAGAAGATTAATACTGGGGAGTTAACATTCCATATACTTATTTGTACTAAAATGAACATATAATAAATTCATTGAATAATTAATGAGCATTAATCAAATATATTGGAGAAGGAAATGGCAACCCACTCCAGTATTCTTGCGTAGGAAATCCCATGGACAAAGTCTGAGCCTAGTGGGCTACAGTCCATGGGGTTGCAAAGAGTCGGACATGACTTAGCAACTGAGCAATCACATATAATGTGGCACTAGTTGGTAAAGAAACCGTCTACCCATGCAGGAGACTTAAGAGACCTGGGATCAGTTCCTGGGTTGGGAAGATCCGCTGGAGAAGGAAATGGCTATCCACTCTAGTATTCTTGTCAGGAGAATCCCATGGACAGAGGAGCCTGGAAGGATACAGTCCATAGGGTCACAAAAAGTCAGACATGACTGAAATGACTTAGCACACAAAGTATTTAGCTACTAGGCAATACGGGTAGAAGGGAGAAAACCCCGACCTCATAAGCGCTTAGAGAAAGGGATGTAGACGGAGACACACATACAGAACCATCTGTGAGTACAAGGTAGGATGTAACGTCACGAGCAAGGCAAGAATAAAGCTCTGACTTGGGTGGGATGGCCACACGGGGGTGGCGGGGTGAGGGGATCTCTGGGATGGGAGGAGGGACTGGGTGGAGGGGTCCAGGCCGAAGGCAGAGGACAGCATGAGGCGCCGGTCAGGCTGAGCCAGGGGAGGTTCGGCAGAACAGGGAGACCAGGAGAGCCGCGGCGGAGGGCCACTCCTGACACGTGGGCCTGGGGCAGCGAGGCCAGGGGTGCCTGGGGCATCCGGAGTCCACCTGGAGGGGGACAGGGAACCACAGAGGCGGCGGGGTGCGTGCAGGACGAGGCTTGCGGGGGCCGCTCAAGGGCAGCTGGTCTGAGGAGTTCCTGCAGCCACTCAGCTCACAGGGAGGCGCTCCGTGTGCCTTCACCGCGAGGCCGCCGGCACCCGCCGGCTGACACCCAACAGCGACGCGTCCAGGTTCTTGTCCTGCCGTCAAGGTGTGAACCCTGACAGGTGCCTCTGGAGACCCTGCAGACCTGTGACCTTTCACGTTACGTTCTGCACTTCAGGATGACAGGCAATTGATGGCCACATGGCTTATTCAATCTAGCTTCTTGAACCAGTTATACCCCAAGTAAGAGCGTGGCTTCCCTGATGGCTCAGCGGGTAAAGAATCTGCCTGCAATACAGGAGACACAGGAGATGCTAGTTCGATCCCTGGGTTAGGAAGATGCCCTGGAGGAGCAACTGGCAACCCACTCCAGTATTCTTGCCTGAAAAATCCCATGGACAGAGGAGCCTGGCGGGCTACACCATGGGGTCACAAACAGTCAGACCTGACTGAGCACATTGCCACTCTTAAGAGAAGACAACCTGGGTTGCTTCTTTTTACATAAGGAGCGTGTGTGTGTGTGTGTGTGTGTGTGTAAACTAAATGTTAGGAAGCTGCTGGCAAATGCTCACTATATTCATGGTGGGGGGGGGGACCCTGAAAATTCTTGATTCACGTATCAACAATTATTTGCCACAATTTCTGCTTTGCACTTAGTTTCACGCAGCTATGCTTTAGCTTTAAAATCTGATATACGAAGCCAGCTTATTGGAGAATACCAAACAAAAGTGCATGCTGCCTCTCTTAAGCAAAGATTCCACGCCACAGGCCAAATTCCATTCATTGTATGCCAATAAGCTGGTACAGTGGGAAAACGGACCAGACTCCATCATTCTCAGGGCTCAGAAAATAGCCGCTTGACATGGACTTGGACAGATTCAATTAGTCCATTTAAATCTGAAAAACGTGGTGCTGGCTTCATCACACCACACACTCACTCACTGATTTTAACAAGAGAACGTCACTCACCAGTTGCAAAAACTGTTCTCTCTTCTCCCTAGACACCGACGTCTCCGCTTCCCGGCCTCCTGGCAGCAGGCATGGCCACAGCTCCAGTGTCGGCCAGGGCCTCTGGGGAGAGGGGACAAGTGGCGCCTCCTAGTTGGGCTCCTGTGCGACCTTCGCTCCATCTGGGTCTCCGCGTGACCACATGGACGGGCACTGCCTGCCGACCCGCCCTGGCACGCGGCACAAGCGAGAGAGAAACTTTTGGTGTCAAGCCAGTAAGATCTGCTGCTGCTGCTGCTGCTAAGTCACTTCAGTCGTGTCCGGCTCTGTGTGACCCCAGAGACGGCAGCCCACCAGGCTCCGCCTTCCCTGGGATTTTCCAGGCAAGAACACTGGAGTGGGTTGCCATTTCCTTCTCCAATGCATTAAAATGAAAAGTGAAAATGAAGTCGCTCAGTCATATCCGACTCTTAGCGACCCCATGGACTGCAGCCTACCAGGCTCCTCTGCCCATGGGATTTTCCAGGCAGGAGTACTGGAGTGGGGTGCCATTGCCTTCTCCAGTAAGATCTGGGGACGCCCTAACAGACCTCTCTTTCTCAAAGGCCATCACCGCCGGAGTGTCCCTCAGTGGACATCCGGTGGACAAATACGGTTCCGCTTTGTGGGCAGAGGACGCATCTCCATGAGACAGAGTATTACACGTCTGTGTAAACTAACAGCTCCTTTTCATCAAAGAGAAACTGGCTACAGTTTCGGTCCACATTCCAGAAGTACTAATCCTGTGCTTCAAAGTCACAGTAATATATGTTCTCGTTCTAAATTGTAAAAGACATTGCTAGGATTCTTTTCTTACACATCATTTCTAATAATGCTGCCTTATACAAACACTATTTTCATATGCAACAAGATAAGGGATTATCTGGCTATTTTTAGATGCTCTACCCGCTCTGAGTCTGGCCAAGGTTGTTTATATACATTTGGAGGAACCTCCAAGCTTTCATGCTGGTTATTATTTCACATTTGCCAGGGGTGGGATTTCGTCAGCAATAGCAATACATCATGCAGATGACGGGAAGTTTAATCTATTTTATCCTGCGTTTATGAAGCCCAGTTGAACAATGGGTTTGGATCTATTTTAGACTATCCAGTCAAACAATGAAGGTGGAACTATTTTTAATAACAAATCCTTTGCACTAATAAGATTAGCAAAAGAAATCTGGCCAGTGTACTTCCCCACTGAACTTCCTGATTACTAAACTGTGTGATAAATAGTTGGTCCATTAGTCATTTCTTTGCATTTTCATGCATTCATTCAACAAATACTTGTTTTGTGCCTACTTTGTTTCAAGCACGTAGCAGGCTCCAAGCATCCAGAGTTGAATGCCAATCTCTGTGTTTATAATATTAATTTATTAAAATATCTATCTGAACACTGGATACCTAGCAGTTGTCAATATTTTGCTTTAATAGTACAGAGAGATGCTTATTAAATGTGCCACTTTTAATTGTGACATGTGAGATTATTGAATAAAGAATGAAGTTCCTGAAAGTCAATTAATTTTATTAAGGAAATTCTGAGTATCAGTGGGATACAGCAAGACCTCTGGTTCACGAGAGCAAATTCAGTTAATTTATGAGAGAACCTGAAAATTTGCCAAGAGCTGTATAGTTATTCGCACTTTGCACATAGACGTTTCAGGGGACTGTATAACTCTGGTAACCCTAAGAAGCCTCCCTGGTGGTTCAGTGGCAAAGAATCCACCTGCTAATGTAGGAGACTCAGGTTTGATCCCTGTTGGAAGATCCCCTGGAGAAGGAAATGGCAACCCGCCCCAGTATTCTTGCCTGGAGAAGCCTACAGAGGACAGAGGAGCCTGGTGGGCTACAGTCGTCGCAAGAGCTGACTTAGCAACTAAACAGCAACCACAACCCTAAGACACGCAAAATCCACAGAAGACATTCTGCTGCCTCGGACACTGAAGACACTCGCCGGGGACGTGGTGGTGATGGTGTCAGGTGGAGGCCTCCTCCCCGCGTCGCCGAGGGCGTCTCTTGCTTTGGGTCCCGTCGCCATCAGCAGCTGCGAGAGCAGGAGGATGGGCTCTGAGTGTGCGCGGCTGACTCACACCCCCAGAGGCGCGTGCTCGGCAGGCGGCGTGCAAGACACACTTCGGTCTGCTCACAGTCTTATTTAAAAGCACCCTGAAGCGCAGATTCTAGTCTTCAGAATGCTAAGAATTCCATGAACAGAACGGTTAGGCTCAACCTTTTTCCTACCCAGACCTGAGGTCCTGTTGGCCGTGCACACCATCAGCAGGTCCTGAGACAGAAGCTGCTCCCCCCTCCCTCGGCTCCTCAGCCCCTCCCGGCAGAGCCTTCCCAGGTGCAGCTCAGTGAGGAGACCGGAGCCAGAGCCTCGAACCTGAGCTGGTTTATTCACAAAGCAGTCGCCCGCGAATGCGAGCCATTCACGTGCGAAAAACATCCACAAAGGACCGCGCTCTCATCCCTCCAGCCACGTGGGTCACTCATTCGTTTATTTTTACAGCTAACCTAGACAAAGGAATTTGCAGACTGACTTGGTGGTACTGAAGCGGGAAAGCTTCAAATGACAGAATAACACAGCAGTTACTTCTGATTATGACTACACCTAAACCCAGGACACGGTGCCTAACTATGGGCCTGTTCTTTTGTCAGCATACGCACATTTGTACCTCTGGATGCGTGGTACAAAGAGTCACGCTGAATTTACACTGAGAACACGGCATAACCGGAAAACCGAATGTCTGAAACTTCAGTTTTTCTAACTGGACCCAGTACAAACTAGTTAGTTTGCTGAGCTGCTCAGTTTTTAGGTAGCAAGTTAGTAATATTTATCTAGATTGCAGAGAAAGTGATACAATGATTGTTCTACGTTTAAACACATTTCCACTGAGACCTCAATATTAAAAGCATCCTCAGCGGTGTTGTTGGTATATATTTTGTCAGCATCTGTTGCTGAGCCTTGAAAATAAAAGTCAATATTTAACCGAAACTTATTTTATTTTGCCAACAGCAAACTGGAGGTCTTAAGAAGATGATACACTAAACTGTAGAACACAGTTAAACCCCTACGTTTTCCTTCTTCCCTCATAAAGTAAAATTCCGCAATAAGACTTACTAAATCATGTCAATACCCACCTCACAGCCTTACATCAACTGTCTGATACTTATCTCCACAGTTTTTTAAAAATTTTACTGTACAATATGAAATTTTATGGTTGTAGTCTCTTAAACTAGGAGACTACTCACAATTATTCATGTTTCTATTTTGTGTACTAAAAAAAAAAAATCCTACAATTAAAAGTGAGGAAGAAAATAGAAGCCGATGTCTCTGTCTCTTGACGGTTTAGCACAAAGATGTGTTCTCTTTTAGTTATGAAACCTTAAGGTATGTCACTATATTTTCCACAGTGAACCCTGAGATAGGAGGTAACATGAGCCTTCTCCACGGCCCACTATTAAATTTTTCTCAAAGTTGGTAGAAGAACAGCAAGATTTCACTGAGAACTACTGGGTGGGCAAATTAGGCATGGATGACCACAGTTCTACGGTAATTTGATTTTAAAGCTTATTTTCTTGTAATACTTGAGATCATGCTCAGCTGTAAATGAAACTGGAGTCGGAACCAGGCACATGATAGGCACATGACTTCTTCTTGTGTTGTTTTGTTTTGTTACTGGCTGTCAGAGGACTCTTCCCACCATCTGTGTTAGGCAGAGCAAACGGGCTCTGCCCTGAGCTTATTCCTCGCTCTTCCAAGTAAAACACAGGCCTGTGCACGCACACACAACTGGTAAAAGGACACTGACCAGCAGCGAAACCCTAGCCCAGTGACTCAATTGTCTACCAAGTCCAAGGTTTCCTATTTGACCAAACACAACGCACAAGGAAGCAAATGGAAATTTGCAAGATAAAACTCTTTTTAAACCTCATTTTGCAAAACTCTTTATATAGCAAAGATTTATGAATAGCCAGAGAACATGAAAAGCAGCGTGAATGAACAAAGGTTTAGATTCTGCTACGTAAAGTCAGAACATAATTACTTCCATTTATTCAGAAATGTAGCATAGACATGAAGTCACGATCATGAGGGCAAATTCACCCTGCAGGATCCCTGTAGGACCCTTGCCCACAATTCCACTCTGTGGACTCCGTGGGAGGAAGCACATACTACAAGAGATATGCATATTCCACTTTCTTCTTATGGATTTATTTTACATAAACTTATTTCCACTCCATATTTTAAACACAATTACTGACCAAAGCCTTGTCCTCTATTTGTAAGTCAAGCATGCAGTTGTCTGAATTCTTTGGCCTAAGGCAAACAAAAATAAATGAGACTGGAATGTCAGGCTGGCTTAAGAGCTGCCTTTTTGATCATATAGACCTTTATTAAGCTCCTTATTATTTGTACAGGAGAAAGTTAAATGAGGACAAAGTTATACAAACTTGAACAATGTCAAACTAGAAGTGTCCAGTAAAAAAAGTCAAAGAAGAAAATGTCTTAAACTAGCTCTTTTAAGTTCTTCAATTAAATAGTATCAGCACATTGAATTCCTTCTGTGTAAATGTTAGCCTCCAGGTGTTCGTTCTGGGTCGATAAAAAGGTTATTATCATTAAGGTCACAGAACAATATTCTCATACACGCTTGGTCTTTTGGGGAAATTTCTATTGGCCGCCATACATGACCTTTGAATCACAGAAATTTCCAAATGCAGGCCATGTACATGAACAACAGCGCAAGCTGTCATCGCCGCAGCTCCCATGTCCAGCAAAGCCCCACTGGGTCCTGTACTTGACTGTTTACCCAAACTGACCCGTCTGAATTAGCAGTACCGTGGGCGATGCATCAGCAATCAGGTCAACATTCCAGGCCGCTGGGATTATCAGTACCTTCAGGAAATCCTCACTGTGCTAGGCTTCACTCTTCCACGTACCGCAAGAGCTTGGTTTCTATTGTTGTCACTATATCCACGAGATAAAGAGTATGGGCCACATAAGGACTGTGTGTTATTTTCATAAGGTGCCCTTCTCTTTAAGACACCGTCCACTGACAGGAGTTTGTGACCGAGTTAAATGCAAACACATGAACAAAACTGAAAAGAACACAGTATATTATATAAAGTAGTTTTTAGGTACTTTATTTAAAAAGGACAGCACTTTTTGCAGATGCCAAATGAATGCGTCAAACACGGTGCCTTTACTGGAATATTGCCCATACTGTGGAACACTGAAAACCGGTGCGGTATCTCCTTACATTCTACACAACACAGCGCCTCTCTAGGCGCACACTCTGCAAATGTTCATCGAGTTTATGATATGGACCTACATTATGACGTATACAGTATTTTAGAAATGCAGAATTGTCTATATAAAAGTTCCAATGAATACAATGTCTGTTCTACCCTACACTTAAATATACCTGTGGTGACTGAAAACACTGATGTTGTGCGCCGAACAACATGCACCCACATGCAAAATGCTCCAATATTTCTGAAAGATTATATAGATAATTAAGAACTTAAGGTATGGAAATTGTGTACAGTTACTTATAAAAGAAGTTAACTTTTTCATAGGTGAGGAGACTGCACCTTCATAAATAATGTCCTATTTACTGTGTAGGGCTTCCCTGGTGGCTCAGACGGTAAAGCCTACAATGCGGGAGACCTGGGTTCAATCCCTGGGTCAGGAAGATCTCCTGGAGAAGGAAATGGCAACCCACTCCAGTATTCTTGTCTGGAAAATCCCATGGATGGAGAAGCCTGGTAGGCTACAGTCCATGGGGTCACAAAGAGTCAGACACAACTGAGCGACTTCACTTCACTATTTACTATGTAAGCAGGATAAGAGCTTATTAAAACATGCTGTTTGAGTAAGATTGAAAGGGTAGGGAATTTCCTGGCGGTCCAGTGGTTAGGACCTGGCTTTTCAATGTAGGGTCCCGGATTCGATCCCTGGTCAGGAAACTAAGATCGTGTACGTCAAGTGGCATAGCCGGGCCGGGAGGTGGGGATGGGGGGTAAGGTGCTGAAAGAATGAGGAATGAACCCAACAGAAATCTAGTTCATCTAACATTTAATTTCTACATTCTGCTTTCATAAAATCGCTTGATTAGAAAGTTTGATTCTTGCAAAGAATCACTGGTAAGAGGAGGACAGGCTTTAATATCTGTAAAGCTGACCTCCCATGTCTAGAACAAACTAGACTAGAATCTAGAATGTCTCTTAAATAGGAGTCAGCAATACCTGGTATGAATGAAAGCTGACCGTCCTATCAATTTTACAGGTGAGCTGTTACCAACTGCTATCTTAATCGAGCCTGGTTTCAGATAAAGGCCTCATTGAAAAGGTAGGAAGTAACCATATGCTAGAAAAATCTAGAAGGCAAAACATGGAAATTTACCCAGTGAACTTTTATCTTAACAATCTGGACAATTATGATTGTCCAAACATTCCCAACAGACAACTCAGATTACTGAACGCCATCTAGCCAAGGGCGGAGACTGACTCCTGATCTGCCTGAAAACAAAACAGTACCTACTTATACTAAGTCCTCTAACGTGGCAATATTTAGACATTCACAGAAGAACTTGATAATATAAAAGGCCACTCTCCCTGGAACTGACAAATAATAAGTCAAGTTTTTCTGTTAAGTACTTTAGGCATATTTAACTCATTTAGACAACAGGAATTTATTGTCTATTATATTCAATACACAATACTAGGTGGTAAGTGATGTTAATTCTGAGCAAATCAGTGAAAATGAAGCAAAGAAAAGGCAAAAAGAACCAACATATAACCCAGAAAGTTACCAGGCATCTTCACAAACACGCTTGCTAAATTTCTTTCAAGGTGCATATGTGCCAAGAAGCTTCAGTCATATCTGACCCTCTGTGACCCTATGGACTGACTGTAGCCAGACAGACTCCTCTGCCCGTAGGATTCTCCAGGCAAGAATACTGGAGTGGGTTACCATGGCTCTCTCCAGGGGACCTTCCCAACCCAGGGATTGAACCTGGACCTCTTACACGTCTTGCATTAGCAGGCGGGTTCTTACCACCAGTGCCAGCTGGGAAGCCCTCTTTCAAGGTGTGGGCTGAACAATGAAAACAGAAACACGTCCAAGGTTTCCAATAAGAAGAAAGGAACTGAAGTTCACCAAAATGACTCTGCCGTATCTAGTAATGTGATCATGGCTGGATTAAGGAGATTTAAAGGGGCCCAAAATTAGAAGGGAAAGAAAAAGCAACACTACTAAGAACCAGTACGAAATTAAGATGAAGCTAAAGAAACCTGATGCGCCTGAAAGCTGTTATCCAGGGAGTAAGAAAGGAAGTTGGCAAAAAAAATTCAGGCAACTAGAAATTAATTCAAGGAGCCTCACATAAGTGCCCTCTTATGACTTCTGGACTTTTTCTTAAGACCAGAAATTAACGGGAATAAAACTACAGGTGGGTGGGGATTTATTACATCAACAGGCCAATCATACAAGGATATCATCTTGAGAATCTTTCTGTATATGACCAAGAACTGCAGAGGAGCTCTGTTATAATCAATCAGATTGTAAAGAAATGTTCACAGGCTTATTGGAAAGGGAAAACATAAGAAACCAGTATAAACTCAAAAAACCAAAAACCTACAGCTGTCAGGATAGCTGTGTATAAAGCTTTGGTAATTTATTATACTGTGAGTTGAGTTTCTGTATTTCTTCTGTATTTAAGTAAACAAGAAGCTTGGGGAATTCCCTGGCAGTCCAGTGGTTAGGACTAGATGTTTTCACTGCCATGGGCCCTAGTTCAGTTCCTGCTGGGGGAACCAACATCCCACAGCCAAAAAGGAAAAAAAAAAAAAAACTCACTGTGCTGAGGTCCCTAGTTGAGTTTGTGTCTGAGCTTCTGTGAGAGTTGGGCTTTCCTGGTGGCTCAGATGGTAAAGCATCTGCCTGCAATGCTGGAGACCCGGATTTGATCCCTGGGTCAGGAAGATCCCCTGGAGAAGGAAATGGCAACCCACTCCAGAATTTTTGCCTGGAAAATTCCATCGATGGAGGAGCCTGGTGGGCTATAGTCCATGGGGTCACAAAGAATCGGATATGACTGAGCGACTTCACTTTAAACAAGAAGCTTGAGACTAGATTCAACAGCAGTAATTTACCCTTTATCATTGAGGCAAAACATTTTCAGGATATGTCTTAACCTACTATTTTTCAGCATAGGTATACACATATATTCAGCCTTCATTTAATAAAATTCCAAGAACAAAGACGTACTATCTAACATTTGGTATGTAAGTCTTATCTTTTCAAACACCATGTGCATTTCCTGATTGCAGAGGCCATGTATTGAACTTAAATTCCCCTCATCACAGCCATTAGCAGAGCCAGACATATGGAAGGATGTTTAGAAATTGCTAATGACTCCTCTGATACGAAAAATGCAGCGAGCCCTTGTGTCCAAAACAGCCTTTCCAGCGACTTAAGTTCCATGCTTTGCTTCCCTTACTGTACTGCTACCTAAGCCAATTCAGGGAAATTCTAAACAAAAGTGAAGTGATAATTTATACAGAAAGAAAAACTGAAGCAACGCATCAGAGTTGTTTGAATCAGCATCTAGAGTGAAGCGAGAACGCTGATGAAGACCTGCTCATTTATGACAGGAGTGAAGGGCTTCACCTGGGAGTATGTGAAGCGTTACTTGAGCAGAGCAGCTGATGGTTCGTTCTACTGATCGTCTGTATAATCGGAACAGAGCGAAAACGGAAACGCACGTCAGCAATCAACTCAAGTAGTCATGTGGTTAAAGAAGACGAAATATTCTACTATCCTTGGTGTATGATAATCCACTGGAGATACGTGAGACAGAGGCAGGGCCCCCCTGCAAATCAACACAGTGGCATGGGGCAACAGTCCAAGTTCATGGTAAACAAAGAGGATGACTTTGTAGGACCATGGACGCTTGTGCCTGGGGGAGGGGCAGCCACGACGTCGTGTGAAGACGGTTTAAATACAATCCCAAACAACACTACACTATCCAACGGAAATGCTGCAATGGGGTGAGAACACGTGCCTTATTTCTCAAAGCAAATAGGTTTTAGAATCCCTAACCTAAATATCCTTTTCCACTTTCCCTGACCCTAAGTTGATTATGTCACTCACTGTTCCCTGATTAAGTCAGGGGTAGAATGGGCCTTCCGCTGAAATTTTGTGTTGAAAATCATCTTGCCATAGACCACTCTGCAGATCAATTTTCATATTAGCTTTCAAGAGAAACTCTGAAAGATGATCTTAAATTACAAAGGAACAGCTCACTGATTCTTTCCAGCTCTCGATTTGCCACTTTGACTTTTGAACTGAATTTTTAAGTCAATTTTTGCAACATTAAAACCAAGAGATGCTTTGCAATTAAATCTCAAAAGCAGGATAAATACGTTTGCCTACAATGTTCTCTTCCAGGGTGTTCAAATCCTGTTATTACTTCTCTTCAGCAAAAGATGAACCAACTGCAGCATTTAACCCCTGAATAAAAAACTTTTTCAAAAAGTATTCTTTATTTATATTCATTCTTTGGTGACTATAAGGAAACTCTGAAGTATTTGGTCAATTAGAACTGAGTATTTCAACAAGAGTTTGGGCCACATATAATTTCAGGATAACTCATGTATCCACCAAAAAGACTACAATTTACTAACTTTAATGCACTAAATTTAAAACAGTTAAAGGATTTACTAACAGAAAAGTATTTACTAACTTTATGAAGCATTTATTTTGGTGATTATGCAAACAAACAGATATGACTTGCCTTTTTTAAAAAAAGAACCAATAAAACAACACAAATCTTTACAAAAAAACAAGACTTCATTAGAACATGTGTGGACTTGACTATGAATTCTACCACGCTGAAATTTCAAAATTTCACAGCACAACCATTCTGGGCATAAAGGGGCATCGAGACTGCATTAGAGTCACGTGGGGTTTTTGTGTTTTGAAATATGCCTGGGTACATCATTTCCCTGGCCTGCTGGCTTCCTAGGCACTCTCTGAATGAGTCTGTTTACTGGAGACAGACACTTTAACACCCATCCACAGGCCTCAGCACCAGAAGAATGTGGTCAGCAGAAACACAAAATCTGAGATTCACACCGTGTAGGAAGGGGAACACTGCAAAAAGGATAACTGGGTAACCGTTCAGCACCTTCTTTTTGGCATTGATCAATTAAATCCTTTGCTTAAAGCATCTCCTTGGAATTTTTAAAATTATACAGCTCTTGACCCTGAAATGTATTAGCATGTGTGTGTATGTACGTATGTGACACATGTATAAAGGGGAGAGCAAGCACAAGAATTCCCCACGACAACACACACACACGGAGAAACACAGCAGATCACAGCTCCTAGAAGTACCAGCCGGGCACCCGGCCAAGGAGCGTTACCAATTCCCCATTGGGTTACCCATAACTCGACAGTGCCCACAGCATTACTCCCTATGGCAACAGTGGAAAAAGCAGCTTCACAATGAAATAAAATATCCAGACACAAGGTTTGGCAAACTAGTTTAAATGGGAAGCATCAATTACATACAAGTTTTTCAGAGCAATAAAATTAAGTATTAGACAAATCATCTCTACTGGGAATAAGACGATGCAAAATCAGCCTGCCCAGAAGACCAGATGTTGCCCTCCCCTCCCCCATGGTTGACTAAAGCAACTCCAGCCCCCAAAGCATTTTATCCCACACAACCTTTTCCGATATTGATAACCATGTGCAATGGTGTCATAGATTATTCATATCGCTACTCTCATCCCTAAACTTCTCTTCTTACTAATACAGAGTTCCTGTGAATGTATCTTACTCTTTGTTTCCAGGACTGAGACACGAGCAACGTCTCCAGAAACTTCCAGGCACGCGGCGCCAGGGTCATCTTGGCGAGGCTTCATCAGACCTTCCCAAAGTGGCCTGTGCTTTGCTCTCCCCAGTAGGTTTGCCCGTCAGGCCCAGGAAGAATTTTTTAAATGTATATTGATGCATGAATTAGTCTGTTAATAAGGAAGGAGGAGAAGGGGGCAACAGAGGATGAGATGGTTGGATGGCATCATGGACTCGACAGACAGGAGTTTGGGCAAGCCCCACAAGATGGTGAAGGACAGGAAAGCCCTACTACCCCCCTGTGCTGTAGTCCACGGGGCTGCAGAGTCGGACACGACTGAGCAACAACAAAGAGCCACAAACTGGGTGGCCTACCCACCAGCCTACCCTGGTGGCTCAGCTGGTGAAGAAGCCATCCGCAATGCAGGAGACCTGGGTTCGATCCCTGGGTTGGGAAGATCCCCTGGAGAAGGGAAAGGCTACCCACTCCAGTATGCTGGCCTGGAGAATTCCATGGACTGTATAGTCCATGGGGTCACAAAGACTTGCACACGACTGAGCGAGCTTCACTTTCACAGTCATAGAGGCTGGAAGACCCAGGTCAAGGGGTCAGCAGGGTAGGCCCCTTCTGCGGGCGGTGAAGGAGAATCCGTTTCAGGCCTCTCCCCCAAGCTTCAGGTAGCCTGCTGACCATCTTTGGTGCTCCACGGCTTCCGCTGCATCACCCTGACCTCCACCTTCATCCTCACGTGGCATTTCTCCCTTGGGTCTATATCCATATTTCCCCTTTGTTATAAAGACACCAGGCTTACTGAATCAGGACCCATCTGAACCATCTCACCTTAACTGTGTCTGCCAAGACCCTATTTCCCAATGAGGTCACATTTTTTGTTCCTGGAGTGAGGACCTCAACATCTCTCTTTGGGGGGACACAGTTCAACCTATAACAATAAGTAATGGTGAAGTGAGCAGGGGAGCTGCTTTCTCAGATGGGGCTTCTCCCAAGTCAGGCGAACGGTGTGTGGCTGGGGCGCTGAGCGCAGGGACCCCGTAACAGGGAGGACCGTGTTATTGCCCCCAAGCCTCGTGATGATTAAGGTGGATAAACGGGCAGCGTCTGAGTCCTATAGGCTCTTCTCCAGTATCCCACCTTGCCGCCTTCTGGGCAATGGCAGGCATGCCTTACTTCTGTCTGAAGTCACCACGTGGCCTGATGTAGCCAAGGATGGGCTGTATGCCTTTGCCAGCAGCGTGCCATCTGCCACGCTCCTTGCCCCCACGGCAGGGATGGAGGAAGTGCACCACCCCTATTTGCTGACACCCAGGGGACCTCGGTGACCACACCAAGCCTTGCTCCCCTGCTAACAGATGCTGGACATCTATACCGAGCAAAACAAATAAATAAATCTTCATGGTCTAAGCCACGGAGATTATGTTGCTGCAGCACGACCAAGCTTGAGACAGACGGGAATTCCCTACTTTGAGTTCATGCTCTCAGCAGTCCTTCGGGTGTCTCTTTTTTATATGTAAGCAGGGGAGGGAAAGCCCTTTCACAAGCCCATATAAAGTAACAGGCCTAAATGCAGAATGCTTCACCAGTCTGAGCCACCGGGCCGCACCCACTGAGAGCATTCAAACTCAACGGAGACATCAAAGCCTGCCAGAGAGCTAGACAGATCCAGTCCTGGGCAGGTCAGCTCAGAGCAAAACTCACTTATTCATGCATTCAGCCTTGCAGTGGGTGCAACTTTTTAATCTAAATCCATTGGACTGAGGCAAAATGGACTGAGTGATCTTTTATTTAATTTCAATCATTGCCATTATTGATAGTATTTCCCAAACCTTTTACTTTGCACTGAATAACTGTTTAAATTTCCTGGAGTGTAAATTTCAGTGGCATTCTAAAATCAGATTGATGAATAATGAGCCACCTAAGATGATGAGAAGCAGTTCAACCCTCCTTTCTAAGAAAGAGGCCCTGCCTCCCCTCTCTGAAGGGCAGAACTGGATTCACCAGAAAACAGACAGCACTTTAACCAGGTTAGAAAACACTCCTTATCACCAGAAATGAAAGGTGATAAGGAGTGATAAGGAGTGTTCACCAGGTGGAAGAGGAAGTAGAAACTACTGCTCACATGGATGTACTTACTGCTGAAACTGTAAAATAGACACGTCCATCAACTTTATGTTTCTTAAAATTCTTACTTTTAAAATTGCTTCAATAGGTCAGCTGTAATATACTAAGGGGGGGAAAAGACCTTCCCGCCCCACCAGACCCCCCTCCTTTAAAACAATTTTCCAAAGGTTAGGGGAAACTTTTATTGCCTTGTTTATGAAATGTGGCTTTTCTTAACATTGTTTGTAGGCCTGGAGAGCCGGAGGAGGACTCATTCCCTAAAGATGAAAAGAGATGGTATGAGATGAATAAGGGAAACCTCATGTAGAAGTTGAGAGGAAAACACGGTGAGAAACGTGCCACAGAGTGGCCGGGGTCACAGAATAAGAGACAAAAGCCACTTCAGAAGGTTTCAGGATTCCCCACAGCAAAGTCAAGCTAATATATTTTACTGGAGGTCCCACCACTGGCACTGGGGCCATTCCGTCCAGATTAAAGGAAAAAAAAAATTGACTTATAGCAGAGTTCAGGAAGTGGCACATAAGTGGAAAGTAGTTAATTATGAGGTAAGTCATTTTTTGATTATCCTTTAACACCAAATTTCACTGTTCATCTTTTTGCTGCTTCTCACATATGTAGCAGAGAATACAAAGTGATTATCTCTGGGGGATGGGACTTCAAGGTATTCTGGTTTGTTTTTACTTCTGAATTTTCCTACGATTAACATATATT
The DNA here is from genome assembly GCA_006410635.1 of Cephalophus harveyi. Classification (NCBI taxonomy): domain Eukaryota; kingdom Metazoa; phylum Chordata; class Mammalia; order Artiodactyla; family Bovidae; genus Cephalophus; species Cephalophus harveyi. Next base: position 394,943 of record SJYT01039198.1, on the reverse strand, counting down.
AATTGTGGTGGAAAGAGGGAAAAAATGAGAAAATAATTTGAAAGGACTATTTATCAGCTTCACCCTCATTTCCAATTCCCTCTGCCTCTCCCCACCCCCACCCCCACCCATCACCTCCCCACTGTGAGCTCCGAGTGAAAACACACCAGCAGCTTTCTAGAAAACCTTCAGGAAGTTAGCGTGTCTTACACAATTTTTCAGCCCCCCGAGATCTCTGCCTTTTTAAACTGTTCATGTTCATGAGGTTTTTGCGGCAAGAGTACTGGAGTGGTTTGCCATTCCCTCCTCCAGTGGACCACGATTTGTCAGAGCTCTTCACTATGACCCATCTGTTTTGGGTGGCCCTGCAAGGCAAAGCTCATAGCTTCACTGAATTATGCAAGCTCCATCGCCATCCGAAGGCTGTGATCCACGACAAACCTAGACAACGTATTAAAAAGCAAAGACATCACTTTGCTGACAAAGGTCCGTCTAGTCAAAGCTATGGTTTTTCCAGGAGTCATGTATGGATGTGAAGACTGGACCATAAAGAAGGGTAGGCGCCGAGGGACTGATGTTTTCAAATTGTGGTGCTGGAGAAGACTCTTGAGAGTTCCTTTGACTGCGGGGATATCAAATCAGTCAATTCTAAAGGAAATCAAACCTGAATAGTCATTGGAAGGACTGATGCTGAAGCTCCAATACTCTGACCACCTAATGTGAATATCTGACTCATTGGAAAAGACCCTGAGGCTGAGAAAGATTGAGAGCAGGAGGAAAAGAGGGCGGCAGAGGACAAGATGGTTAGATGGCATCAGCGATTCAATGGACATGAGTGTGAGCAAACTCTGGAAGATAGTGATGGACAGGGAAGCCTGGTGTGCTGCAGTCCATGGGGTCGCAGAGAGTTGGACACGACTGAGTGACTAAATAACAGGCTTAGGCCTATTTGTGCCTTCTAAGTCCTTCCCACATCTGGTCCCCCTAAATTGCCTCTCTGGAGTGCCCGCCAGCTCCTCTTTATTCAGATTACAGTATTAAGGCTACAGCCCAGCTCAGACTTTCCCCCTTTCTCTACCTGGTACCCTTTCCATGGCCCCTGCTAAGAAAGCCTCCCTCACCCGGCCAGCCTCACGGGTCCTCTTTTCGTCACACAGGAGGCCAGGCAAACAATGACGCTGTAAACACAGAGGCACACCCAGTGCCCTGCAGACTCCGCTGGAAGGGAGGCCTGTTCTCAGAGCCTGCTTCGGGCACGGAGGGTGTGGAACCTTGCCAAGAACACTCGGCCCAGCTCAGAGGAAAGACCGAGAAATTCAGAGGCTTTCTCTCCACTCGAAGCCTGTGCATTTCACAACTTACAGTGTATACAATGTGGTCTCTTCTAAACAGACTCTCACATATGTACCACCTGGCCCTTTACAGGAAAAAACTGCTGACTCCTGGTAGAGAGCATAAAACAAACTCTTATTAAATCAAGCAGAGTCAACCGTGTCACGCATCGTGGTCCACATCCTGCCAGAACCTGCACCGACAAAAAATCCTGCTGACACCCTAGTGAACAGCATCTATACACCTGCTTCACCCGCCCCTCCAGCCCCAGTTCTCCGCTCACCCACACACCTAATGACCTACACAGGCCGAATTGCCTGAGATCTTTCTCTCCTCCTCCAAGGCCTCCTGGTGGAAGGGCCCTCTCTGCCTTCGGCCCACGTATTCCTCAAGGTGGCACCCCCTCCTCTGCTCCTGTGCAGCCTCAGGCGATCGCGATGGTGAGAACGGGGGCTACTCACCCATCTCTGTCTCCCTCCTGAACTCTTACCTCCGAAACTGGTGCCCACTGCCTTGCAGGCATCTTTCCATACATTTTCCACTTTCAGATCTTTTCCACCTCTCCCCAGACTGGAAGCTCCCTGAGGGCAGGCGCCAGACGACTCTGAACTCCCTCACCTGAACTAATGAACATTTTTAAAGTAAAAGAAGCCCAAGTATATACTTGCTGTGTGAACAGTTGATTCTGAAAATCTGTCTTCGAATTCCAAATTTTTCAGCTTCGCTTGAGAGGAAACAGATACACAGAGAGGTTTGATGGCAGAGATGGAGGGAGGGGGTAGAAGACGGGTCAGCGAGGGCCTGGCAGGGAGTGGGCGGAGGGCGTCCGGCTAAGCCACGGGGATCAGGGTCTAGACAAGGGCGCGGGACCAGGGATCCTTTGCCAGGCGACGGGCGGATGGATTCAAGAGACGCATAAGGTGAGAGATGCCAACAGACTGACTCCGCAGTAAATGAGAGGCACTGGGAGTTAGCAGAATGTGAGAGGGGAAGACCTGAAGCTCCCAGGATGCCACTTCGGGGCAGCGATGAGGACGATGGATTAGGAGAGTCGGCCTGGAGACGCTTAACAGCCTGACCAGTCAGTCAGGTCACCACTGTCCTGAATGAGAGGCTGGCCACAGCAGCAGAGGGGGCAAGTCGGGAGGGGCCCTGCAAGGGCCGAAGGGGCAGGCCCGACCGCCGGGTGAGTGTGGGTGGAGCACACGGGGCCTCCGAAGTTTCTGATCTTCCAGTGGCTTTGGCCATACTGAGAGGTCAGACCCCAGCTCCGGACCAAACTGTATCATGTACTGTGAGTTGCAAAACACACAGATTTCCAACCTGTGTAATGCAGAGACTGCCTCTCTGAATCTCACGGGCGTACCTGAGGGTCAGTGCTCTCAAAGAAGTAGACAGGATTGTGGACACACTGCATTTTTTTGGTTTTGAAAAAGAAAGCATACTTGATGTTTCTCCAACAACGGCTTTGCAGCTGAAAATAACTAAGCTAGGGAGAAAATATTCCCAGGTTTTCAGTTTTGAGTGAGGCATCGTTCAACATCTCAGCCTAAGATTTCTCGAAGCGGGTCATGGACCACCTGCATGAGCATCACCCGTGATGCTTATAAACACTGAAGTTTTTGACCCTAACCTACACGCAACCAATTTAACCAATGAAGATATAACAATCATCGAGAAGTAGTTAAAAGTAAGCTGGCAGAGTATGCCAATGGATTTCACACAGCATACACAGACTCTCCAAACATAAAACATAGTGATAGCATATTTTATCTCACACAGGTTACATGTTTAAATGTATCTTCATGATCTTCATAGCTGTAAAAGGTTAAAAACAATAAAAAATGAAGTTCAGGCGAATGTTGGCAGTCTCAGAAGCAGCCTTGGGAGCAAAGTTTAAATGCCACAGGTTTGAATTACCTCCTTTATAAAACCCACTGAGAAACAAGCCAAAAATGCAAACGTAACCAATGAGCTGGCCAATAGTCAGTATCTAGCAATTACTACCCGATTACGACAACTGTCATTAACAAGTCGAGATCCACCACGTGAACAAGAGGCCTGGTCCCCAACCCTTCTTTTCACTGCTACCAGGCTTCCCGAACCAACCTGACATGCCCAGAGGAAAATGACCCCAGCCACAAGCTCCCACCCCAGGACCCTCAGCCTAGAGCCGGCCCTTCTCTGCTGGGTCAGGGATTGTGACAGAATGACCATCCTCTATTTTATCTGTTGCTTCTATTTTCACCAAAGCATTTTTCTCCCTTTCCCCTTCTTAATGCTGTCTCCCCTCCCCCAGGAGGGAACCCACATGATCCAGAATTCAAACCTCAGCCCCCAAGGCAAAGTGGGCTCAGCGTTGCCAAGGCTAACGTGCCTCCCTTTCAATAGCCAAGTCCCCTTTCTCCTCCTTGTCCAGCGCTCTTACCCAGACCTGCCATAAATTCCCCCTTATGATCTGGCTGCCCATCTGCAAAGCAAAAAGCCAAGGGTAGGACAGCCAACCTGGAGCCTGGCACTAAGAAATAAATACTCTCCAGGGAAGAAAACCAACTCTCTTTAGACAGAAACGTTTAACAAGCAGCAGAACATGGTCTACCCCAGCAAAGCGCCTACGCGCAAGGGTGTCAGAAGTGGTGAGCGTGGACATCCAACGCATCTCACAGGCAGGGCCCACCTTAGGCACAGCTCAGACCAAAGATGTGGGTCTTTATATCCTGGAGTCTTCCTTAATCACTTAAGCCTGAAATCTTTCTCAAGCCATCATCTGGGAGGTTGGGGGTGGGGTGGTGGGGTGGGGTGGTGGTGGTGTGTGGATGGACTATTATACTTTCTCTAGTAAGCATTTCATCAGGAATAATAGCATATTCAACCACACTTGTACAGCACCTTAGCATCGCCAGAGCTCTTATAGCGATCTCTGGCAGAGTATGCCAATGGATTTCACACAGCATACACAGACTCTCCAAACATAAAACATAGTGATAGCATATTTTATCTCACACAGGTTACATGTTTAAATGTATCTTCATGATCTTCATAGCTGTAAAAGGTTAAAAACAATAAAAAATGAAGTTCAGGCGAATGTTGGCAGTCTCAGAAGCAGCCTTGGGAGCAAAGTTTAAATGCCACAGGTTTGAATTACCTCCTTTATAAAACCCACTGAGAAACAAGCCAAAAATGCAAACGTAACCAATGAGCTGGCCAATAGTCAGTATCTAGCAATTACTACCCAATTACGACAACTGTCATTAACAAGTCGAGATCCACCACGTGAACAAGAGGCCTGGTCCCCAACCCTTCTTTTCACTGCTACCAGGCTTCCCGAACCAACCTGACATGCCCAGAGGAAAATGACCCCAGCCACAAGCTCCCACCCCAGGACCCTCAGCCTAGAGCCGGCCCTTCTCTGCTGGGTCAGGGATTGTGACAGAATGACCATCCTCTATTTTATCTGTTGCTTCTATTTTCACCAAAGCATTTTTCTCCCTTTCCCCTTCTTAATGCTGTCTCCCCTCCCCCAGGAGGGAACCCACATGATCCAGAATTCAAACCTCAGCCCCCAAGGCAAAGTGGGCTCAGCGTTGCCAAGGCTAACGTGCCTCCCTTTCATTAGCCAAGTCCCCTTTCTCCTCCTTGTCCAGCGCTCTTACCCAGACCTGCCATAAATTCCCCCTTATGATCTGGCTGCCCATCTGCAAAGCAAAAAGCCAAGGGTAGGACAGCCAACCTGGAGCCTGGCACTAAGAAATAAATACTCTCCAGGGAAGAAAACCAACTCTCTTTAGACAGAAACGTTTAACAAGCAGCAGAACATGGTCTACCCCAGCAAAGCGCCTACGCGCAAGGGTGTCAGAAGTGGTGAGCGTGGACATCCAACGCATCTCACAGGCAGGGCCCACCTTAGGCACAGCTCAGACCAAAGATGTGGGTCTTTATATCCTGGAGTCTTCCTTAATCACTTAAGCCTGAAATCTTTCTCAAGCCATCATCTGGGAGGTTGGGGGTGGGGTGGTGGGGTGGGGTGGTGGTGGTGTGTGGATGGACTATTATACTTTCTCTAGTAAGCATTTCATCAGGAATAATAGCATATTCAACCACACTTGTACAGCACCTTAGCATCGCCAGAGCTCTTATAGCGATCTCATTTATTCCTCACAGTAACTTGAACGTGCGTGCTGTCACTTAACAAATAAGGAAGTGGGCTCAGAAAAGCAACGTGACCGAGGGTCACAGAAACTGCCAGCAGAGACAAAGGGCCTTAAATCGAGTGCTCTATTTATTTAAAACACTCCAGCAGGGCTATTTTTAAAACTGCAAGCAAAACCTCAACACAAGGCCAGATTTTTTTTTCCCTTGTTACTTGACTTGAACAAGAATCTTTAACAAAACATTAGCGTGAAAAAGTGTCAAGAAAGGCCAAAGAGTTAACCTAACCAGTTGCTCCCGCAGGCACGGGCCCACACACACCATGGCGAGGACAGGCGGCTCAGCCTCGTCACCGGGGACACCAGCGGCCCCCAGGTGATCGCAGGGTGCAGTGGGGTGGGGGCCCTGCTTGGTAGGGTGGTCCCACCCTTCTCCAGGCGAGGTCAGGGCGCGGGCGGGGGGTGTGCCCCGAGGCAGCAGTGGCAGAAAGGCTGGTGCTCCTGCATTCAGGTCAGCCGCTCAGCCGTGAACACTTCTCTGTGACCCCGAGGACCGCAGCACGCCAGGCCTCCCTGTCCATCCCCAGCTCCCGGAGCGGCCCCCCGACGTGGAGGTGGTTCAGGCCACGGCCAGAGGACCGGCTGACATGGGTGCCAGACGGCGGCTTCCCCCAAAATGAGCACTTGCACAGCTTCGTGTGCAAGGGCTTTGTATCTTTCCAAGTTGCTCAAGAAACATGAAATTCCCCTCAGGGGGCGTGTGTGTGTTTGCGCGCGCACGCGCGTGCGTGCAGTGGTTAATCACAAGGCATGAAGAAAAGCCACCAAAGTGCGCAGGTGTGCTCGTAGCTGACATCATTTGTTGTGATTTTAAACGTTAACAGATTTTGCTTTAGAGCAAACTTTAGGTAAGTGGTATGTAACACGAATCAAATGACTGGGGAAACTAAACTGATTCCACTTACTGAGCACCTAGTTAAAAAAAACAAAATAAGACACATCTTACCAACCGCTAGGGCTGCAAGGGCCTATGGGACAAGGTCAAGGACATTTTACTGGGCCCTGAAATTCACTAGCAACTCAGAGAGGAGAAAATGAAGACCATCATCCTATATTAAGCCATTTTTTCATTATTTGGAAGAGGTTCTTCACCACCACTTACTAGACTAGATTTTAACAACTGCATCTTGGGGCAAGCCCTAGGTAAAGACTGCTTCTCTCAGTGCCACTTCCCACAGTGTGATGGATTTCCTTAAACTACGCGTTTCTCTTCCCCCTTCGACTTGAGCAACTCCATTCCCGACAGCGAGACGCCCACTCGCTCGGCTCGTGGGCCGCTGCAGTTGCCTCTCAGCTGTCTAAGCCGGCGTATCCCTGAGCTATGCGGTCGGCCCGGCCTGTGCACGGCGGCCCTCCTCCAGCTTCCGGGAAGAGCAGCTGTCCGAGCCTTGCACCCCACAGCCCGCGGGGCTCACCTACGTGAGGCGGCTCTGATGACAAGCAAGGGTTAAACTCCCCATGGCTGCGTGTTAAGCAAAGGAGCTTATCTGTCGCTGAAAAAAAGAAAAAAACCCATCCAGAAGTTTAGGGGCTTAAAAACCAGAGCCGTTTAGATGGTCCATCCAGGCTTCGTTCACCTGTCGGGCACTTTGGTGGGGATGATGGAAGGCTGGAACTTTTCTCCATGTGGCTAACGTGGGCTTCTTCACGTGGCAGCCGGATCCTGGAGGCACACACTCCCCAAAGGCAGGAAGCAGAAGCTGGAGGTCTTTTAAAGACTAAACGTCGAGGGAGCCCAGTGTCCCTGCCTCTGCATTCACAGTGCTGGCCAGTTCCAGGGGAGGGGAGACACGCCGCCTCGTGATGAGCAGGGCTGGTGACCCCAGCAGCAACCCTTATCTTCCAAGCGGTCTTCTCATGTTTTCTCGAAGAAGGATGAGTGCCTACAATCTCCTGGATTTAACCAGGGTCAGAATGAAATCTGCACTGAAGGTCACAGCCAACTGCCACTGTGGTCCGAAAATGGAGCACGTTGCCGACTGGAACTTACTGAATGGATAGATACATTAGCCCAACTCGTTACCAGGTCATAAAGCCCTACCTACAATACCCAATCATCAGCAACCATACGGGGTCCTGAAAATGGAAAACAGACAAGAGCAGCATACACTTCTCTGCCCGACATTTCAAAAGTGAAGATGGAATCTAAAGACACGTAAGGAAATCTTTATGACCTCACACATTCCTACCTGTCCTGTCTTTAGGGATCTCAGCAGAGGCTAAACATGCAACACAGAATTTAGGAAAGGAAATAAGAACTGCCTTTTGGGGGGAAAGGGAGTTTGAGATTAGCAGACACAAAGTACTATATCCTATGATGGATTATCAACAAGGTCCTACTGTATAGCACAGGGAACTATATTCAATATCCTGTGATAAACCACAATGGAAAACTATATGAAAAAGAATGTAAATACATAGATAACCAAATCACTTACTGAACAGTAGAAATTAACACAACACTCTAGATTAACTCTAATTCAATAAACAAAAAAATTTTAAGCACCTTCCTATCATTTTTAAGAGCAATAGGGACAATGTAAAGGGACAGAGTCTATAATTAACTAGTTCATCCCACTAGGGGGATTGTAAGTAAAAAAATATGGGAGAGCCCTGTAAATGAATGGTTACTCAAGAGAGCAGCTTTGCTTAACCATAAGCCCAAGCAGGCTTGCTTATCAACAAAACCATGCCACAGAAGAAAGGGACATCCCCCCAGACAACAAAACAATGGAGACACGCCTCCTGCCAGTGAGCTCAGCAAGTTAGGGATCCCTAGAACATGCTCTCTGCACGCATAAAAGATAGTAATTTGTGGACCTGGCTTGACCACGTAGGGATAGTAAAACTCCCCTGCTCAACCTGGAGGAGGAGCTGGTGATGGACGCATGATGTCCACTCAAGAAAGAGGAAGGCGTTCTTCTCTCCCTCCGCCCTTCTCCTTCGATTATAAAACTGTACCCCCAGGAGTGATCTCGGGGCCTGGCACCCTCCTGCCCACCCGCCTGTGAGCCTCACAAGCGTCCTATTCTAACAAATCACTTCCCAGCTCTCACTTTGCCTCTCGCTGAATTCTTTTCTGCGCTGAGACATAAAGGACTGTGGTACTGGAGGCTCTTCAGAGCCCCTGAAACGACACCCAAATGGTTTGCAGAGGCACAACTCGAGTGAGGAACCCTTTATACATCTCAAAGGTGGTATCAGATGCTAAGTGCTCTTCCTCCAGAAAGTCAGATGACCTGTACTTTTAAAAACAGCTACTTTTTCCCCCCTAGGCTCCAGAGAAACTGGATCAAAATTGGACTTTTTTAATCTACCAAGGTGCTTGCACATGACCTGTGGACAGGACACAGCCTCTGACGTGAAGGCGCTGGGGTCCAGGCTCATGTTCAACACCCTGAGGACCGCCACCCACTGCCCTCTCGGCGCTCGGCGCCACTGTGATCCCCCTTGGCTCCCCCAGCTCCCTTCGCGGGGCCTCTGCAGGCGGGAGAGCAGGTTTCTTCTGCCCGTGCTCTTCCACCCTCGCAGCTCACCCATCAGACCCGGCCACAGTCAGCCACTGAGAGGGCTTCTCCTGACCATCCTTCTTCACTCAGGCCTCCCCATCACTCTCTCTGTCTCAGCTCCTGTTTGCCTCCTTTGGCGTATTTATATAAATGCTCACTTCATTTAGTACCTTTTTACTATCAAGCATAACTAGAGTAACTGGAGCATCAGCCTCCCAGGAGCGGTGGCCACGTTTCTCTTACAGAACACTTGCATCTCCAGAACTGCATCTGGAAGGTCAAAGGAATTCAGAAGGGTCACGAATCCTCCCTGACCTTCAGGTTCATAAAGGAAGCAACAACATGCAAACCACAAACCTCTCTGGAGTTAATTTTTTTTGTTAAAGGGAGGAAGCTGCATTAAATATTAATTTCCTGCCAGCTTCACCACTGAATTATAGCTTATTCCACAGCTGTTACCTAGAGACTTGGGTTTAGTAAATAGTTACTATTTAATCAGTTAAAGATTTGTTTTCTAGTCTCTAATTTCCAATAAATTTAACACTGCATAATCTTAACACAAATAGAGATTTGTCTGGGGTAAAACACTATCCCTAATCTTATATTACATTTTAAGTATCTTAAAGGCATCTAAGAAAAGTCTAATATATGAAAAAATCACAAGTAATAAAGTCTTTATATTTTTCATACACTGGAATTTATCTTCTATACCAGGGATGATGTCCAATCTATAACAAACTGCAGTCCTACGTTTGAAGTTGTAATTTGCTGACAATCTCATTTCAAGCACATCCAAAATTAGTAACTAATTCTTTACACATACTTTATTAATAGACTCCTGAAATTCAAAGATAAGAGAGAAGCACACTCAGTGTGAAGTATGGAAAACATATAAAAAGAAAAATAAAGGCTCATTTTAATACACTTATTATCAGATAAACATAATCAATAAGGTTAACTCAATTCCTACATTTTTATCCTATTCAACAGCAAAAGACACAATATGTGCAATTACATAACTGTTGATAAAAGTTACTTGATGTAATCAACTGTACATCATGGTTTATAATTTGGTTTTCATACTTTACAGAGCTAAAGGGTGACTTTTAAATTTTGACAACTGTTTGGATTTAATGAAAATCAGAAAGAACTTTCCCAGAAATACATATAGGGGAAAGGCTGCCACTATTATAAAGTGATCTTGGTTTGGCCTTTAAAAAAGAGGAGAATAAATCATTTTTGCTACACACCAGAAACTAAAACAACATAATAAATTAACTACAGTTCAATTTAAAAAAAAAAAATAGAGAATAAACCATCAAACCCTTGAAAGTCCTTAAAGTCTGAAGTTGCTGATACCTGGCAGTTTAGTGACTCATAAAATCTTTTCTAAGAAAACTTTTCATTGATTTTTTTTCATGGTTCTTCCATACAGTCCAGTAGAAAATTCATTAAGCCTAAAAGGATAAGCACAAAACCCAGACAGCAATAACAATTCAGATGAACCAGAAATGTGTGCACGAACATAAAAGCAGATGACGGGTTTGCTGGGCACCCAACCCCTGAACACCTGTGAAGAACTTACATCTCCTTCAGACAGAATCATTATAAAAAGAACTCACACTGATGAAGCACTAATACACTACATGTGCCAAGAACTGTACAGCTGGCACAGATTCTATCCCCCTGAATTCTGAAATCTTAAAATAATCTGATTCCAGACATGCTCCAAGGAAAAAGAAGAATAAAATAGGCAAAGGGCCTGGAAAGACAAAAGACAGATCACATGCTTTATTCAAAAAGAACGACTCAAATCCTTACTCTCAGCCCATTTACAGCCTCACTCTATAAACAGTCCTAACCAGCTTGCCTAAGCACCTGCTGAGTCCTTGGCAGGTAAAAGGAAGGCAGGTCACTATACTGATGGCTATAAAAAGTGGTAATTGACGAGCAAGAGAGATGGGAAATCAACATAAGCAGCAAGCTAGTCCCAAAGATCATGGGCGTCTTGAGAGCGTTAACGATGATGCAAAATGTATTACATATCTTATTAAGGCCTGACGGCATCATTAAGAAAAACTTCAGTACAGAATGACTACATTACACCATAATCCTTTGCTGTGCGGGTAACAGTCAAGGACAAACAAAACAGGCATGGCGCTATGCTTGGAATGCTCTCCTTAAGACGCGTGCAAAGGAGTGACAAGCGTGCAAACTATCCCTGGAGAGCCCACCTGTGAGACTCCCGGAGCAGCTGGGGTGAACACGCCCTGTGCTGGATGCAGTGGACTTCCCACGCGGCCCAAGTGGTTAAGAATCTGCCTGCCAACACAGGAGACTCAAGAGACACGGGTTTGATCCCGGGGTTGGGAAGATTCCCTGCAGTAAGAAATGGCAACCCACTCCAGAATTCCTGCCTGGAAAACTCCATGGATAGAACAGCCTGGTGGGCCGCAGTCCACCGGGTCACGAAGTGTCGGATGCGACTGGGCACGCGTGCACGCACCGGGTGTAGCAGGAACAGCCGTGGTTTGGGCATCAGGCCTCCCGGCGTCAAAGCTCTGCGACCCTCTCCCTGGGTGCCTTTGGACAAGCCGTATGCTTGCTTGTTTAAAAAATGAGACACTGGCGCAGCTAACCTTAAAATCCTTTTGCATTTTTAATATTCTGCTTTTAAACATTACAGGGAAGAAAGCGCCTATTACCACTTCTCTGAAATTCATGAAGGCTTGATGCCTTGTCAACACTTCCAAGAAGTGGAGTTTTCAAAACCACAAAAATGCACTCAGTTAATATTTACAGAAGGAAGATAACTTTCATTCCCTGGAGAAAAGTCACATTTGCAGGTAAGGTCTAACAGGGCAGACCGGTCTTGCCTGTCTAGAATTGGAACCCCACTTTCACTTGCTTGTTGCAGTTTGAAATGGAGGAGAAAATTATTGCTTTCATTTTGAAGCAATTTGGGGAAAGAAATTTTTCTCCATGTAAGTTGCAAATATCCAACTGGAACACGCTGTTGCTCTTAACACACAGGCCTCCTTGGAAAGGAAATTTACCTTGTGGACTAAGCCTCAAAAGGACACCCCTCTTTCCAGCATGAGCCACCACATAGACAAATATATATTTGGAGGGGGGTGAGGAGGACATATAAGAATATATGAATATTCTTATATTCTTATAAGAACATATAAGAATAAATGCACTAAATCAGTATTTACACCAGAGGTGATTAATTAACTCCAAGCCGAGATTAAGGTGGTCACTAGCATTAACTTCTTAAACTAGTTGTTCTCAACCCTGGCTGCACATCAGAGTCACCTGGGTGCCATCCCCTACTCCCAACAATCACCCACTCCCAGCCATGGGGTCCTTTAACGAGCTGGATAATCGAATCAATGAGATTCTCCTTACCAAATCGGCATCATCCTTGGCAGATTTCATTGTTAGGAGTCTGCCTGTGAATAGGCAGAAAGAGCAATACATTAAAAGAAAATGGAAAAATCTGATGGCCAGTGGCTTGTGCTGGACAGAAGGTTAATGTTAATACTTAATTCTTCCTGCTGTGTTGAACTATTTAAACCCCATTCTGAATGCAGGGTGTGGAGAGAAAGGAAAAAAAAGAGGCCCTCAATAGGCCTGGAAATGCTTCTGAGAACCTAGGATGATTTTCTGAGTTGTGTAGCAATGGCTTTTTAAGCTGTTATCCTGCAGATAAAGACCATTTAGTCCTGTCCCGCCCTCTACACAATCGACCTTCCCTGCCCCTCCACCACCCCCACCCCCTGCCCCAACCCCTGCTTCAGGGAAGTCTTCCCGCATCTGTTTTGCTTGGCAACACACACCAGCATTCCAACACAGGCCACCTGGCCACCGAGACAAGGTTGCAACACATTCATGTGGCAAAATAAGAAACCTGCTCAAAAGGAAAAACTATCTGCAGGGAGGGTTCTGGGAGCACAGATCAGCGGACTGCAGGGCTCCGCTCCCTAAGGAGGCGCCTCCAGACCACTGGGTACCCTGCCCCTGACCCCTTCTTCCTGGTCGTGAGGCTGAGACACTGTTCCCAGGCCTGCTCTCTCTAATGGAACTTTCCACTGCCCGAGGCCTTGGTCCGCTTCTCCAAACCCAGCACCTCTGCACAGGCCTGAGGAGGTTAGTTCTGAGAAATGAGGAGAAATTGGCGGGGGCCACTTTCTGATGCCTTAGGCAGGACATCAACACAAAACGCTGGCGCTTGGTATTATTTCCCTTTGTTTCAACTCACGTTATCAGGGAAACTGTCGCTGGGACAAAGGAGCATCAATTTCCTTAGCAGCGACTTAAGAATGCCCTCCGGGGCTCACGTCTTCTCCCTGCACCGAGGCTGTGACCACCGTGTTTCAAGGCCTCCGTCCATCAAGGAAGCACACAATGAACCAGAGGGCAAAAACAATGACCTCAGAAACCAGGGAAAACAGATGCAGCAAGCCCCGATCCCAGACAGGACTTCTGAAAGGCCTGCCTCTCTCTGGGGGTGAGGCCTGCAGGCTAAACGAGCTATTTTAAACGCTGCGGGTCTGCTCTGCAGCCCACACATTATTCATCAATGGACAATATGCCTTACAATAAACGCAATCTGCAAATCAGGAGCAGACTGCCTGGTGCAAAAGTGCAAAAAATAAACCCACCCACATCCTGCCGTGACACAGGCGGAAGAAAGCCTCTTGAAAGAACACTTGCTTAAGGAGAATAAATGCTTCCCGTTTTCCAGGCCCTGCACCACAGCAACGGTCTCGGGTACTAAGGTCTGACGGTCTGAGAACCGAGGCTAGACTAACTAGCCTGAGAAAACACATGACTGTTCTGAGGTTCTGGAAGAGGAAATGCAGCCAAGGCCCGGGCTCTGCCCATCCCCTAAGGGGATGGGCGCAGCTCTGAGGCCTCCCTCTTTCCGCCTGCAGCCCCCGTACAGGAGCCTGTGTGGGCCCTAAGGATGTAAACAGGATCGCACCTGCCGTCAGCAGCCTCCTCCCTCCGTACGACACCCACGCCACCACCACGGGCTTCGAGGCCTGGACACCCTGGCCCTCTGCACCCACTTCAGCCCTGTTCATCTCCATACCCATCCTCCTACCTCCAGCCAGGTGCTGGCAGAATAGGTCTGTGGAAGGCAGGCAGGTAGGAAAGGAAGGGATTCACTCAACTCCACATTTGATGGCAAGAGAGGAATTATTCATGCTGATCACCACATGCCCTCCCCTCCCTCCAATTCTTCAACAACCATTCACATTAAGAAACAATAGGTTGAAACTTGCTAACTGTGATCAAGGAATTAAAATTCCTGGGCAAATAACAGAAATCACATCACTGGCGGTTTCTACCTTCAGTCTTTCAAAACATGGCTCCTCCCGCTGACCCACTGAGACAAATCCCGGTCATCTTTCCAGATCTGGCTCCGATCTTCCCCTTCCGTGACATCACTTCTGTCCATCGTGACCCACAGCGTCCTGTCCTGTAAGCATGCCTTAACGGTTGGAATCTAAGAGGCTGGGAAGACTGGTCTGTAGAACTTTCTGTTCAGTGGATAGGACAGCTCCGCTGAGGCATGTGTGCCCAGCAGAAGCACTGACTCAGGAGACCCGACACAAAGCAAGCACTGGTACCCGCCACAGGCAGCGGGCGACAGACTGCTCACAGCGCTTTGCACGCTGCACATTCAAAGATAATTACTGCACGCTTGTGAGACAAAGAATATTCTCAAGTGTGAAAATAACACCCTCAGTTTCCTCATCTTTAAACTGGAAGGGTTAGGGTTAAGATCTACATAATTCTTAAGGAAACTCACATCTCTAAGTTGATAAACATAAAACAAAAAACGACCCTTGCTGCATATGCCTGTCAAAGGAGAGTGCCAGGCTGCAGGGCACAGGAGCATTTCCTGCTAATATAGTTTCAACCGAGGGTGTAGGCAGGCCCTTAAGCACACGGTGTTTATATAAGACTATTTTCAGCACTTTGTCCTTTGCTACAGCATCTGGGTATCCTCATAATAGATATGTGAACGTGCAGATTATTATATCAGGATTTTTAAAAAATGGCTTCTACTTTAAAAGACTGAAAGTGAAAAAGTGAAAGTTAGTTGCTCAGTCGTGTCCGACTCTTTGCGACTGTGTGGACTGTAGCCCACCAGGCTCCTCTGTCCACGGAACTCTCCATCCAGGCAAGAACACTGGAGTGGGTTGCCATGTCCTTCTCCAGGGGATCTTCCCGACCCAGGGATTGCAGCTGGGTCCCCTGCATTGCAGGCAGATTCTCTACCATTTGAGACAAGAGGTTAGCAAACTTAAATAATGAAGTTACATTAAAGTGTTTAAAGTTATACTACAATTAGGCATCTCTTTTTTCAAGTGGAAAGGCGTGATCACTGAGTGCACACTGAATAGATACTAAGCTTAAGGAGCTTTTACTCTTGAGAAAGATACTATAAAGAGCCCAGAACGAGGCTGTTAGGATGCAGTGCTCAACCCAGCCCAACCCCTTAGGAAAGGTGAGAATCCCACAAAGGACCTTCTAGCCTGAAAACCTCTCTGCTTTGAAGACGCGCTAGGTTCTTCGGATGGAGCTTAGGACACGTGTTTCAGTTTTTCTACTCCATCTTGACTTTTCTACTCAGCTCAGTTTTTAAACAATTGGACCACAGCAGCTTTTCTGTCCTCTTTGAGCAGTCAAATACCTAGCCGGGTATTTTAAAAGAAAAAGGAAAAAAAAAAAAAACACCCCTCAACAAGTATGATAATGAAGCTTTAAAAAGTCACTCAAGGAGCTGGATGAGTTATGACATATGTGGGTCATTAACTATATTTTAAAAGTTTTGTCAGTTCTGGATTATCCCACAGAGAGTAAGAATAAAAAACTATACGTCTGTCAAACTATTGGAATCCTCACATACCTAATAGAATCACATTCCTACCCTGTCTGAACCTCCCAGAAAAAGGTAAGCAACAAAAGATCACGGATTAAAAGCAGATTCCTCAGAGTTATTAGATGAGAGATGTAAATGCCACCTAAGTTGCCCTGATGTATAAAAATGAAGCCCCCAAAGAAGGCTATGTAAATTCCGAAAGGCAAATTCACCTGGGGAAACGCTGGTCTTTTCCCCCCTGGAGGGACCTTCTGCTTACCATGTATAGGTCATAATACTCAGCACTAAAATAAACAAGTTGTTTCAAAGAACAGATAGTTCAGGCAGACACCTGAAGGAACCAAAGCCAAGTATTTGAACACTAAGTGTGCCCACAGGGGGCTTCCCTTGTAGCTCACTCGGTAAAGAATCTACCTGCAATGTAGGAGAACCGAGTTCAGTTCCTGGGCCTGGAAGGTCCCCTGGAGAACGAAATGGCAACCCACTCCAGTACTTGTGCCTGGGAAATCCCATGGAGAGAGGCGCTTAGAGGGCTACAGTCCCTGGGGTCACAAGAGTTGGTCAAGGCTTAGCAACTAAACCCCAAGTGTGGCCGCAACAGTCAAACCAGAGAAAGCAGGGTCCCTTTCAACTCAATTGATGATACTTCCATGACCTTTCCCTGCCCTTGAAGCAGTCTAGTCCAAAGTGTCAGCACAACCCTGGGTTCTAAAATGATCAGGGTATAAAAAGCAGGCTTTGTGAAATTCAATCTACTTCATCCTGCGGCCTGAAGACTACACTTCCTGTTAAGATGTGGTGATGCCTGGAGACCCCTGAGGTGCCCATTCAGGACACAGCACCAAACAGGCGAGACACTGGCCACTTCACTCAGGCCCACCCATGCAGCCCACTATTCCACTGCCACTCCCTCTTGCCCAAGGAAGCTATAGTGAAATAAATAAATAAAAGCAAGAGATTTTAAAAAGGAAAATCCACTGGAAACATCACGCATCCGCGATACATACTGTGTCATTACTTCTAAAAATCTTTCCACCATCTCCATCTGCCCAGAAAAAATCACCAAGCTCCTAAATGACACATTTTAACACATATTTTTAACACTCTGTCCTCGCAGGCCTTTTTCACCTTCCACTGGAGCTGGCTGTACATCGGGGGTAGACTGCTGTTCTCTCCTGTGGAGGACATGGAATATTATGCGGCCTGGTACGAATCAAGGGAACTAGATGATTGCAGACAGGTTACCAAACCTCTCAATAATCACCAGCCAGTTGTGGAGTGGGCTTCCTGAGCTTCTTCTGGCATTCAGAATGGAAACTCAGATGTTCTGGTATTCGAGTATTCAAGCAACAGTTTCAACACCTTCCATGAATTCCTGCTTTTTCCTCATTTTTCGCAAATGTCTTAGAGTTTAAAAAGGACAATGTATTTAGGGCATTGATCCATCTCAGCATTAATGCAGTTGATTACTTTTATTAAAAAAAAATTGCACAGACTCCTATTCAGAATTTTTACCTATAAAATCTGAGCTATAGGGAAGTGACTATTTCATTAGCCTCAATTAATTTTAAACTATCAACTATACAGAGACACCCAACGTTGATTGAATTTAAAGTAATTCTTACGTGGAGTAAATGTCTTCTGGAATTGCGAACTTTTGTGTGGAGGTAACAATTTTCTTATTAGCACGTGTTATAAAATTGTAGTTTTAGTTCAATGCCGAAGAACTCTGCCTCCAAGCTTAGCCAAGAGAAGAAGCTGCAGCATTTATGAAAACCCTCTAAAAGGCAGTATCCAACAAGGCCTATTCCCAAATACTGCCCTCATTTGTAAACCACACAACATGGAGATTTTGTACAGATAATGTCAGACTCCTGCTCAAAAGCCACAGCCAATAAGAAGGAAAGACAAACAACTGGAAACATGGCCTAGTTAAAAAAAAAATATATATATATATATATAGATAGATAGATAGATACATACATACATACATACACATATATAGCCAAAATGACATGGCAAACCAACAACATGTCTGAAATGCCAGCAGATATAACTACGTTTAAGTTCAAAATTCAGTCGTGCAAACACAATTAAAGGTCCTGTTGTCTGAGGCAGAGCTGACAAATGAACTGCAGTCTCTTCGAGGCCTGTGTCGCCAGGGCACTGTGAAGGCCTTGGGATGCTGATTATCCGAGGGGCAGACGCTAGGGAAGGCTGAGATAACAGTACACAGGAGATCAAAGCCAGTTACCAAAGCAAACAGTTCCAGGTATTCCTCCAGTCTCTGTGGCCCTGCGTCTAACGCCCTGTGATCAAAAACCGACTGTTCACAGCAACTGAGTTACCTCCCTCGGGGAACAATTTGTACCTTGCAGAGATGTGGGTAACAGAGGAAAAGACCAACACAGCACCTCATTGAAACCTCACCATAAACCCACGAGTTGGGTGTTTTTAGCCTCCTTTTTCACTGACAAGGGAGAATGCTCAGAGAGGGAGTCTCACTTCCCGGGGCGTGTCAGGAATCTGCAGAGCCCAGTCCACGAGGCCAGTGCTCCAAGGCACCCATCAAGGCCGCCATCTCCAAAATCTTCAGCATTAAAACGTCACATCACAGAGAGCGCTCAGCTGCTACACAGGTTTTTTATGTGCAAAGATATACACATATTTTTTAAATTCCTATTCTACATGGATACAAAAAATGATAGAACGTGATACTGTCTAATATTAGGTGTGAGTCATTAGTTATCACACCTAGTGACAGTATCCCATACCTTCACTGGCAACAGTGAAACAACAGTTTTACCACATGATGGTCGGAAGAGCTGAGCGAGGCAGTCGGATGGTTGTATTAAGTGAGATAAAGGCCGGCACTGATCAAACTGTGAAGTGCTACAGAGATGTGAGTGTCACCCACAAGCCCTTTGTGTTTCTGTGTGTACACACCTACACATTATCACGTACACTTTTCACTAATCTCTTTAAGGTGAAATTTCAAGTTACATAATATCGGAACATAGCTATATACAACCATGTTGAGAGAGACAGCTGAAAAGAAAGATTCACAGAATCTGATCAGAGACCAAGTCAATGAAAGAACTACCAGCTATTTTTTAATCCGCTACCTTGTGGTGGTGGTGCTTTTAAATAAAGAATCTGCCTGCAGTGCAGGAGACCTGGCTGTGATCTCTGGGTTGGGAAGATCCCCTGGAGAAGGGAATGGCTACCCACTCCAGGATTCTTGCCTGAAGAATTCCATGGACAGAGGAGCCTGGCGGGCTACAGTCCATGGGGTCGCAAAGAGCCAGACACGACTGAAGGACTAACGCTTGTACATATTTTCCTAGAATAAATTTTTTAAGGTAAAAAGGAGACACCAACTAATACTAATGTCAAAAATATTCTGTAGAGTCAAACCACCCTGTCTAAAAGAAATCTAAACTAAAATTCTCCCCGAACAAAAAGAGCTTGGGTATTCCTCTGCCATTCAGTAAAAGGAATTGGGAATCACATAAGATTGCCATGCCGCTTCTGTGACATGTGTATCCATGGGAAGGGCACAGGGGGAAATTCAGAGGACCTAGAAAGGAGCAGAGAAAGAATGCTCTCTCCCCGTAGCGTATGGAGTGGGCGTCCGAAGAAGTGTTCTGCCCCACCTCCCCGGCTCTTTGATCTCTGTTTACATTTTGAATTCTGTGTCAGCAAGAAACAGAGAGTTCCAGAAACTTTCCAAGGACTCAGTGTGATGTTATATACACGGTGGACCTTAAACACGTAATGACATTATTAATGGGATTAGAAAACTGGCTCCTGAAACTTGTAGGATGCAGAGCCAAGCAGTTATTATGCACGAAAGCATCGCGCAAGGGCACAGAAACCCCTGATAAACAGGATCCCTCTTCCTCAGAGTCACTATTATGCAGTTAGGAACCTTAACCCAACCAAGGAACCCAAAACACTAATCTAAGAAAATAACTAAATTACTCACTAAATAACCATTAAAATGCTACAAAATAAACTGGTAAGGTATAAGCATTTTGAAATACTTTAACACTGTAACTGATAACTCTAAAAAATCAATTCTGTCTTACTTCACAGACTGGGTAGGAAAAAAAAAATCAAGGATCACAAGAGGTTTCTGGAATCTGATTAGCATTTTTTTTTTTTTACAATTATGTTGCATTTTAAATTTATTCATGACAGTCATGACAGGATGTCTGGGAGGCACTGAGCAAAGTTCTCAACAAAATAGCCTTGTAGTAAAGTCTAAGGCATGGATCGTGACATCTGAGCACATTCGCAAAAGGAATCTTGAAAGGTTTTCCCCATCAAGGAAGATTTTTGACATCATTCAAAAGACCTGACTGTAATCGATTTTTCATGTAAACTACTAATGAAATGCCCTTCTGTCCAAAGCAGCAGATACTTGAAACGTCAAAAGAGCGTGGTGGCGGCCAGACTGTAGACGCCCAAGTGAATGTTTTCCCTCAAGATAAATAAGGCCGAGGCAGCTGCTGCCTACACTTAACACCCCTGCCCATTTGAAACACGTACAAAGTGTTGAATGGAGCCGACAGTTTTGTTATGAGACAAGTTTTGTTTTTGCTTCTCGAAGAAGCAAGTTTTCACTTAAAAGAAAAAGCCAGCTTCCTACCAACCCTTCACAAATTTATAGAAGTGTACAAAAATACAAATTCGAAAATAAAAACTACTATGCTCTAGATGGAACTTACTTTCCAAAAAAAGCTCTTTATTCTAGAACTTATGTTTCCAAATGTGAAGAAATTTTATTTTCCACTCTAACAGCTCTCGAAAGTTAGAACGGCCCTTGCATGTAAATTACACACAGTGTTTGGTATGTTCCACTTGTTTTTTTAATCCCGTGAGAAACGTCAAGCCAAATGAGACTATAATTATAAAAATCCATTTGTCCTCAACACCTAACTGCAAAATGATTTAAAAGTCTGATAAGTTGTCAAAACTTAGGATATGCATGTTGTCAATATTCATGTGGTAGGTGGTCCACATTCAGCACGAAAATATGCTGCCCAAAGAAGTCTACACCTGTTGTGATGGTACTTCCTTGGGCTGAAGGTTAGAGGCTATTATCAGAATTTTGTTGAAATCTGTACCACTGTATAAAAACGGTATTGGTTCAGACCAAAAATATAGCATTTCCTAATGAAAGGACTAGTGATAATAAAAGAAAAGGGTGTATAAAAGGGAAAAGAAGAAACGATTACATTAACAGTTATAAAGTTATATTAACAAGAAAAATATATTGACATTTAGGACCTGATTATATGCCTTCAAAATGGTGAAAGACAACGATGGATCAGTGATAAAACTTACTCATATGGCAAAAAGTATTTCTCGACACAAAATAATAAAAGATGATACGGTTCCACAGCCAAACTTAGTCATCCACTTTGAAAAGTTGCAATTCACAACTGAAACCAAACACAGTCTCCTAGATATTTCACTGCCGTATCCTGAAATCCAGCCATCAGAGGAAATTCAAGGAAAACAACCCCAATTCAGAATACAAGGAGCCTGTCCTTTGAAAAAAAGCACGTGGCTAGTGATTAGTAGTAAAAGAAAGCTAACTGATGAAAGTTTGCATCCCATGGCAAACTATGAAAGCTGCAGAGTCATCATTTGCCTGGTGGAGTTAGCAGCTGTCTGTCTCTACTCCATTTCACTGAAAGGGAGAGAGCAAGAACACAGGAGCAATGAAGGCCAAAATCTGTTGCTGGGCTTCTGTTTTCACAGCTGGAGGCTGGGCACTTAACTATTCTATATACAGCAGCCCAGCTTAGACACCCAGGTGGGCAGTGTTAAATCGCAGGGGTGTGCAATCTGATCGTTAACAAGCCCCCCATCAGTTTCCCCTCGCCTTGGCCCTGCAGGCCAATCTGCCTCAAAACACGCTTCCTCCCGGCCCACAACCGTGGCTACCTTTGTTCACTATTACTTACTGGGACCAAAAGAAAAAAAAACAAACCCACAAAGACAATACATTATACAACCAGGGCTGGCCCTGTACAGCTAAAAGGTCATTAGGAAGAATGGGTCCAACCTGACATATGCTTAATTATGAAGAAACCAGACACGTTTAACCTGCGATTCTCTCACCTGGATTAGAACAGATTATTTTTTAAACGCGAGCGTTGTCACAGCCTGTATCTGCAAGCAGGTTCTTTAACACATTTCCAGTGTCAACATGCTGGGGCACTAGCACGTTAACTCAAAAAGTAATGACATCTTAAAAATTATTTTATTGAGAAGGGAGGGAAACGGGGGGAAAGGGTTGTCTGGATTTTTCAAAACAGAGTTATGCAATTCTGAAGACCTAAGGCTACTGTATTTTCTAAAATCGGCTAACTAGTTTCATGGACTTCTACCAAAGGCGGGACCACAAATCGTGGACCCAGAACCCGGCCAAACACACTAAGTTACTCTGGCCCGAAGCAGGGAAAGTCCCAGAAGGGAGGAGGATGTTGTTTATTTTAATTCCGCTGCAGAATACGCCTGCTGGGCTAGGATCGGCCCCTTCCTCCTGCGGACACACATCACAGGCTCACTTACCGGGGCGCCGGCTCCCGTGGAAGCCGGGCCGGCCACGGCGGCGTCCTCCTCGGGACTCTGGGGGGCTTCCTCGGGCCCCCGAGTCACGAGGATTCTGAAGTGCTGCTGCCCCGCGTTTTGATCCTGCCTGATCTTAAACGTGCAGCCCTGGCCTTGTGGCGACCTCTCGGCCGCCGCGTCGGTCCTGTGGGCGTCGGGAGCCACCCTGCGGCCCCGCGGCGGCGCCTCCGGGTCCGGGTGGCCGCGCTCCTCCGGGGGACTCCCGCGCTCGGCCCGGGGCTGCGTGGGGTACGAGCTGCTCCTCTCCAGCCGGATTCGGGGATACCTCACCAACCTGTCCCCCTTGGTGCCGGTGAAGCCGAAGTTGAAGTCGCCCCCCGGCGCGGACCCGCCGCCACCCGCTGGCGGCTGCTGCAGCTGGAAGACAAAGCAGCGCTTCCCGGAGCTTCCAGAAGCGTCTGGAACGTGCTGCAGGGACCAGCGCCTGGGCTCGGGCGCCGCCGCCGCGGGGCCAGCCTGGCCCTCGGCCCCCGAGGGCGTCAGCTTCACCGGGCGCACCTCGGCGCTGGACGCGCGGTGTTGGACCCGCACGGCTGGCGGCTCGGCCTCCTCGCGGCCGTCGGGGCCCGGCGCTCGGCGGCGGCCGCACGTGCCGTTGAGCTGCGGGCCCGGAGCTCCGGGCCCCCCGGGGGGGGAGCCATCGCCGCTGCCGTCGTCGAGGCTCTTGGCCTCGGGGGGCTCGCCCGGCGGCTCCGTGCCCGCATCGCCGTCGTCGGGGGCGCCGTCAGCCGCCTTGCGCTGCAGCGAGATCTGCACGGACGAGCTCCGCGTGGGCCTCGCGTCCACGGGGCCCAGCAGCTGCGGAATGAACATGGACGTGCTGCGCTTGAGCGCGCCCACGCCTCCCCGCAGACCCGCGTCCTGCGCTCCGCTCGGGGCCAGCGCAACCGCGCCGCCCCGCCGCGGGAGCGTGTGGAATGCCATGAAAAAGTCGTCTTCTCCCTCCTGGTCTAGGATCTCCGACTCGGGGGCTGTGTTGCTGCGGCAGGAGCCAAAATGAAACCGAAGCCGATGGGCCATGGTGCCCAGAGGGCCAGGGAGGGACAGGGCGAGCGGCAACAACAGGCCCAGCGCTGCCAGCAGTCAAGCCCCAAAGACGCGAACTCCAAGGAAAAGCGTTCCATCTGCCAAAGCGTGAGCACTGCGGCACCAAGGGCGGCAGATAGCAGAAATAACCCAAGTGGCAAGCGGCATTCCAGGCATGATTGGATAAGAGCAGAAAGCTCTCATCCGCACTGTGACAGAGGGTAGGGTGGCCGGAACCACATGACCGCAGGCTCCCTCTCCAATGCCAGCTTCTGGACTTAGTGGAGTTTTCTTCCCCCTCTCGCTCTCATTTTTTTTTTTTTTTTAAACAGCAAGAGCCTGAAACAGCACCTTCCCAGCTGCTGCTTTTCCATCAGACAGGAGTGGCCCCAGCAGGGAGCTCTCACAGCTGACTAAGGCAGCAAACCCAGTCCGAGCCACGCGGCTATAAATCTCCGCGCAGCGCGCTCCCCAGACAGCTCTTTCCAAACCGAGCTGGGCACCCGGGTGCTGGCTCACCGATGCGAGAACTGGCACCCAAGGCGGAAGCACAGAGGAGCCCCCCTTCCCATCGAACCCGACAGTGACAAGTGAAACTGCAGGGGCTGCAGGAAAACCCTTTCAGGAGCAATCGGATGTTACGCGCCCCTCTTACATATGATATCACCACACTACCACGATGGAATGCAAACTAATAAAACGTACTATAAATACGATTACACACCCCACAGAATGCGTGTCCCTTTAACGCTAAATAATTAGACCATGATCTACAAGTAACAAAATAGCTGAGTGGAGGGAGGGGGGCGAACAACTTACTGCCAGTTGGGGTCTGCCTCTGGCTACCACCACGACATGTTTCTTATTTGAAAGATGGGGAGGGCGGGGGACACAATCTCACACATAATATGATTCTCAGATACAGCAGTGCCAGAGGAAAGAAACCCAGCTGGAGAAAACATTCCCCCCTATATGCCAGATAGGAGAAAAAACAACATCCCCCCACTCAAAAAAAAAAAAAAAAAAGGGAAAGACAGTTGAAGAAGCGTGTTGCTTGTGGCTTTTGTAATAAATTAACTTAAATACCATGCAGAAAAAAAGGGTGCCTGGAGCTGACTCTTTTCCAGTAAGAAGTCAGCAGGATCACCCCAGTTGGGTTACAAACAGAGAATCTTGTTACTTTTGAAGGGCCAGAAAGGACCTAAGTAATAAAAGTGAAAGTCTATGTTCAAAAAACTGTCATCGAACTTGTAGCTAATTTGGATATATTCTGTGTGCTTTAAACATACTCTTTTCTGTGAGCCAGAAACATCAGTTATTTAAAAAAAAAAAAGAGGTTTATTTAGGAGGGAATAAAAAAAAATGATGGGGGGCAAAGTGGGAATACCAAGCTGCAAAGAGTGACAAAAAGTTTATTTTAAAATCTGCAAAGCATGACTCTGTCAACAGCTCTGAAGTCCAGGGTGTGGAGGATTAACCCTGTGTTTCCATGCATTCAAACCTGTTTTCTAAAGGCATGGGTTTTAAATGCCAAAAATGATCTCTATGAGAGACATGGAAGCCAGTTTGTTTAACGCGAAAACTGCCAAGCACTATAGTCCCGTGTTGTCTTAGCTGGATTAATAGCCAACAAAGAAAAAACCACCAGAGCAGCATTCACTGCATAGTAACAGCACTGCCGATGGCCTGGGGCAAAGCTCGGTACCTAGAACACAATTTTTCAGAAAAAATCTGCATTCGTCTGGGATTTCTTAGAGCCTGGCATTCATTCAAAGCCCTTTTGGGCTGGAAACTCTAGTTTAGGGATCTCCACAGCCATTCTTTTAGATAATGGAACTGGAAAACAAAAATTTTTACAGTGCATTTCTTTGAATAGAAGAAAAATAATGAGTTAAAACCCACCTGACAGAAGGCAAGTTTTCCACAATGTTGACCCTTTCTTCACCTTCAAGTGTTATTATACTCAATAAATGAGAAAGGAAGAATTGGTCTGTGGCTGCGTGTATATCTCCAGGGACTTACTGTTACTCACTGAACCTTTGCTGAATTCAGTGTTTTCTGGATAAGAGATGGAGTGCCAAGAACTGTACTCTCAAGCAGAATTTCTCATTGGATTTAACAAGAAAATAACTTCATACACAGAGCAAAAGTGATTTAGCCATTCAGTACTACTAAGTGTCACCTAAGGCATAAAATGTCAAGCTCGATGCAAAGCCACTGAAAATCTACATATTTTAATAGAAAAAGCTATCAGGATGGTGGCCAACATTTGTTGATTTTCTAATTTGGAGAGTAATACCAGGCAAAGGAGATCAAATATGCTCCCAAGTTCCATTCTAAGGGTTAAGGCTTGGCTATTCTCCGCCACTGGCTTCCCCGGTGGCTCAGCGGTAGAGACTCTGCCTGCCAATGTAGGAGATGTGGGTTTGACCCCTGGGTTGAGAAGATTCCCTGGAGAAGGAAATGGCAACCCACTCCAGTATTCGTGCCTGAGAAATCCCATGGACAGAAGCGCCTAGCGGGCTATAGTTCATGGGGTTGCAAAAGAGATGGATGGGACTTAGCGGCTGAACAACAACAAATTCACCACCACTGGCCTGACACTTGAGAGACTAGCAGTTACATAATTACAAAAGGGCTCTAGACCTCAGTTCTCTCGTTTGCAAGGACAGGACATTAAATGAGATATTAGAAGTCTCCTTCAGATCAAATATTCTATTAAACTCAAGCTATTCAAGTAGTTCCAGTTGAATTCTGCAAAAAGAAGGGTTCATAAGGATGTTTATTTTAAGCAAATGATATATGGTTAAACCTCTGTATCTATGTTCTACATTCATGGATTTAACCAACCGTGAATCAAAAGTACTGGGGAAAGGGAGTAATTCCAGCAAGTTCCAAAAAGTAAAACTTGAATTTGCCTCATACAGGCAACTATTTACATAGCATTTACACTGTATTTGGGTATCGTAAGTAATCTAGAGATAAATTTCAAGCATACAGGAGAATGTACTTAGGTTATATGCAAATATTATACCATTTTATATTAGAGACTTCAGGGTCTTTGGATTTTGGCATCTGCAGGAGTCATGGTACCAGGACCCCCATGGAGACTGAGGGATGACTGGACATTAAGCTTCAGGACACTGAGTTCAGGAACTCAAAAGCAGATTTGCGCGCAACAACTACACTCACTTATAAGGTTTGCCAAAAAGCCTGTTCAGGTTTTTCCATAACATCTTACAGGAAAACCTGAACAGACTTTATGGGCAACTCAACACCACTTCTGAGAGTGCATTAAAAGTTTGTATGTATCATGATCATATTCATTTTCATAGTTGCAAACCTTGCCTTGTGAGTACTTGGTGTATACATCCTAGGGAGTTAATTTTGGCAAAGTACTTTAAGCTAGATTTGCTTCTGAAATTCCATTTCTAAAATGAAATCAAAGTTGTATCAGTTACATACGTGTGCACGCACACACACGCACACAAAATATACAGCTACCTACTGTCCATCTATATAAAACGCTATTTGCCGCAAATTGATGCCTCAGGCATATCTCTGGTTCTTTGAAGGTACTTTCAATCAAAATACTTCTTAATTTTACCTGTTAAATATATTACCGCTTTGCTGTATACTGTTAATTAGATTTTTGTTTTCCCAAATACTGAACGTGTCACCATCACATAGTCTGACTTATACATGAAAACTCTGGAAGGGTCATTGACATGAGTAATGGCCTTGATCATTAAGAACATTAAGCTAGTAATGGGACAAAACGGTCTTTTTGAGGGACATGTATACTGACAGAAGTACAACATAAATACAGATTTCTAAAGTACGGTGCTCTAAAATATTCAGTTTTAAAAAAAAAAGAAGAAGCTAAAATTAAAAATTAGGACCCACTTACTAGTCTGTTTTCATCAAATACTTCAAACAGGAGTCTGTGATTAGATGGGTTTACCTGTAAGGGACAGAAATAATATGTTTTAAATGGGCAGAAATAATTCCAAGGAATGAAGTAAGGGACTGAAAGAATAAAATACTTTATAATGCACTCAAATCAATTGTACAATGTAAACAACCTGCTCTTCCATCTACTAAGTTTTCTATTATTGACTTCGATATTATTCCATGCCTAATATTCAGACATATCAGAAGAAGAAAATGGTTTTAAACGCTGCTTTTCTAACATAAGAAAGGATATTTCTAAATGGTTTTTAACAGTTCCTAAACCTCCCCTAAAAAGGCACCCTCATGCCTGTACACCAAGGCTACACCCTCATAAAGGTCTATGCCTGAGAAAATTTCTTAGGCAACGATCAAAAGTCATGAAGAAAATAGTAAAAAGCAGCTATTTACCACTGTGTGCATGCTTTTTAGGCTCTATCTCCTTATTAAATATCAAAACATATGTCCCATTTATTCTCAAAGCACCCCTATGATGCATACCACTGTTGCTCCAATTTCACAAATGAGGAGTTGAGACCAGGAGGGTAAAGTAACTTGCCCAAGAGCCCACAGCTAGTATGCAGGGCACCCAGGAGCTCCAACAGGCCTGGCCCAAGCGTCTACAGAGCCCACGCTTGGAGCCATTAGAGAAAAGAGAAATCAAAGATGGCCCCTCTTCCAGCAATGGCAGGGTCAATGTCAGAGCCCCTGGGCTTTTGGTGTCTTTTTGCTTCTTTCCCTTTCCCCAAACCTCACTGAAATAGCAGAAATCGTCCTTCAGACCCGAGTGTCAGGTGCAACGTGTTCTCGTTTCTATCACTGTACATAAATCCTGGAAACAGCCTTCCTAAGTAAGGACTCCTCTCTCACTAGCAGAGCCCGTGGGGAGTGAGTCCTCAGATGGCTTCTCCAGGGCCAGAAGGGCTGTCAGTGGGAGAGCCGGAGATGGGACCCAGGTCACCCATCACTAAGCCTCAGCTGTCTCATAAGGGAGAAGCGAAGGGAAGAACGCTTGATGGTGCAGAGAACACGGCTTGTGCTCCCGACCCCTCGGCTTGCTCTTAACCTGGTGATGGAGCAAGCAGGTGGGCCGAGGTCGGGGGGCGGGGTGGGCAGAGGGTGGGTAGTGTCTGTTTGAAAGCTCAGTTAAGGGCTGTACTGCAGACCAGTGAGTCCACACGCCATGACAGTGGCTGGGATGCAGTAGGCACTCAATAAAGATTTGTTCAATGAATGGGACAAAGAAAGTTTTAAATGCGCCCCCCCCTCCCCCCTGCCAAATCAAGTTTACATATCTTTAGGGCTAATATAACTTGAAAAAAATCTTGAAAGTACTAAAATTTATAGAAACATGGCCAAGGTGTTTAATTAATTTTTGTTTCCCTCAAACTGAAAGACGCCTAAGTAGTGTGGAGTGTTACAAGTGGAAAGCTGTATCTGAGAGTTAGTTACGGGCCAATAAGATCTATCTGCCCCCATTACATTTTCAGTCTTTCACCAAGCAATTTAAAAATACATCTGGTAGTGAAACCGGGTACAAGCCCATGTGTCCCTCAGTTTCAGTAGAGGCTAGACATAGGAGCTCACCAAGTATTCAAATATCAGTGCCATATTTTAGCTCTGAACATAATAGAAAACAGATGTCATATACAATGATCTATGTTCGGAGCACATAAAATATATAAAATATTGTTGTGACTGAAAGGAAGAAATCAGGACCGTTATCATCGGTCTCACGGTAATATTATGCTTTGGGAATCTATACCACTCAGAAGATCTTATCCAGAACACTTCTGGAGGTAGAGTAGTTTTTAATAACACAGCTATTCAGACAGTTAAAATTAATTCATCTTGAAGAGAAAAAGACATATTTTCCATTAAATAACTGAGCAGCTTAATAGTTTCAAAATTTTAATACCCCCAAAAAGAAACAATGACCACATAAACTCACTGAAAAGTAATTTCCATTAATTTACAGAATTCAGTCATTTCTACATGTAGCTCTTCTAGATATTAAATATAAAAGGTTGAGGAAATTTTACCTAATTTGGTGATATTTAAACTTCAGATGTAGTTTTATATTACACACATATGCTCACACTTAATATCTGAATTGTAAAAATTTTCTTTCCAAATTGGAACATGATTAGTAAATTTCAGGCTTCTTTTTAATCATGCTGCTTCTATTGGGCTTATACCTCACTGAAACAATTAAGCTACTGCTTTAATTTTACTTTATTTTTTAAAGAAAAATTTCCATAGGAAAGCTAAACTTTGCTATTTGGATAACTTTCTGTTTCCCTCAAAGATCCCCAAATGAAACAAGTCCAGATTTTGTTACCACTAGTTATAGTTTTTGAAAATTTGGGATACACTAGAAAGCTACCCAACCTTTTCTCATCTTAAAAGTAATCTCAATAAAAATTTAATAGCTGCAATTCAGTGAGTCTGTTGAGATAATATATCAATCTAGTTATCAATAACAATTATGATCCCCTACCCCAAGAAAAGAAAAACTTACTCTAAAATAAAATTCTTCATTCCACTTTGGGTTCAGCGTCTGGAAGAGAAATCATCTTGTAATTTCTTTTACTGTCTTTGGAATGTTAACAGTTATTGGTACAGTGCAGTCCACATATTTGCTTAAACTTTTTTTCACTGAAAACATAGCTAAGAGATTTTCAAAATGGCAATTAAAGAAGCATTTAAGTTATCTGAGACTATTCTATACACCAAACTAGATGGGGAGGGGATTTATGTATGAAACGGATAAGAAACCATAAATTTCATGCCATCAACCAGAAAGAATAATGTCAGAGACCTACAGAGAGCCATCACCAGGGACGTCAAGGTTTTCTTCAGGAATTAACACGGATATAATTCTGCAATCAAGAAGAAATGGACGTTTCCACTTCCCTCAACCTGCTACAAATCTGTTTTGGAGAATCATGAAGCAGGTGGCAGAAGGGTGACAGTATTCACTATTTACACAAATACTGAAATATAAAGACTATTTTATAAAGAACAATATTGATGATCAGATTACATAACATGTAAAAATTCTCCCAGTTATAAACCAAAAGTGAACTCTTTCTCCCTAAATAACCCGGTTTACAAATATTCACCTACCGATGTACTTCAATACTCTTCTCTGTCCATCCACACCCCCCACCCACCCACCCATCCATCCATCCATCCATCCATCCATCCATCCATCTACATAACAATCCATATAAACATACATCTCACAAGGCCATGGAAAGTACACTTTTGTCCTCAGCTTTGATAAAAGATAAGACTGCCAAACAGCCTTTGAAACGAAGATGAAACATACTCTGGAAGACTACATATACACATGTGTTTGTGCATTTGGACAAGCGTTATGTGCTGAAATGAACACATCTGTCAAAAACTGTATGTAAAAATGAGACTGAAAAATCACCCCCTCACCAAGGACTACAGAGATTTTTAAGTTAGAATGATATTTGCCTTTATCCATCTATCTTTCTGTAAAAACTAGTGCAAGAAACAGCAAAATAATAACTCAAAGCGTCATAAAAAATAAGCATAGGATCTGTACAACACTGAAATGGCATTAAAGAAAAAAAGAGTCAGCAATTTCCCCACCCACAGCTCAAGGGGGAAATCTAACCCTAAATAAAAGGGGCTCACGCTTCTAGTTCCGGATGGAGCCTGGGATGGAAATGAGTGAACACGAGCAGGAGGGAGGAAGGGGAGAGGTGCTTGCGAGCTCAGGGCTGCGGGGGCTGCAGGGGGGCCAGGAGCCCCGCTTCAGGGAAACGGGGGGAGACGCGGAGGCGGCGAGGCAGAGGACAGGTGGGGTTGGGAGCAGACAGGTGAGGCCACAGAACGCGTGCAGCGCCGGGCACCCGCCCACGAAGAGCAGAGGATGATGCAAACGGTTCTTCAACACCCCGCGCCGCACAGAAATACTAACCGAGCCGGGCACACAGCGCAGCCCTCTCCCGTGGGGCGGAGGAGGGGGCCCTCCCCTCGGAAGGAAACGCGGTTCAGTACCCCCTGATCGCGGCTCCTGTTCTCCGCTCCTTCTGCGTCCCGCGGGCAGCCAGGTCCCCGGCTGCCTCCCCCGCCCGGCGACAGCACCCAACAGGGAACAATGGCCTCCGTCCTTCGCAGGAATCCTCCCCACCCATCAGAATACCGGCCCCTGCTCTCCAAACTCTTCAGATTTTCAGGGCCAGTCGGAATGCCAGGTGGGAGACACGCTAGACGGCTGTCTCTTCCTTTCACAAAATGACCTGGCAACAGACCCCGGGCGTCTGCACAATAGCAGGAAGGCTTACCATTTTTTAAAAGCCCTCGCGCACTCCAGGAATTGCTTATCACTGGGTGTATTAGATTGTTTACCCCACAAAGATGGGGAAGGAAAAATATCGGGGATCTATAAATACTACTATAAATACAGATCTATAAATACAGATAAGAACAGTACTTTTGGTAGAAAACATGCATCGTCAATAAATGCCCCGAATATGTGGTAAATATATGATTTAACAGATACATACAAAAACATGGAGTAGATGAATTAAGATATAAGTACAGATATAAATCTATGTTCTAATGTATTTTATAGATGCATATAAAAACATGGAAATATGAATTAAGGTATAATTACGGAAACAAATCTAATGAGATCATGCATGTAAAATTTAGAAAAGGGAAGCATACATACACACATACACATATAGTTTTATTGT
The DNA here is from genome assembly GCA_006410635.1 of Cephalophus harveyi. Taxonomy (NCBI): domain Eukaryota; kingdom Metazoa; phylum Chordata; class Mammalia; order Artiodactyla; family Bovidae; genus Cephalophus; species Cephalophus harveyi. The sequence goes on along the minus strand of SJYT01039198.1, from coordinate 362,650 downwards.
TAATATTTTTTATTTGTTTTCATGTAGCTAAGTATTTTGCTTCCTTTGGTAATACCTGTTTTAAGTTAAACCATTCCCTTTGTTCCTACCAAATCCACAAGCCACCCCATTTCATTAAATATATTTTAAATGGCTTTAAATTTCTTATCATAAACTAACAAGTCACAAGAACAAATCCATGTTTTGCTTTATTCTTTGCAGGGAAAAAACTGCTACTGGTAACAATGCTTCTTTGAATACCGCTTTTGTAGTAAAACATCCATCTGCCCATCCAGGAGACACACAGGAGACCTGGGTGCGATCCCTGGGTTGGGAAGATCCCCTGGAGGAGGAAATGGCAACCCACTCCAGTATTTTTGCCTGGAGAATCTCCACGGACAGATAAGCTTGGCGGACTACCGAGTCCATGGGGTCACAAAGAATCAGACATGACTGAGCATGCATGCACTTAACTAAAAGCCAAAACCAGTGTCTTAGATTAATATTGAAAAGTTTGATCTCTGCTGAATTTACAGATTTCATACTAAGAGAGGTTTAAAATAAAAATACTGCCAGCTTAAAACAAAAACATCTACAAAGCTCAAAGACATAATTAAATCAGATTAAATTATGACTTAAATGATATTTAATTAAGGATGGACACTTACCTTTTTAATTGTTTTTGTTTGTACCAAAGCAAGTTCCCTATTCTCATCTGCTACGTACAATGAAAGTTTCACATACGGATCACTGTAAGAAAAAACAGGATTATACTTTTCATTTTAAGAATACAAAAAGGAAAGTAGCCATAACCTAACTGAAAATGCAAAAACATCAGTTAATGATCCAGTTTATGTAAATGTTACAAACCAAGCAGTAACATTTTCAGCATGCTTACCAGGGAAATATACTGAGAAAAGATCCTGACCAAGGATGTTCATCTAAAACCAAAACTAACATGAAACACGTGCTTTAACTTTAAAGATCACCTTCTCTATTATTAAAAGAATTAATTTGCCATAGTTTCTTTTTTCCTAAGCACATTCAGATTCTGGAAAGATTATAATAAAAATTATTAAAAGGCATATAAAATTTGTCCAGATTAGCAAAATCTAGCTTGAAAATTTAGTTTGCATCTTATTTTTATTCTGATTTCCATTATGTTGGTAAAAATTATTTTTCTTTCAGTGAAGGTAAAACAGGCATTGTTTATCTAAACCAACATGTATCATCTTATAGAGTAAAAGAAAGACACATATATAAAAAATTAAAGCCCAGTAAGTCAATAAGAGAGTTGCCCAAAGTTACAGACTGCCGTAAAGTCTTGATTAAATTTGGTTTCCTGACTACAAGTTCCAGAGTTCTAATCATTTCCTTGGGAAACTAAAAACTGTCAGCCAGAAAGTATACTGAAAGGATACTTAATGTGGATTATCTACTATGAACTTGGCAAATCCACTCATAATATGTTCTAGAGTTGCTCATACTAGGATAGCTAAAATCTAGTTAAGCTAAAAGAATCTGGGGCTCAGGGTCTTCTGTTTCACACTTGGAATCCTTAAAATCATAGAAAGGGCCTTCATGTATTCAATCCCCAAATTTTCACTCATCTAATTATAGCCGATAATTTGTTTTCTTCCAATTTGAGAATTATCCTTTAGTAGTTATACACCGTGACTATTAACTCTTATTTTGCAACATCCAAGATATTTCTAAAGATTATATGGAGCATCATAAAATGCTTAAACATTGGTTTTTATTCGATAGCTGCTGCTGCTGCTGCTAAGTCACTTCAGTCGTGTCCGACTCTGTGTGACCCCATAGACGGTAGCCCACCAGGCTCCCCCGTCCCTGGGATTCTCCAGGCAAGAACACTGGAGTGGGTTGCCATTTCCTTCTCCAATGCATGAAAGTGAGAAGTGAAAGTGAAGTCGCTCAGTCGTGTCCGACTCAGCGACCCCATGGACTGCAGCCCACCAGGCTCCTCCGTCCATGGGATTTTCCAGGCAAGAGTACTGGAGTGGGGTGCCATTGCCTTCTCCGATTTAATAGCTATAGGCCGTGATTTCCCTTAAGGAAAGAGAAAGTGACAAAATGCAAAGTTTAGTATTAACAGAACTGTATTTGATATCCGAAAGACAGAAATCAAGAGTCAGTGAAAAATACCGTTGGTGTACACCTGTAGTATTTATTACTCATAAAATGCATCTTAGTGGAAGCTACAACACATCTCCTTAAACACAAAAAAACCAACAATGGAATTTGCTCTGTTATATTCTGAGTAGATAATATGTATATTTTTTTAACATTCTGGTAAAAATGTTAGAAATACATTTAGAAAAAGGTTATTAGTTAACCCTCTGTCACTTATCTATAAACCATAGATACTTTTTCACTAAAGGACATCTGACCAGACACACCTACTCCTCCTGATCTGGACACGCTCAGCTTCAGAATAAAGACGAATCAAGAGCCAGGATGTAATCTAGGTTTAAAAATCCCGAGACCACCTTCCTAATCAAATCAATGGTCTGGGTGGCGGATCAGGAGATTGTTTCCAGGGTCAGTATTTCTCTGGCTTTAGCATATCAGAATTGCTGGGGGAAAGGGATAGTTAAAACACAGATTGCTTGGCCTCCAACCCCAAAGATCCCCACAGAGGTCTAGTAGGTCTGGGGTGGGATCAAAGAACTTGCATCTCAAACAAACACCCAGTGATGCTGCTGCTCGGGATTCAGGAATCACACTCTGAGAACTACTGCTCCACATGGTATCTGAAAAGAGTATTTTCCATCTACAGACACCAATTTTCTATTTCCAGCCACCAAGTTATTGCTAAAAAGAGCTCACGGCCTGCTGTCTCTGTTATCTCAAGAACAGCTCCCAGTCTGCCACAGAGGTGCACATGCGCTCACACACACACACAATCCCACGTTATGGAGAAGACAACGACCTCTGCTGACTGCTGTCTCCTCCCTCCATGCCGCTTGGCTTTCATGATAGCTGCCAATCACATAACTGCTATAAAGAGCCAGGCACGCACTTTGATGGGGCATCCACGTTCTTCCTCCAATCCCCTCCTGGCCTCAGTTTATGCCCCCTTGAAGAGTTCACAGTGAGTGGCACAGGTGAGTGCAGCTGAGGGTGTGGCCTCTGAGCCTGGGACAGTGTCCCCCAGCTGCGATGAGGAAGGCCTGCCTGCATCTGTCTGGAGTGTGCATCCAGGTAGAGGTAGGTACTGGGTGACTACCTGAAGGTCTGACCAGGAAACTTCCTGGAAGAGAATTCAGGGTGAACAGAGAACCAAAGGCCAAGGTGCGGGAGCTGGAGAAAGGAGAGTAGGGTGCACGTTCAAGGGAGGGAGCACAGGGCTTGGGTAGGCTGGTGAGAGGACAGCGGAGTTCAAGAGCGCTGGGGGCAGGGCGGGAGGGGAGCCCTGCCCACGGGAGGGGAGCCCTGCCCAGGGGGCTCTCCCCTTCTGCTGGCACAGCAGCAGCACCACCACCAACAAACGTCTACAGAGAGACCACACTGCCGGCACGCTAGCGCTAGTGAGCGGGGGAACCAGTGGGCAACAGCGGGGACTGAATCATCAAAGGTCAACATGGACATTCATGCATAAAGAAGATATGGTACATAGACACAATGGAATACTGCTCGGCCATAAAAAAAAAAAAAGAATGAAATGATGCCATTTGCAGCCAGCAAGGATGCAGCTACAGACTATCAAAATAAATGAAGTCAAAAAAAGAAGGACAAATACCATACGCTACCACATATATGTGGAATCTAAGCTATGAAACAGAGTCAGCAACATAGAGAATAGACCGGTGGCTGCCAAGGGGTGGGGGTGGCAAGGGGTGGACTGGGAGCTTGGGATTAGCAGGTGCAAAGTGGCACATACAGGATGGAGAAACAAGGTCCCACTGTGTAGCATCAGGAACTATATGCAACATTTGGTGATAAACCAGGAGGGGGAATATGACAAAGAAGATATGTATGTATCTATTCCGGTTGTCATGTATGGATGTGAGAGTGGGACCATAAAGAAGGCAGAGCACCGAAGAATTGATGCTTCTGAACTGTGATGCTGGAGCAGACTCTTGGAGAGTTCCTTGGACAGGAAGGAGATCAAACCTGTCTATCCTAAAGGAGATCAACCCTGAGTATTTATCGGAAGGACTGATGCTGAAGCTGAAGCTCAAATACTTTGGCTCCCTGATACAAACAGCTGACTCATTGGAAAAAGACCGTGATGCTGGCAAAGATTGAAGGCCGAAGGAGAAGAGGGCAACAGAGGATGAGATGGTTGGATGGCTGCTGCTGCTACTGCTGCTGCTAAGTCACTTCAGTCGTGTCCGACTCTTTGCGACCCCATGGACTGCAGCCCACCAGGCTCCTCCATCCATGGGATTTTCCAGGCAAGAGTACTGGAGTGGGGTGCCATTGCCTTCTCCGGGTTGGATGGCATCACTGATTAAATGGACATGAACTTGGGCAAACTCTAGGAAATAGTGGAGGACAGGGAAGCCTGGTGTGCTGCAGTCTATGGGGTTACATTAGAGTTGGACATGACTGAGTGACTGAGCAGCAACACACACACACACGTATAATTGAGTCACTTTGTTGTATAGCAACACTTAACACATTATAAACCAACTATGGTGGTGGCGGTTTAGTTGCTAAGTAGTGTCCTACTCTTGCGACCCCATGCCAGGCTCCTCTGTCCATGGGATTCTCCAGGCAAGAATACTACTTCAATTAAAAAATTAAAAACTTTTTTTAAAAAGTTTTTTTTTTTTAAACACATTCATGAATGGCCCTTAGCTCAGCTGAGTGAGGATAACACTTTCCCATTTCACCAAGGGGAAGGCTGGAGCAGAAAGGTGCGATACAGACAGGGCATCAAGCATCAGAGAATGAGCAGGGAGATGCCAGCCAGCCTGAGCAGCCATCAACTCCGCCTCAACTATGGGCACAGCGGGAACCAGCACCTCCATCACCGCTACCACCAGCCCAGCACCCAGCTGCCATCAAGCATCCATCTGCACCTGGCCAGTATTCGTAGGCAGCATCTCACTCCACTCTCACCATAAGCTTCTGAAGCTGGCACATGTTTCAGATGAGAAAATGAGAAAAATCAAGCAGCTTGTCCATGGTTAAAAAGGAAGGGAGGAGATGGGAAGGAACACAGGCATCTTTGCTCCAGAATCCAGCCCTCTGAGTGCATGGATCTGGCCTTCCCGCAATACGCTATGCTGACCGCCAACAGAGCTGCCCGAAGAAATGTCGAGGGGCAGGAGTTCTCAACATTCTGCTGAGTTGGAAAACATTATGTGCTGTAACGGCCATTCTGACCTAATCTATATCTTGTTTATTTATTCATTTGGCCGCACCACATCTGAGTTGCAGCATGCGGGATCTTTAGTTGCAGCATTTGAACTCTTGGTTGGGGCACATGGAATCTATTTCCCTAACCAGGGATCGACCCCAAACCCCCTGCACTGGGAGCTCAGAGTCTTAGCCACTGGACCACCAGGGAAGTCCGAGGGGGGCTGTTTTAGCTAGCTTATCTTATTTTTTTGTCCAGCTCTGGTTGGGGGAACAACCAGACTTGGGCTGTGTCTTTACCTTTAAGGAAGATCACACTTTTGAGATCTTATCTCCTTCTCAACACTCCAGATAACCAGCTGCGTGACCTTGAACAAGTCACTTGAGTGCTCTGAACTTCGATTTTCCTATCTCCCAAATCAAGAGGCTTGGACTAAATCAGTGGTTTTCATAATATAGATGCAGCAGAGCCCTAGTTCTGTGCAACTATTTCAGGATAACTACAGGCTAGAATTTGCACCTTAATCCGTCTTATACATTGGTTTTTCATATTAGAATTTTTTTTGGCTGGGGTTCTATACTTAAAAAATTAAAGCCGCTGGACCGCTTAGAATATTCTGAATCTCAGAACAATTCGAACTTACTTCTCTTCTTTCATAGTAACAATAACCCAGTCCATTTTAAGAAAATATGGACTGACTTCCTGAAGGTAAAATAGGAAGAGAGAATAAAACTCTACTCTCTCCATCAGGGCATGAAAGGTGAAGTCCACAGCAGTGAGTATAAGAAACCACTCCTGATCATCACTTCAGTTCAGTCACTCAGTCGTGTTTGACTCTTTGCAACCCCATGGGCTATAGTTTGCGAGGCCTCCCTGTCCATCACCAACTCCTGGAGTTTACTCAAACTCATGTCCATCAAGTCAGTAATGCCATCCAACCATCTCATCCTTTGTCGCCCCCTTCTCCCACCTTCAATCTTTCCCAGCATCAGGGTCTTTTCAAATGAGTCAGTTCTTCGCATCAGGTGGCCAAAGTACTGGAGTTTCAGCTTCAGCATCATTCCTTCCAAAGAAATCCCAGGGCTGATCTCCTTCAGAATGGACTGATTGGATCTCCTTGCAGTCCAAGGGACTCTCAAGAGTCTTCTCCAACACCACAGTTCAAAAGCATCAATTCTTCGGTGCTCAGCTTTCTTTATAGTCCAACTCTCACATCCATACATGACCACTGGAAAAACCATAGCTCTAACTAGATGGACCTTTGTTGGCAAAATAAAGTCTCTGCTTTTTAATATGCTGTCTGGGTCGGTCATCACTGGGTGATATCTTATACATGTTACCCGCTTCTAACCAACTTACATACTAGGTACCAAGAACACATCACCTGAGCAACAACCAAAACAAAAGGCAGAAGGTGTGGGTGTGCTGGGGCCAGGCTGAGGGTCAGTAGGCCTCGTCACCAGCTTCTTTGCCAATGCTTGTTCACTGTCTTCACCTCCGATGACCTTCATCCGAAGGTGATGCTCTGCGGGGGGGGGGGGGGGGGGGGGGGGGG
>SJYT01039198.1:277316-355639 GCA_006410635.1 Cephalophus harveyi | reverse complement strand
AGGAAGACTGCAGCTCCCAGAGACTTTTTCACACTGATCCACAGAGGCCCCCCGATAAAGGTGACAGTTCTGGAAGAACCTACTGCCCTCTGAAGGGTACTTATCAGACCCTCAATCTCTCTACACCTTTACTACAAAAGGTCAACCAAATCCCGAGGTTGATGGTAGCTTATGCTCGAGGCTCCACCCCCCCTTCGCCGAGAACACCAGAAGGTCTAGGAAAGACACATAAAGAAGCGCGTCTGCACCTTCTCTCATGGGGAGTAAATATAGGGTACAGCTGCAAGGGTAGAGGGTTCTGGTTTTTTCATGTTACTTCCTATATACTGAAGATTTTTGTTGCTGTTATTAACCATTAATACATAATACTTTTATAATTAGTAAAAAAAAAAAAAATCTGGAAGGGCATGGAGGGAAGTCGGCAAGACGACCGTGGGTCTCCTCCACTGGTGCTTCTTCATCAGTGCCCGTGACCCTCTCTACTGGAGTCTCCAGCCTCAACTTCACCAACTCTCTAAGTGACCTTCAGACAGTCACTTAACCACTCTTAACTTCAGGTGGTTTGTCAATGAAATGGGAACGACAATTCCTAACTCAGAGTATCACTGTAAGGATCAGAGGATTTTATGTATTAATATTAGTGCCCATTTCAGCACCAAACACGCAGTATAAGTGCCCCATAAATGACAGCTGTAACTGTGATGCTGTTTTTCCCTCTTTCAAGACTTTTGAGGTTCTCTGTTGCTCCTTCCAAGCCCCCTGTTCCTGGGGTGATGGCAGATCTGGCCTGACACTGATCTGCTTACATATGCCTCAGAGCATAAATGAGTGCCAGCCGAACACAGCACCTTAAGTATTCCGTGCTTCCTCGTGATTCATGCTTGTGGAAGCCCTAAGGGGATCTGGTGGAGATGAGCAGACTGGTCACCTTATTTACAACAAAGCTCATTGCAATTTACTCTTGACAACCAGTTACTACCCTAGTGGCTGGTGCGCCGTACAGCTCGGGGCTGGCATTAACATTCCTCTCTAAGAAGCTCAGTGCTTTGTGGATTAGAGAAGACATTCTTTTTGTCAAACCTTTTGTTTTCTCTGCTGCGTACGGAAGCTATTGAGGCATTACATTCTTTCTTTTCAGCCCTTCCAAGGAGACAAATTGATATTAGGATTCAAACAGCATCCTAGTATTAACTGAGTAGGGCTTCCCTGGTGGCTTAGCAGTAAAGAATCTGCCTGCCATGCAGGAGATGCTGGTTCACTCCCTGGGGCGTGAAGACTCCCTGGAGAAGGGAATGGCAACCCACCCCAGTATTCCTGCCTGGCAAGTCCCATGGACAGAGGAGACTGGGAGGCTACAGTCCATGGGGCTGCAACAGAGTCGGACGTGACTCATCGAGTAACCAGCAACAATAAAGTAACTGAGTACCTGCTGTATTCCAGACAAGGACACGGGCATCACTAATAGAAGACACTGGCCCATCTGAACGGGGCACAGAAGCAGTGGCTGGGACACTGTGCCGAGTACTCTGGCACTCGACACTTAATGGCAACCCACCCCAGTATTCCTGCCTGGCAAGTCCCATGGACAGAGGAGACTGGGAGGCTACAGTCCATGGGGCTGCAACAGAGTCGGACGTGACTCATCGAGTAACCAGCAACAATAAAGTAACTGAGTACCTGCTGTATTCCAGACAAGGACACGGGCATCACTAATAGAAGACACTGGCCCATCTGAACGGGGCACAGAAGCAGTGGCTGGGACACTGTGCCGAGTACTCTGGCACTCGACACTTCAATATAAAGACTGCAGGGCTACAGGCCTGCTCTGATCTTAACCAGGCTCCAAGAATTCAGAGGCGGGTCTCATTCTGCCTTCGTCGCCACTAGGCAAAAACAGCACAGATGAGGTCATTTCTCAGGGAGAGGTGGAAATAAGACTTGCTGGGTTTCCCCGTTGCTCAGCCTCCCGGGCCACACTAAACAAGGACAGTTAGGCCTGATGTGTCATTAAGGGGTGACCCCCTCCATCTGAGTCACCCAAGTGCTCTATGATAAACCGCAGATTGGAAAGGCGAGTCCTGTTGCACCGATTACTTGCTCATTTTCTCAGACTGGTCTTTGATGAGACCAAGGTACTCGTCAAGGAGGCAGGGGAGTGGGGGGAGTGGGGAAGCAGAGAGGAGGGCGGGGCTGCCTCCACTGGCCAAGGGCTCTGGCGGTTAGGTTCCCGCTGCGCCACCAGGCCGGACCAGCACCGCCGTGTCCGCCAGCTAGAAACCTCTCCTTCCAGGAGGCTGGGCTATTACGAGAGCAGTGAGAACGATCTTCGTTTTTGAACCATACCTCCTGTGGGAGCACTCCAGCATCACCTGAAGGAAGCAATCATTCTTTCCCATAAAATGAAGTTGCTTAATATGCTGCCGGGACAGTCTGCAAAAACATCCCATCTTTGTTCCCTGTGAGCAGAGAGCTGAGTCTAATGTAGCATATTACATAACACTGTAGGTCAAATTTATTTTGACTACCTGACGTATGATACACTAAAACTTAGCGAACCCAGAGAAAATTTCATTGGAAAACCTGTTTTGCTGAAGGTTTCTGCATACCTTTCCACTTTTACTACCATAGTCAGTGTTACATAAGTTACTAGTATCTGTAATAAAGAAATAATGCAAGACACTCACAACCAATAAGGAAAAATGTTAGCTAGAAACTGAGATAATAAATCACATGAATATAAGTGATAATATCAAAATGGAAGCTTTCATCTAACAAGGGGCCATGGATTCAAAAAAGCTAACACTTTCTAAAAAGAGGCAGACATTTTAATACTCTACTACTGCAAAAAAAATTATCACAAGTTTTTCTAGAAAGAATATGGCAGGAGGTATCAAACATTCAAAGAATTGGTGCCTTTGATTCAACAAATCTATTTCTAAGGATTAATCCCAAAGAAATAATCAGAGATGTAGGCAAATATTTATCTGCAAAACATACTCATTACAGCATCATATGTAAGAAAGAATTAGAAGCAACTTTCCAGTCCATGAAAGAAGTGATTAAATAAATTATGGTGTAATCATCTGCTAGAATATTATACACCAGAAAATCGTCATTTCAAAGAATATTTTTCATTGGGAAAAAATAATCATAGTATAACATTAAGGAATAAGCACGGTCTAAAACTGTGACTAATTCTATATATATGCAAAAGTAATTGAGAAAATGGAGCTAAAGTTAGTCGTTCTCTCTAGATGACAACTTTATGAATTATGCTTATTTTCCTCTTTGTGGTTTTTATTTTTTCTAGATTTTCTACTGTGAGCAAGTACTACTTTGCTAAGTACAAAAATTATGAAAATAATAATAATAGTTACATATGTGCTTCAACTATAATATACTCTTCAGCAAGGCACGAAACCCTGTAATTTCAAGGTTAGCCTACACCTTAATAAAAAACCCCAAAGAGCTTCAGATGTCTTTTCCTACCCAGAAAATTGCCTTAAATGGGTGACTACTGAAGATTTTTCAAAGAAATATGCACATACCTTCCAACCCTTGACATTTACTGAAAGGCATGAATTACACTCTGAAATACGTCACTTGTCACCAACACTGACAGTAAGTTGCTCTTAAATATGTATGACCTTTCAACAAATGCCAGAAAGGAATGGGTCTACTACAGACAAATGTATTTTTAGTTTTGTCCAAGGGAGCTCAAGAGGCATTAGAACTTTATACTATAGCTTAGGTGGAGGCATAATCCTCCCAGACTTGAAAGCCACAGTAATCAAAACAGCATGGTACTGGCACAAAAACAGACATGTGGATCACTGGGATAGAAGAGAGAGCCCAGAAATAAACCCACACACCTTTGGGCAACCAATCTTCACCAAAGGAAGAAAGAATATATGATGGGGAAAAGACAGTCTCTTTGCAAGCAGTACTGGGAAAGCTGGACAGTCGCATGTAAATTAATGAAGTTAGAACTCACTCTCACTCTACACACAAAAATAAACTCAAAATGGCTTAAAGACTTAAAGACGTGACATCGTAAAACTCCTAGAAGAGCACATAGGCAAAACATTCTCTGACATAAATTGTAGCAATATAAAAGACTGACCCAATAGAAATAAAAACAAAAACAAACACATGGGACCTAATGAAACTTACACACTTTTGCACAGCAAAGGAAATCATAAACAAAACAACAACCTACGGACTGGAACAAAATATTTGCAAATGATGTGACTGACAAGGGCTTAATTCCCAAAATATACAAACATTTCATACAACTCAATAATTAAAAAAAAAAACAATAACAAAAAATGAGCAGAAGATCTAAATAGACATTTCTCCAAAGCAGACACACAGGTGACCAAGAGGCACGTGAACAGAGGCACAGCCTCACTCATCTTTAGAGAAATGCAAGTCAAAACTACAATGAGAGGTTACCTCGCTCCCGGCAGAACGGCCATCAGTAAGCTGGAGAGGGTGTGGAGAAAAGGGAACCCACCCACTCTGTTGGTGGGAATGTAAATGGGTACGGCCACCGTGGAGCCAGTTTTAAAAAACTAAAAGTAGAGTTGCCATATTGATCCTGCAACCCCACTCCTGGGAATATACTAAAGAGAAAACTATGATTTGAAAAGATCTCTGTTCACAGCAGCACTATTTTCAATAGTCAAGTTACAGAAACAATGTAAACGCCCAGCACCAGATGAATGGCTAGAGGCTGTAGCGCACACACACGAGGGGATTCCGCTCAGAAGGAAGACCGGCCTGACGCCACTTGCAGCCACACGGGTGAGCTTAGAGGCTATCATACTCGGTGAGGTCAGGAGGAGAGTGACAAATGCCATATGACATCACTTACGTGTGGAATCTAAGATATGACACAAGGGAACTCATTAACAGCAGAAACAGACGCACAGACATAAAAACAAGCATAAGGTTAGCAAAGGGGGAGGGGGCAAACTAGCAGACGCAAACCACTCTGTGCAGAACGGACAACAGGGGCCTCCTGCACAGCATGGCTTCCCTGGTGTCTCATGGAAAAGAATCTGCTTGCGATGCAGGAGATGCGGGTTGGCTCCCTGGGTTGGGAAGACCCCCTGGAGAAGGAAATGGCAGCCCGTTCCAGTATTCTTGTCTGGGAAAGCCATGGACAGAGGAGCCTGGCAGGTCACAGTCCATGGGGTCGCAAGAGTCGGACACGCTTACTGACAAAACCACCACCACCACCACTGCATAGCCCAGTGAACTATCTCCAATATTCTGTGATAAACCGTAACGTAGAATATGAAAAAGAATGCATGTATGCGTATAACTGAATCACCTTACACACAGAAGCTAACATAACATTGTATATCAACTATATTTTGACTTAAAAACAAAACAAAACTACTTTACAGTTTTGCGAAGCTGCTGAAAAACACACTTTTGGATATCTCAAGAATGATTTTGTTATCTGGAGCAGTTGGTGGTTTACTTCATCCCAGCGCCTTCCCCGTCACACAAGGCTTGAAATGGCTGGTCAGGATGAACCCTCTCCTCATCCCTTGCCATCTAAAACAAAGTTACTCGGTGGTCGCAACCCTGGATCCCAGGGACCCATGGGGAGCAGGGCGGGGTGGGGAGACGGGAGCACTGTGAGTGAACTGTTTATCTCTGACACATATATTCACAGTTCTGTTTATGTCTATGCAGATATGCACCAGCTCATGAAAATATTTAAACTAAAAGAGTTTGCTTTTTTAAACAATTTTAATTAAAACCAATGTATCCTTATCTTCTGGTAGTATAACTATCATGCAGTAGTATAAACATCATTCATCCATGTCCAGACAGCCATCAAAGGAGGTTGACAGTTGGGATGTGCCTTTATCTCCAGCATTTTCTCTTATGTGTTTTTCCCATGTATGTGCAATCACAAGAGATTAAGAAAACACTTTTCTTTTATGCTAGTAATAGCTTAATAAAGCCAAGAGAGATGCAACTCACAAAGTCCTAAGGGAACAGGGCACCCAGAAACTGCTCCCTTATCAGAAATTGTTCAGTAACTAATCCCTCAAATAGACTGTCCATCATTACAAAGGACTGTGGTGGGCACCAAGGGGGAAGATCAAAGAAATGGGGGTGGAGGCGAGGTAAATAGATATAGAATCTGCCCTCAAGGAGGCTGTCTACCCCTGCTCCAGAGAAACCACAGTCAGACAAGAGCAAATGCGTGTAACGCAGAGGTCACCTTTATGAAAGCTGGCTAGGCAGACATATTAAGAATTCAAAAAAGTCATAAATTTTTATGATTATTCTCAGATGATCTGAAATGCAGGGACAATCTTATGAATACAAACAGCAACTTGCAGTGTTATTTATTAAGTGCTTTCTGACTGCAGAGCATTGTGCTTGGTGCCTTATGTATAACATCATCTCGAGTCCTCAGAATGACCGGGTAATAAGCAGCCATGAAATTAAAGGACGCTTGCTCCTTGGAAGGAAACCTATGACAAACCTAGACAGTGTGTTAAAATGCAGAAGCATCACTTTGCCGACAAAGGTCTGTCTAGTCAAAGCTATGGTTTTTCCAGGAGTCGTGTACAGATTTGAGAGCTGGACCACAATGAAGGCTGCTGCTGCTGCTGCTAAGTCACTTCAGTTGTGTCCGACTCTGTGCGACCCCATAGACGGCAGCCCAAGCTCCCCTGTCCCTGGGATTCTCCAGGCAAGAACACTGGAGTGGGTTGCCATTTCCTTCTCCCAATGAAGGCTGAGCAACAAAGAATTGATGCTTTTGAACTGTGGTGTTGGAGCAGACTCTTGAGAGTCTCTTGGATTGCAAGGAGATCAAACTAGTCAATCCTAAGGGAAATCAAACCTGAATATTCATTGGAAGGATTGATGCAGAAGCTCCAATACGTTGGCCACCTGATGCAAAGAGCTAACTCACTGGAAAAGACCCTGATGCTGGGAAGGATTGAAGGCAAAAGAAGTGGGCGGTAGAGGATGAGATGATTAGATGGCATCACTGACTCAATGGACATGAATCTGAGCAAACTCTGGGAGACAGTGAAGGACAGGGGAGTCCATGGGGTCTCAAAGAGTCAGACACAACTTAGCGACTAAACAACGGCAACAAAGCAGGATGTTAGTAATCCCCGTTTCACGGATGAAGAAAGGATGATGTCCTCATACATGTGTGCACACGTGAAATGCCGTGGAGCCGTTACAACGGGATTGATGAAGTACCTGATATAGTTACCTGCACTCTGTTTACAAAGAAAATTTTAAAAATATAATCAACCTATATTAGCAAATAAAATTAAACCATAAAAGCAAACACACTTACTGCATTATAAACATATCAAACTATAAAATAGTGTTTATTACTGCATTTAAAGACCATGAGTGATTTTTTTTTCTTCCTTTCATATCTCTCTATACTGCAAATGGTGGGGATGGTCACTATTTAGACTGGAATGCCGAGGCAGTGAGGTGATACAGCTAGTCCCTATGGCCAGCCTCTCCCACCTCTCCCCCCCAGTGAGCTCCCACTACAAGTGGTCCCCCCAAAATGGCAGCAACCAGAAAACTCAAGTGACACATATCATACTTGCGTCACTATAGTACGGAGGGGTAGAAAGCACTTCCAACTTTAACATCAACCTCTAAGAGAACAATCGCCTTCCTTTTCAAGTAACAGAGTAAAGACATCTCAAAGAGCCTTTAAAGAAAGGTATATAAACACCAAGTGGAGTAAAAACAAACGCCCTTCCTTAGCATCCCTGTTACGTATCCTGTGGGTGAAATACACTTCATTGCCCCTGCAATAGGGTCTATTTGTGGGGCCACTGAAGTGATGTTTAGTTACCATGTAAACACTGAGCATCTCCTTTATCATCCCTTTAGGGGCTTTTAAAAATCCACTCTGCCAAAGGCCCCAAAGTGTTCTCCCCGATGAACATTTGGTGGGGGGAGCAATTCAAATCATGCATTTATAAGAGAAATGACCCATTTTCCAAACTGGTTAGAAGAGACTGCACGAAAGCTTATCTTCTGAAAATGTAGTTTAAAAATACGTCACAGCACATGCACATCTTCAAATCACAAGCACATAAACAGCAATTATTCAACCACCTGAGTGCTTACAAAGTGTGGAGGGTTTCACTGCCTCATATGAGTGAATGGCCAAAAGTAGTGATCCATGAAGAGATGTTTTAAATGTGGATTTCTCAGATTAGAAATGGTACAAGAAAGTTAAAACCACTTTGGGTCATTTTCTCATGGCATATAGTAGTCCCGCCTCTTAATATGCAATAAACATTACAGACATCATGGAAATCTTTGGCCAAATGAGATCACTATTTCAAATACTACAATTACACATGTCACTAATTTCAAACTCCCATATGACAGTTCAGAGGTGCTTTTAATCACTTTCTTCAGCTTCTATATGAATAGTCATGTTCGCTCCCTTCCCATGACTAGTCCAGCGTAAAGTGGTGGGTAATAACCGGAACCTCCAAGACCCTTACCTCAAGGACCGTGGAAGCTATAACCATAGGAATGTGTACAAAACTATAACTAAAGGAGTAGGTACGTGTCTTCAGACCAAAAACATAGAGAGCTCAAGTTCACCTTATATAAACTTTAAATAGTCCTTCTTAAAAGCTCTGGCTGAACAAAAATCTATTTATGAATCATTTCCTCATTATCTCTTATCACAGCCCCACAGACACTGGTTCATGAACAGATATTTGTAAAAAAAAAAAAAAAAAGTGATTTTAAACACACACACACAATAAAAGAAGTCTTACTCTTGTTACTTAAAAGAGCATTTGGTCTTTGTCAATAAATTATTTGTGTGTATTTAATTCATTAAAAAAAGGTCCCAGAAAAATGTCCAGTGGGAAATAAATATACTCACAGGACAATACAGAATCAGCATAATATATGCCTGATTTCAGATTTACCATACAACTAAATTCATATTTCATCTTCAGCTTTCACTGATGTTAAATATTTATGTAGGTATCCTACTTACCTTATGTAACTGGAATAATTAACATAACCCTAAAGCTGTAAGTTTTCAAAGACCAAGTTATGCCTAATATAGTTGTAAATTCCCTTACCAAACGCTCCACAGAATTAATTCCTGCCTAGAGAAGTGTTACCAGCTGGAAAATATTCCTGTGAAGTGTTTAGCACCAAGAGTAATAAACTTGTCGCAGAAGTGAAGGGGGCAGGAATTCCAAGAGGTTGTTCAGGCAGGAACTCTGCAGGTGGGGCAAGCATGTTAGTGAGAGAAGCATAACGGAGTCTCAAGGAAGAGATCACTGTGCAGGACTCTCCCATGTCACCGTCAAAGAGGAGAGCCCCATCCCCTGCCAGCAAGAGAATCCCAGGCTGGTTGATAGCAGGCTTGCATCTAAGGGGTTCTATGGGTCCTAAAGAACTGTGGGACCTAAACGTTCAATCTTCCCCAAAGAAGATCTTTGAAAACCAGAGTCCGATCCTACTATTTAAGCAGTATGTTGGGCTTCCCAGGTGGCGCCAATGGTAAAGAATCCGCCTGCCAATGCAGGAAACCTAAGAGACTTGGGTTTGATTCCCAGGTTGGGACGATCCCCTGGAGGAGGGCATGGCAACCCACTCCAGTGTTCTTGCCTGGAGAATCCCATGGACAGAGGGCAGAGTCAGACACGACTGAGCATCTGAGCACACCATAAGCAACATGTGCTCTATACCCTAGCAGAGAGAGAGAGGAGATGGGCTCAACCTGGCGACTTCCAGGCCAGAGAAGGCAGTCCACACGGGGCACAGGGAGAACCACCACATGAGAAGTCTTGCGTCGCAAAGAATGTGAATCCTATGACAAATGAGGAGGTTGCTGAGATTTATCATGGAAACATTTCTTTAAATTCAAGTATAGTTTGGGACTTTCCTGGTGGCTCACAAGTAAAGAAGCCACCTGCTAATGCAGGAGATGCAGGTTCCATCCCTGGGTGGGAAAGATCCCTTGGAGGAGGAAGTGACAAAACCACTCAGTCTTCATGCCTGGAAGATCCCATGGACAGAGGAGCCTGGTGGATTACAGTCCACGGGGTCACAAAGACTCAGACAAGACTTAGCAGCTAAACAACAACAACGATAGCTGCCTTAAAATGTTGTTTTAATTTCTGGTGTACAGCAAAGGGATTCAGTTATAAAACATACAACAGTTTGCCTCTGTTAATCCCCAACTCCCAATCCATCCCTCCACAACCCACCCTTCGGTAACCACAGATGTGTATCATTGAAACATTCAAATATTCCCCATAAGTACTGGGACTTTCCTGGTGGCTCACAAGTAAAGAAGCCGCCTGCTAATGCAGGAGATGCGGGTTCCGTCCCTGGGTGGGGAAGATCCCTTGGAGGAGGAAATGACAAAACCACTCCAGTCTTCTTGCCTGGAAGATCCCATGGACAGAGGAGCCTGGTGGATTACAGTCCACGGGGTCGCAAAGACTCAGATAAGACTTAGCAGCTAAACAACAACAACGATAGTTGCCTTATAATGTTGTTTTAATTTCTGGTGTACAGCAAAGGGATTCAGTTATAAAACATACAACAGTTTGCCTCTGTTAATCCCCAACTCCCAATCCATCCCTCCACAACCCACCCTTCGGTAACCACAGATGTGTATCATTGAAACATTCAAATATTCCCCATAAGTACCTCCTCCCCCTTCTTAGAACAGTCTCCTGCCCACCTTTTGCCAGGGACCTGTGGCAGGCTTATTCATTCTTATGCTCATCTGACAGGACCTATGCGCTGGTGGTGTTTGCTCACAGTAATGATTAACTAGAACAATCTGGAACACCTCCGCATACCCTCTCTGTCATACGTGCACTCAGACAAGGCCTCCGCTACAATGCAGACATGTGGCTGCCAGCGCCCAGCATCACCGCAGCAGCCGGGCTGCCTGTAGAAGGCCTGCCGACGCGAGGAATTCCTGCGAAGAGGTTCTCACCACGTGCTCGCGTCAGGGCCGCCTGGCGGGCTGGGCCCAAGCCCCGAGTTTCTGATGCAGATCTGAGGCTCGACCTGATAACCTGCGCTTCTAACAACCTGCTCACCTGGCACCCCAGTTTAGGAAGCACGGAGGTTCTGCCTTGTCTTCCTTCCTTCTCCAGGACCCAGAGCAAGGAGCCCATTGAACTCAGTGCCTCTGTCTCCAAGCCTTCACTCCTGAGAGGATGGGCGGAGCGGACAGCCAGCCTCCTCTCAGCTGGGCACCGAGGGCTCTGCCTGTCCTGCTGGGCGTCCCCTGGGCACTGGCCACTGCCCACATTTCCTGGAGTCACAGGAAGGGCAACTTACAAGGCCGACCTGTAATTACAGTTTACAGTCAGCGCTGCGTTGTTGCGTTGTTGCGTTGTTCTGTTCTGTTCGACGTGCGCGGGTGGGAGCTGAGTAAAGGCAAGTCAGCTCTTGTCCATTTTTAAGAACCGCCACCTTGTGATAAGAGGACAGTTGCCAGCACCCTGTAATTGTAACAGCCCATCAGGAACTCTGCCCTAAAGGAAACGGGGCGGACCTCCTTTGCAAGCCAGTGGCTGGGAATCCGCCTGCCAGTGCAGGGGACGTGGGTTTGATTCCTGCTCCGGGAGGATCCCACATGCCTCGGGGCAACTAAGCCCGAGCGCCACAACTACTGCGCCCTCCCTCTAGAGCCTTCCAGCTGCAACTACACCCTAAAGCCTGTGCTCTGCAACAAGAGAGCGGCCCCCCTCACCGCAAGCAGCGAAAGCCCGCGTGCAGCATCGCAGACCCAGCACAGCTAACAGTAAGCAAATGCATGCTTTTAAAAAATGAAGGAAATGAGGCGCGACCCCTCGTCAGTTTGTTCTGAGTCCGGTGGACAGTGATACCCACTCATTTAAAAGTCAAACCAACTCAAGCTTCTTGCAAAGATTCATTCGTCAGACATTCCTGGCGGTCCAGTGGTGAAGACTCTGGGCTTCCAACGCAGAGGGCTCAGCTTGGATCCCGGGTCAGGGAACTAGACCCCATGTGCAGCACCACACTCACACAAACAAGATACATTCATAATTGCTCTTAATTTCTTTTTTTTAAATAAACTATCTCCCTCCACTCTCCCAATTTATAAAGTCAGTAGCCTAAAACAACAGGTAAGCAGACACCAAATCACACTAAATCACCAAGGACTCTCCAAGTCACCACTCTGGCTCTGAAGTCCATCCCTCGGTTCACTTCACCTGTGCCCTCAGGATGCAAAGAAGCAACGCTGTTCCAGCAGAAGGACTTTGAACTCGATGCCAAAGTGGACCCAACACTGAGCTGCATGGAACTAGAAAAGAGGGCGAATTCTAAGGCAGACGACTACTCGGGGAATTCAGCCTTTATTAACTACACAGGGAGAAAAAGATACTTTTAATTAACTGTGGAAGAGCCCTGGGTTCTCAGAGCACAGACTGTGTTTGACGTCTGCTCTGCGTGCTGAAGAATTGATGGTTTTGAACTGTGGTATTGGAGAAGACTCTTGAGAGTCCCTTGGACTGCAAGGAGATCCAACCAGTCCATTCTAAAGGAGATCAGTCCTGGGTGTTCTTTGGAAGGAATGATGCTAAAGCTGAAACTCCAGTACTTTGGCCACCTCATGCGAAGAGTTGACTCATTAGAAAAGACTCTAATGCTGGGAGGGATTGGGGGCAGGAGGAGAAAGGGACAACAGAGGATGAGATGGCTGGATGGCATCATGGACTCAATGGACGTGAGTCTGAGTGAACTCCGGGAGTTGGTGATGGACAGGGAGGCCTGGCGTGCTACAATTCGTGGGGTCGCTAAGAGTCGGACACGACTGAGCGACTGAACTGAACTGGGTGCCGGGAGGCTCTCGAGACCCCTGGACATCCGAGACAGACACTGCTGAGACCCCCGGTGCTGGGTGCTCAGCCACAAAGGTCTCCAAGGAGCTGACATGCAGATGAGTGGCCCCGACAGGGGCCAGCTTTCGTGGGCAGGCAGGGCACGTGGTGTGAGAAGGAGGCGCCAAGGACAGCTCACCAGCTCCTGCACACAGAAGTGCTGAGCTCTCACCCAAGCGTTCACTACGTGCCAAGTGCTGTCCTGGACTTGCCGTATGGTCCTTCCTTTAACGTAGCGAGAAACGTTCTAGACTTCTCAGGGATGGGAGTGATAGTGGTACCAGAGGTACCTCGGGGGCGGACCCTGAGTCCAGTTCAGTTTTCACTGGAAGACTCTTTCTTCTTCCGGGCAAGCTTTCACAGGGGGCTAACACAAGACTTGGCACCGTCTCGAGTCTCAAGAGGCAGCCCCCAGGAGCCAGCGGCTCAGCGAAGCACCTGCCGGGCCACCGGAGAGCCAGGAGGCCAAGGTCCTGAAACTGGCACCGTCCTGAACACAGCAAGAATGCACCAGTGAAACCGTTCCCCGGGTTGCAGGCTCCACTGGGTCCCCTCAAAATGGTATGAAAGCCTAATCCCAGAGCCTCAGAATGTGACCTTATGAGAAAATAGGGTCTTCATAGAGATAGTCAAGTGAAGAGCTCGTCGGGTCGGACTCTAATCCAATCTGACCGTACTCTCAGCAGCGGGGAAAACCCGGGCAGACGCACACACCGGCATGAAGACACAAGGGAGACGATGGCCACACAAGCAGAAGGATGCTAACAAGGACCGCCTCCAACACCAGAGGAGAGAAACTCGAGAAGTTCTCCCTGACCCTGGGGACATAAGGGTCTTCATAGAGATAGTCAAGTGAAGAGCTCGTCGGGTCGGACTCTAATCCAATCTGACCGTAGTCTCAGCAGCGGGGAAAACCCGGGCAGACGCGCACACCAGCATGAAGACACAAGGGAGACGATGGCCACGCAAGCAGAAGGATGCTAACAAGGACCGCCTCCAACACCAGAGGAGAGAAACTCGAGAAGTTCTCCCTGACCCTGGGGACAGGATGGCTCTGATTTCGGATCTGCAGCCTCCAGAACTGAGACAGCACGATCCTGTTGTAAGCCACCCTGTTTGCGGCACTTCACTCTGGCAGCTTTAGGAAGAAAGCATCCTTTACTGGAAACCCCAGAGGCCAACTGTGTTCCAGAACTCTGACTTTCTTTCTCATTTGAGATGGTCCTGACTATTCCAGTTACTGCATAACATCCCCAGTGGGGGTCTGGGGGCAGGACCCACAGCCAAATATGTATAAATACTTGTATTATGTGTTTTACATAAAACCAGAAATACTCTCAAGTCCATTGAGGTCAGGTTTTGCCACCAAATGAGTTTCCTACAAACCTACAACGACGTTTTCTTTCCAGGGCTTTTTGGATCTTTGAACTGCATGGGATTATGGACCTGTACTAAGTTCGATTCCTAGGTCGGGACTATCCCCTGGAGGAGAGCATGCCAACCTATTCCAGCATTCTTGCCTGGAAAATTCCATGGGCAGAGGGTGGGCTACAGTCCATGGGGTCTCAAAGAGTTAGACATGATTGAGCGACTGAGCATGCATATACACTAAGCTGTAGAACAATACTTAAAATATGTTGATGCCACCTTGCCTACCACAGACTGCCCTCTAAAGCACCAAGAACTGCCTGTGAAATCCTAGAATTGCTCAGGCAAACAAAAAACACTTCTCAGCTCTCAAATAAATTGGCCAAATATTTAAAGTTCTGTCTTCAAGGCTATTAAACACGCAAACAAACCACCAGAGACTTGACCTTTCCATGATGGTGAGTCCTGCACAACATCACCATAAGGCTTTTAGAACAGAATTTCAGAAGAGCTTCACAGCCTTATGACCAGAAGGAGAGCTACAGTCATCTGAAGGAGGGCTAGCTTATGACAAAGCCCCGCCCCAACGGCAGGAAGACACGCCGCACATGTTTTCCCAGTTACCCAGACAGATACATGGCAGGTCCTCACATTTGGGCCTCCAGGGCCCATGTGTTGTCAAGAAAAGAATTTATAGAAGAAATGAAGTCTTCATCAGCAGTAAAAATCTTGACTGATCTCCTCACCAACATGAACAGCCCATTTTCAAAGCAGGATGAACAAGGAGATTTTTCTCTGCATTCAGGTATTTTAAAATCCTCCCTTCAGGTACCATGTTGGATGAGACTGGATACCAAAGGATCTCTAAAGAGAGCCTGGGGTAGGTTCTAGAATTACAGAAGCTGTGTTTCGTACCCACACCATGCCCACCTTGTCAGGGTGTTATAGCTTATGCTGCAGGAAGACTTTGCTTTATGGATATATGTTTCTCCCTATCCCTGTGACCCTAAAGGAGAAGGAACCAAATCATTATGGGCTAAGGGCACCAAGGACAGATTAAGACAATCTACGTAGAATAAAACGCAACTTTCCCAGAATAATTATGGAGGTCAGATCTCTGGTATACTGAAACTTGTTTCACTTTTGCCCCATGCTTAATCCATCATTGGTGGGAGACATCTTAATACATCTTTTGTTACCTGAACGTTATTGACCAGAGACGTTTCAGTACTCACCTATATAACAAATTGCTGGCTGTAAGCACTAGCTTCTGCAAAACAGGACCCGTCAGTAATGTGTTAAGAATTTCTATTGGGCAATAAGTGCAGAATCCAATTAAACTACTTTGTCAATAACAGCCACATGTGTTTGATTCCCCAGATACACCAACCTACCACCTTCGAAGTTGTTAGCCCACTCACGCCTGGTGCCTACTCGCTCATGGGAGATCCTTTCTCTCTTCTCCCCTTCCTCCTGTGGAAATGCTTGATCCTTGCAGGCTCCAGGCAGCCAGTACCCCCTCCTCATCTTCTCAGAACAACGCCCTGTATAACCAGCCTCTCTGCGCTCCACATTCCGACAGCTGTGGCTGTGGAGGCCACTCCTCTGTGGTGACTTACGCGCCTTTCTGTATTGATGGTCCTCTTTCAAGTGTGTAAATCTTGACACTCTTAAATCAGGTGCACGTCTCTCATGGCCCATATCTACTTCTTAGGCTCGACTGCATTTTCCATAGGACCTTGCAGAGAACGCACCCTCAGTAAGTATTCCTTCCTTCCCTGACCTCCTACTCATCATATGATAGGGTAACTTCTCCCCAGGGCCACACGTTTGGAAAGGTTTTCTTGCCTCTGCTGCCAAAACATGGACTTCTCATCACATGCCTGATACAGATCAACTAGACACATAATGTGTTTTCCATGCAAAGTCTCCTTTAATTAAACTTCCTTTATTTTCTTCACTTTTCCACAATGTGGGAGCCACAGGGTCCTTTCCTACATTGTCCTGAGTTATAAGCTCAAACTCAAAGACATAAGAAAACAAAACAAAACAAAAAACTCTCACAGTGAACCTCATTTTCAGCAATAAAACTACCTAATATCCCAAACTAACAGTAGTGGGGCTTCTCTGGTGGTTCAGAGGGTAAAGAGTCTGCCTGCAGTGCGGGAGACCTGGGTTCGATCCCTGGGTGGGGAAGATCTCCTGGAGAAGGAAATGGCAACCCACTCCAGTATTCTTGCCTGGAGAATTCCATGGACAGAGGAGCCTGGAGGGCTACTGGGTGGTCGGGGGCGGGGGGATGTCACAAAGAGTTGGACTGAGCGACTTCACCAATGCCAAACTGACAGTATGAATCACCTTTGATTAACAAAAGCAAAAACTTTTAACAAATGAATTACGCAACTGACACACTCTTGTATGAAAAAGTTAAATATTCAAATCTAAAGGACACAAAAAATATTAATGGCTGGGGACTAACTTAGGGAGATGATAACAGTTAATTCCAAACACCCTGATTACACTGTTGATAAGCACTTATAAACTGGAGAGCTCATATTTTTAACATGTATCACTAGCTCATTATGCACCATTATGAAATTTTTATTTCAACTGTACAAGTTCTCAGTATTTTTTTTCCATGCTTTTGTTGTCTGCCGCTGATCTTTTCCCCAAGCCTGAAAAGGTTTCCTTTCAAAATAAAGATGTGTAGACCTCAACGTGATGTGAATTTTCACACCCCAAACTCTTAGCAGTTTTTAATAAAAGCACATCATTGAGAAAACATTCACTGTAATTAGCCTCAGAATTTATTGTAGTGTAGCTGATTTACGATATTGTATTAGTTTCAGGTGTAGAACAAAGCGATGCAGTTATATAATATGTTGGGTTGGCCAAAAAGTTTGCTTCACAAGGTGTTACAGAAAAACCTGAACCAACATTTTGGCTGTGTGTGTGCTCTTTTGCAGATGCTTTTCCATTACAGGTTATTACCAGATATTGAATATAATTTCCGGGTAGCTGACACGGATGGTATCATCCAACAGTGGTCACGGTCGCATCAAATATCAGCCACTTGTGGATGCGGCCGGAGTCACCACGAAAGCAAGACTTGCCCTCTCTCTTCACTGGGTCACTAGGGGGAAAGTGGGTTAGATGACCCCAAGCAAGGTGAGCGTGCAGGTAGCACACTCCTCCTTACAAACGACCGTCAAGCCCTACCTAGACTGCGACCTCAATGCGAGAAACAGCTCCGCCTCCTAGCCAAGTGCCCCGTATTAGCTGCCGATTAATTTACACTCCGTATATTCTACAGTCTGCAATTTTGAGAAAACTTGAAAAAGCAGTGAGGTCCTACAGAGAACACAGAAGAACAGGCAAGCCCTCTGCTTTTAAGTGATTGGCAAAGAAGTTCTACAGAAGGGCTCCGAGCACTCTCCAGGCAAAGCAATCACCTGAAGACTCTGTTTTAATGCTTTGTGCTTAAGGAAGTGTGAGGTGAGCCCTGGTGACCTGTATTTCTAACAAGCTCCCAGGCGATACTGCTGGTGGGTGCAGCAAGGCTCTAAGGCTGATTAGAACACAGCACTCAGGAGGGAGCCACAGGTGTGGACAAGCGCACGCGTCTCATAGAAAGAGCTCAGACCAGGACGCCCAGGCCGGAGAAATACATGTTATATGCTGTGTCCCCCCCATTTCATCTTCGACCTCCTTTCACTCTACAGCGCTCGCTGGGTGGGCTCACACCCCCTTCTTCTCTAAGACTGTTAGCAGCTAAGGGGTGGGCCAAGTCAACTGGAGCTGCTCCCTAGAGCTTGAGCACCAAAGAAAACAAAGGCACCTTCTGGCCATCCCAAGCCAGTGGTGACGCACCTCATGGAGGAAATCTGCCACAAGCCTCACCTCTTCCAGTCCACATCTTCTTTATGCAGTCGAGTGACAACCTGATCGCCCAAGCCACACCCATGGGAACCTGGTTCTTGGTAACCTCAGAGATAAAGTCCAGACGACTGTGGCACCCGCAGTCTGCCCGGCTCTGGCCTCTGCCTGCCCCTCGGAAGTCATCTTCGTGTGTCTTGCACGTTTAGCAAACACTACGCTTTTCCTCCTCTCCTGGAAACGTCCTGATCCCACCGTGCCTGCACCGACCCTCACTCAACCTGAAAGACCAGCTCAGCTATCTTTGAGAAGGTTTTTTTAATGCCAAACCCACGCCCACTGGCAAAAGACAATCAGTACAGCCGTACTGTGTGACTATTACTGGGACGGGTCTAGGAGCGCCTTGCAAACAGGGCCATGTCTTGGTCACTCGCATATAAGACATTCCTGTCACACAGTAGATCTGCCTTGGAGGGTTCAGTGATGACCCAAAGGCAGATTAGGCGTGGAGAGTGAGGTGAAAGGGCGGGCAACCGTGAGCTCTGTCGCCAGCAGAGACTGTAGAGTGTCACCGCGCGTACACGGAGCACGGAGAATGTACACGGAGAATTCACGTGCTGGGCGATGGCCATCCCTATGAAAGTATGATACTGCCCAAACTGGGGTACATCGGATGGAAAGAGGACAGCCTTGCTCACAATCTCTGTTTTCTTTTTTCCCTTATGCCATGACTGAAACAAAGAAATCCAACAGTAATGGAGCAGAAGCTGAAAGTAAAGGATACCTGCTCTGAGGGGGTTTGAACAGGAGGCAATTAATAAAGGATTCAGGTTAAGTAAAACCACAGTGGAGCATGCGACCGCAGCGTGCTGAAGGCTGAAAACCAGAGTGGCAATTAGGCAGGGAAAACCCACAGGAGGCAAAACACTCTTCATGTCGGTGAACAGCTTGTAAGGAGCTCCATGGAGCTAGTCCCCGGGAGACCGGAGATCTCCGTATAACAGAAGCGGGGGCTCGACCCTGATCCGTGGGAAAGCCTGTGGGAAAGGCTGGTGATGGGACCTCCAGAGTCGCGAGAGCCACCCAGCCAAGTCCATTCTGCTAATGCCTCAAGATGGTGCGAGACGAGCTCCAGACAGCTCACCTCTAGGTACTGACAACTCAGAAGAAATCACAGCGCCCGATGACCAAGTCAGGACCCCAGGGACACCCAGAGGCGCCCCCGCAGCCCATCCAAAGGTGCGAGCGTCTGGCTTCCGCTCCGCTCCTTCTCTCAGCCCATTCACTGAGCACCTATTATGCCTCGGGCGTTGGTCTAGGCACCTGCGACTCACCGGGGAAGAACGGATTTGTTTTCTTTGTGAACTTCACCCTCCAGCAAGGGGAGACAGGTGGTAAGCACACAGACGACAAACACTAAGGAGATAAGTAGACAGTGACTTCCCTGGTGGTCCAGGGGCTAAGACTCTGTGCTCCCAGTGCAGGGGGCCCAGGGCGGACTCCTAGTCAGGGAACTAGATCTTACATGCAACAACTAAGAGTTTGAATGCCACAACTAAAGATCAAAGATCCCACGTGCTACAGCTAAGACTGGGCACAGCCAAATAAATAAGTAACTTTTTAAAACGACACACAGCAGGCAAAGAGGACTGACACTGGCAGGCACTAATTGTTGTTCAATTGGATGGTCCTGGAAGCTGTCTGGAAGGGTGATTTTTGAATAACTTGAAGGAAATGACAAATTATTAAGCGGAAGACCCTCACAAAAATTTAACACATTTGACTAAGATAGGTTTCTTTTTTCTCCTCCTTTAATGGCCGTCCTGGTTTAGTTGATTTAAGGCAACATAGCAACATAATTGGGGGCTTCCCTAGTGGCTCAGGGGTAAAGACTCTGTCTACAATGCAGGAGGCCCAGGTTTGACCCCTGGAGCCCCTGGAGGAGGGCATCACAACCCACTCCAGTCTTCTTGCCTAGAGAATCCCACGGACCGAGGAGCCTGGTGGGCTGTTGGTAGGGTTGCACAGAGTCGGACACGACTGAAACGAGTAAGCAGCAGCAGCAGCTATGTCATTGAGGGCAGGTGCCCTGGAGTAAGGCACCAGGTTTGTTTCCTGGAGCTGCCACCCACACCGGGAACTAACCAGATGCCACGATTGTTGCCCACTGAGCTCACCAAGAGGAGAGCGAAAAAGCTGGCTGAAAGCTCAACATTCAGAAAATGAAGATCATGGCATCTGGTCCCATCACTTGATGACAAATAGATGGGGAAACAGTGACTGACTTTATTTTTGGGGGCTCCAAAATCACTGCAGATGGTGATTGCAGCCATGAAATTAAAAGATGCTTACTCCTTGGAAGGAAAGCTATGACCAACCTAGACAGCATATTAAAAAGCAGAGACATTACTTTGCCAACAAAGGTCCATCTAGTCAGAGCTATGGTTTTTCCAGTGGTCATGTATGGATGTGAGAGTTGGACTATAAAGAAAGCTGAGCACTGAAGAATTGATGCTTTTGAACTGTGGTGTGGGAGAAGACTCTTGAGAGTCCCTTGGACTGTAAGGAGATCCAACCAGTCCATCCTAAAGGAGATCCATCCTGCGTGTTCATTGGAAGGACTGATGTTGAGGCTGAAACTCCAATACTTTGGCCATCTGATGCGAAGAGCTGACTCATTTGAAAAGACCCTGATGCTGGGAAAGATTGAAGGCGGGAGGAGAAGGGGGTGACAGAAGATGAGATGGTTGGATGGCATCACTGACACAATGGACATGAATTTGAGTAAACTCCGGGAGTTGGTGATGGACAGGGAGGCCTGGCGTGCTGTGATTCATGGGGTCGCAAAGAGTCGGACACGACTGAGCAACTGAACTGAACCTCACCAAATGGTAAGGAGGGCTTTCCAATCCTATACTTTCAAAATAGCAGTAATCTACAAGGCTTGGTTCTATAAAATGCTAAAATAAATTCTGACTTTAAAATGAGAGTTCAGTGTTGAACGTCACTTAACTCGACAGGGCCCCACTTGGCAAACAACAAAACTTGTGTCACATCAGCGGTGTGGCCACAAGGTCGACCCTTTGCCTCTGTATCCAGGCTGCCACATGTCTGAGAGGGTGGAATAACTCGTCCGTTCTGGACCACTCCATAGATGTGCCTGTCCCTGGCTTCCAACATTGGCAAAAAAAGATAAGCATGCTAGGTGAGTGGAAACATTTTTTTCCAGGAAACACCTTTGCATTCTGGTCTAGAAGGTAAATGGCAGCATTGTCCCTTCTAAGCACAATAGCCTGTAGCCTTTACGGGGAGGAGTCGGTAAAGCCTTTTTAAAGCAGGCTTTCTGACCACTATCCCAGTGTTGGCCACAACTTCCAAATGAACCAAAAGACAGTCGTACTGGAAAATGTTAGAAGCTGCCTCGTGAGACAGCGACAGAGGGAAAAAAAAAAAAGAAAGGCTTGTCCGCCCATGCCATTGTTGTTCCCTTGCTTGGTTATCACACTGACACGTTCCCTTGGTGACTGTCCGCTGGAGCTCCCTTCAGATGCCGTGCGGCCCACGGCCCGGGCACCAGCGCACACCTGGCCCCTCCTGCTGCCCCTGCTGGCCCACGGCCCGGGCACCAGCGCACTTGCTTGGTTATCACACTGACACGTTCCCTTGGTGACTGTCGGCTGGAGCTCCCTTCAGATGCCGTGCGGCCCACGGCCCGGGCACCAGCGCACACCTGGCCCCTCCTGCTGCCCCTGCTGGCCCACGGCCCGGGCACCAGCGCACACCTGGCCCCTCCAGCACCCGGCTCCCGAGAGGCCCCCCCAGGGGCTCCATGCACACTTGTTGAATAAATACCTGAGCCTCACCTCAAGACTGGGAGGCCGCTTAGAGACTTACCGGTGCGCTCTTTACCCGGAACTCACCAACTGCTTTTTCTTTCGTTCTCTGCCCACACTTCTCCCCTCCCCTAAATAAGCAGCAGCCAAGCCAGATGCAGCACACAGCAAAAGGGCGACTTCAGGATGACGCAGGTGACGCCCGGGCTGGGCAAGTGCAGGAGGCCTGCAGCTCTGGGCCGGGGAGGGGCAGGCGGCGCCCCACCCGCCAGCGTGCTGCTGAGTCTCCAGTCTGCGGGTCTCAGCCTTAAGCAGCTTATTGCCTAAGGAAGAAGCTGGCTTCGTCATCAAAGCTTTCTGTGCTGTGTCATGCTCCAAATCTAATTTCCCCCGTAACACCCCTGCAGCGGGTGATGCCCCATCTCCTGGGGTTTGCAGGTCCCCGGAAGTGACTGGGCCCCGTTTCGGTCTTCTCACTCTCATACTCTCTCTGACAGGCATACTTTTTAGCTGACGTAATCGTCCTAGCCGTTAAATTCTTTATTTCCTTCAGAAACAGGGCTCCTCTGGCACGCAAGTGCACACACACACAGGGAAAAATCACTGTGTGGACTCCCTGTGAATGAACAAAGAATTGAAAAAAAATTTTTAACTGGCTAATGAAATTGGGAAACATATTTTTCCCAGTCTGCTTAATCTCACCAATCAATTAAATGTTAATTGTCTTTGATGGCCATCCCCACTCAGCTCCATGCTTAAGGGTGGCTAAAGTATGTATTTAAAAAGAAAATCAACCCAGTGAAAACAAGAATGAGACAGGGGAAGAAACAGTCAGCCTTTTAAAAAGAATCTGAGCTCCACAAAAACTGCAAAGTGTAAGCGAAAAAGAGGTCTCCAGCACAAAGATACTTAATAAATATTTGGTCAGGGACAGACTCAAATAAGAAGACAAATTATTTTAAAGGCATGAACAAGGATACTCAATAGCCTTGTCGATGAGTTAAGATAGCCACACAAATGTATTACCAGACAGGTCAGTGTCCTTCAGACGCACCACTCACGAACCTCATATGCAATCACGCCCTTGAAAACCTCAACACAACAGGGCAAGAAAGAAAAAGTGGGAGACATTAAAATTCCTTAAAGCCCACCACACTCTTTCCTCTAACAAAGCTGGAGACTTCCTTGCGTCTCAAGCTTGTCTACACAGCATGGCAGATCTTGGCCAAAAATCAACTCGCCAAGCCTGTTAATTGAGCTGCAGGTTCAAATCAAATCCCTGCCCTGGAAAACGTTCCCAAAGGTCCCAGCCCCAGGGCCTCCCCGACCTCTGCTCCGGAATCTGTGACCAGATGCCCTCTGTAATGTGACGAGGCTTCCAGTCACGGCCTGAGTCAGAGGCGCTTTATAATCACATGCGACCCTGTCACCCGCAGCGGGCGGATGAGTAATAGTGAAGCGAGCAGGACAGCTTACATCACTGCAAGTGGTGATTTTTCAATGTGTTTCCATTCAACCCCAGTTACCCTACCAGAATCCATCATCTCTGAGTTGCCGCTTAGTCTGGAGCGACGACCGCTAACTGCCCCTGGGAGGACATGCCCTGTCACACGCCCACGTGCTGTTCCAGACATTTCCACGGGCGCCTCTGTTTTCCAGGAGTTGTCTCGTGGGCTGATGTCGGTGGGGCGCTGGAATTCTCCCTTTTCCCCAGTAACTGCTTCTAAGATGAGTACGCGGCTCACGTCGGTCTCAGCTGCGTCCAGCTGGTGGTTTACCTGTTTTGGCTGATGCGGTTTTGGGGACAACGCTGACGCAGGACGGAGGTCCCCTAAGAGCTAGACCTCAGGCCTCAGGAACGAAGCTGTCTCTGACTCCGGGCGGGCAGCTGGGGCGCGCGGCCAGGCGGCCCGAGCCCCGCGTCCCGGGCGGCGGGAGGGACGGCGCCCGCGACCCGCGCCCGCGCTGGACGCCCAGAGAGCCAGGCCGCGCTGGAGGGCGCAGGCACGGCCGCAGGGGGGTCCAGGGGCCCCCTGTGGAATCGGGAGCCGCCGAAAACACCTGAGAAGCTGGGCTTCGGGCATCACCCCGGAGGCGAACGACCTCAGGGGCCCCTGGGATCCGAGGGGAGAGACCAGTCCGCCTGGAGAACCCTAAGTCCTTGACGTGGGCAGCGCGTGAAATCGCCGCCAACTCAGCCCCCACGAGGGAAGCAACCACAGGGAGGAACAGGCTTCCGCCCAGGTGAGGGGAGTGACCAGCTGCAAATCGATCTGGAAAAGCCCTCAGAGGTACAAACACTGCCTGGAAAAAAGTTCAGAAACACAAAACATCCCTCCCACCCCAGGGCAACCGCCAGAACCCCAAAGTCTTACCAACCGCCTCTAAGATACTGTCAGTAAGGACAGAGGGCTCCCCACACCCACCAAACTGCTCTAGAATAAAGTTCTTATATTCCTCAAGTAGCAAAGTCCTACCATTCTGCTCCTGCCTTCGTTTGGTATCTTTTCATTATTCTCCAGGGTAATACAGAATGTCCTAACAGTGTTTTGAACATAGGTACACCTATGGCTGATTCATGTGAGGTTTGACAGAAAACCACAGAATTCTGTAAAGCAATTATCTTTCAATTAAAAAATAAAAAACGAAAATAGAAAAGAAAAAACTCAACATTTAGTTGCAGTACAAGACTCCAAAAAATAGAAAACAAAACAAAACCTTTAAAACAAAACACAAAAAAACACTGTACGTGAGAATCATTCCCACTGCTTTTCTCTGGTCCAGAGAGAAAGCATTGCCTTTTCCTCCCTTACTCTCACCACCGTCTTTCTCAGATCCCCACGGGAATGGCAGTTCCCCTTTTCCTCCTCACAAATATGTAAAGTGGGCAGGGAGGCGCCTCTACACAGGCTCTTTAAATTCCCTCTCACAGTTCCAGTGGTTTGCTTTTTTTTTTTTTGATGGGCACCATCTAACTCAAGGAGAAGGCAGTGGCACCCCACTCTAGCGCTCTTGCCTGGAAAATTCCATGGACCGAGGAGCCTGGTGGGCTGCAGTCCATGGGGTCACTAAGAGTTGGGCACGACTGAAGCGACTTAGCAGCAATAGCAGCAGCATCTAACTCAAACATATGTAAACATCATACTTCACAACGGGAACTAAACAATAACTACTTTGGCTACTGGCTTGGCTATTTCATTTGCTGGTACCTTTTTTTTTTTTTTTATCTTAAACAACATTTAATATTAGGTACACTTTTTTGAAAGTAACCTGGCTCATTAATAAAAAGGTGCAACCTGCTCTCCAATTCATTTTAGCAACATACCGACATACGCGAGCTGGCTAACAGTTTATGAGTCTCAGCCCCCACGAGGGAAGCAACCACAGGGAGGAACAGGCTTCCGCCCAGGTGAGGGGAGTGACCAGCTGCAAATCGATCTGGAAAAGCCCTCAGAGGTACAAACACTGCCTGGAAAAAAGTTCAGAAACACAAAACATCCCTCCCACCCCAGGGCAACCGCCAGAACCCCAAAGTCTTACCAACCGCCTCTAAGATACTGTCAGTAAGGACAGAGGGCTCCCCACACCCACCAAACTGCTCTAGAATAAAGTTCTTATATTCCTCAAGTAGCAAAGTCCTACCATTCTGCTCCTGCCTTCGTTTGGTATCTTTTCATTATTCTCCAGGGTAATACAGAATGTCCTAACAGTGTTTTGAACATAGGTACACCTATGGCTGATTCATGTGAGGTTTGACAGAAAACCACAGAATTCTGTAAAGCAATTATCTTTCAATTAAAATATAAAAAACGAAAATAGAAAAGAAAAAACTCAACATTTAGTTGCAGTACAAGACTCCAAAAAATAGAAAACAAAACAAAACCTTTAAAACAAAACACAAAAAAACACTGTACGTGAGAATCATTCCCACTGCTTTTCTCTGGTCCAGAGAGAAAGCATTGCCTTTTCCTCCCTTACTCTCACCACCGTCTTTCTCAGATCCCCACGGGAATGGCAGTTCCCCTTTTCCTCCTCACAAATATGTAAAGTGGGCAGGGAGGCGCCTCTACACAGGCTCTTTAAATTCCCTCTCACAGTTCCAGTGGTTTGCTTTTTTTTTTTTTGATGGGCACCATCTAACTCAAGGAGAAGGCAGTGGCACCCCACTCTAGCGCTCTTGCCTGGAAAATTCCATGGACCGAGGAGCCTGGTGGGCTGCAGTCCATGGGGTCACTAAGAGTTGGGCACGACTGAAGCGACTTAGCAGCAATAGCAGCAGCATCTAACTCAAACATATGTAAACATCATACTTCACAACGGGAACTAAACAATAACTACTTTGGCTACTGGCTTGGCTATTTCATTTGCTGGTACCTTTTTTTTTTTTTTATCTTAAACAACATTTAATATTAGGTACACTTTTTTGAAAGTAACCTGGCTCATTAATAAAAAGGTGCAACCTGCTCTCCAATTCATTTTAGCAACATACCGACATACGCGAGCTGGCTAACAGTTTATGAGTCATCAGCAAACGAGACAGTAAAGAAACAAAACTCACGTGTCAATCATAATACATATCCGTACATATGAGCAGTAGTGGTGGGAAAATGATAACAAAACCTCTAGGAAAAACTAGCTGAGTATGTTCCAGGCTTAACCGTTTGCTCTCTCCAACCAATAATAACAAGAATAATAATAATAAATGCATTTAAGATAAGTCATGTAAGTTAAATAGTAGTGAGAAGATTTCTATCATTACCAACCAAAACTTCAGGTATAAACCATAAATCATTTCCTAAGCAAGCCATTTTACAACCTGAGATGTTATTTCATCTGAGGCCCAGTGCAGGGGCTCCCTCTTCTCAGTGAGCTTCCTAAGCCAGAAATACTCAGAGAAAACACAGATCCAAAACACAGCAGGAAGAAAAACATAACTGTTTCCTCCCCAACCAGTGATTTCTAAATCAGAGAACATTCACAGAACTCCAATGATCGACATTTTCCATTATTTCCCAAGGGAAAAAAAATAGAGTATCCATTGTGTTCTCATCTTCGGAATGAAAAATGTACAGTTTTCTAAACAGCCAAAACAGAGATAAGAAAGCCAAGAGCAGAGAATCAGGAATATTCAGCCCACACGTCAAGTTTCGTTTTTTGCCGTCATCCTGTCTACGCAGACATAGAACAAAACTGATCAACTATAAGGAACTCTGAAGAGCACACACAAGTAATTTACAAAGGGAAATCTTGACGCTAGAACACTGCTACCGTTGTGAAAAGTACTATACCAAAGGCAAACTCCGCGCCAACAGTGGATGCTATGCATTCACCTAATAAAAGCAGACAGTGGTGTCTTTGTTCTTACCTATAATTGTCCTCAAGGTTCATGAAAAACAAGTCATCTCTCCTGCCGGGAAGCGTCTGGTGGGGCTAGAGCTGCAGTCACCCAGCTGGGAGCCGGCCTCAACGACCCCTGGGCTCCCAGCCTCAGCTTCCCTTGTCCTCACACCTCTGCTAATCCTTGGGGACCACGGGCAAGTTTTTAACACAACTGAGGAAGAATGCCCTGAGCTGGCTACTTATACCGATGATTCACTTCAATGACAGCTAGACAGAAATGCTTGTTGGTGGAAAAGGAGTCAACTCCACCCCTACCGTAAGGATTAAGTAACTCCACCCAGCTCAGCAATTAGCTTAAGCAGCCACTTGGTTCCAGGACGTGAAGCTACCAGCAGCGTCGCCGCTCCCACTGGCAGTTCTCAGCGGGCAGCGAGACAACGCAGGGCTCACCAAACAGGACGGGCGACAGCCAGCGCACACGGCTCTGTGAATAACTGTAACCTGGGCTGGGGTGCCTGCTTCTTTAAGGCTGTATCCAAGTTTTCTGAGCAGACAGGCATACAGGTCTGTCCCTCACCGCTGTTTGGTTTTTTAAACGTTTGCTTTTTTTAATTTTATTTTTTATCTTTCTGCCGTGCTGCACAGCATGGGGGATCTTAGTTCCCTGACCAGGGATTGAACCCACACTGCCTGCATCGGAAGCACGGAGTCTGAGCCACTGGACTACCAGGCAAGTCCCTGTCCTTCACCTTTTTACAATGAACTTGGCTTCTACTCAGTTTCTGAGCGGGAAGCCCCATGATATGAGGCAGGCTGACAGCACGGTCTGTGGATCTCCCCCAGAGAGCTTATCTAGGTCTTGACGTGGTGAAAAGGCCAGAGGAAACGTAACTATGGTACAAACTACAGCGCTTCCCTGGTGGCTCAGAGGGTAAAGAATCTCCCTGCAATGCGGTAGGCCAGGGTTCAATTCTTGGGTCAGGAAGATCCCCCGGAGAAGGAAATGGCAGCCCACTCCAGCCTTCTTGCCTGGAGAATTCCATGGACAGAGGAGCCTGGCGGGCTACAGTTCGTGGAGTCGTGAAGAGTTGGACTCGACTGAGCAGCTAACACACACGTGATACAAACTACAACACCAAACAGAACTGACAGGCTGGGGGGGCCTGGTGTCACACGAGACAGACCCCCGCCCTTCAAGCCCACCACCTCTGGTGTGCAAGCCCGTTTTGGGGGAACCCACGGGGTGCCCCTCGACATAGGTCAAGGGCAGTGAGTGAGCCGGCAGAGCCCAGTGGGGTGCTCTCCAGCACTGCGCGCTGTCCCCCCACCTGCCCACCCTTCCCGGGCCTCCCACAGCAAGGAAGACACGCGCTCTTTCCCTGGCTCAGTCACGCCTCACTCTGTGGCCCCGTGGACTGCAGAGCCCACCAGGCTCGTCTGCCCCTGGAACTTTCCAGGCAAGGATACTGGAGTGGGTTGCCATTTCCTACCCTGGCTTGTGACTGGCACCCAGTTACACCTCTTTGCTCTTGCTTGAAGCACGTCAACAACCTCAGCAGGTGGCGGCTGCGACAGGAAGTGCCCCCACTTGTAGCAAAAAGCTAGCCTTCCATGTGAACTCAAATGTTCCTGGTATGTCAGCTGAGAAACTATAACCTAGACCAGGTTTCCCAAGGTGCTGGGTCAACAAAACTGATCGCCAGGCGAGCCAGTGCCCTCTAGTGGCTGGGAGGATCGCTGAAGGCTTGCTGGAGGAAGTCTGCGCTGGGTTACTACCAGAAACCCTGGCCCCAAACACACCCCCCGAGAGGCAGGCTGACAGGCAGCACCTTCTACTTCCTAAGCAAGAAGAGAGATAGCCCCCAAATGTTTAGTACTGAGCATGTGAGGACACACAAATGCTAAACAGCATACTCTCAAAGCAGGAATTCCATCTTCTTAATGGTATCTGCAATTATGAAATTAAGCTGTTTTACAGAAAGAGACACAGATTTAGAGAACAAACTCACGATTGCTCGGGGGTAGGGATAGTTAGGGAGTTTGGGATGGACAGGGACACGCTGCTAAATTTAAAATGGATAACCAACAAGGGCCTACTGTATAGCCCGTGGAACCCTGCTGGATGTTACAGGGCAGAGGATGAGAGAGGAATTTGTGAAAGAATGGATACATGTATATGTATGGCTGAGTCCCTTCACTGTTCACCTGAAACTCTTAGACCATGGTTAATCAGCTATACCCCAGTGCAAAATAAAAAGTTCAAAAAAATAAAGCTGTTTCACATTCACACAATGACTGGAAGGTTAAAAAACAAAAAACCACAATATACTATATAAAATTATACCGAAACAAGCTGAGTAACTATTTGCCTGATGCCTTAAAGATAAAAGGCACCTAAACTCCCTTGGATGAAATATTATCCAACTGTTATGGGCTCAGTCGCATTCCCTCCACAAATGCTAATGTTAAAGCCCTAACAGGGCCTGTGAAAAGACAACGGAGCTAGCAAGAAGTCGCTGACCCAGCGTGACTGGTGCCTTTCTAAGAGGAAACCTGGATGGACAGGCACAGCGGGAAGACAGTGTGAAGGGAAGGAAGGAGGCAGGTGGCCGTCTGCAGGCCAAGGGGCGAGACCTCAGGGGAAACGAACCTGCCAACACGCTGAGCTCGGGCTTTCAGCCGCTAGAATGGTGAGACAAGGAATTTCTGTTGTTTAAGCCACTCGGTCTACGGCACTTTCTTATGGCAGCCTGAGCAAACTAATATTCTAGTTAAATGATGATTTCACTCCAAGTATTAATATCAAAAAATGAAGACAGAATTCAGATTTCTGATTAACAGCCATTCTCTCCCAAATACTTCCTTTGAGTGTTTACTCCCTCCTTGTCCACTGAGGTTCTGCCTTGAAAAAAAACGCATGAGAAAAACCTTATCCTGGGAGAAGAGGGTGAGATGCCTACAAACCTCTCCAAGTGCACTCCTGCTACCTCCATTTACACTCAGGCTTACTGACCAAGGGGTCTCCATCCACATCTTACCCCCCAACTGAAAACCAGCTTCTGCCCAACCTCCACTAAAAGTGCATCCAAGCCTAATAAATGACAATCTTAGCACTCAATTAAGGGCTGTTAACAGTGGAGGAAGTGCCAGAGGGCTTCTTAGTTCAAGTCCCTCTGCCTAGAGGAGGAAATTAGGACCCAAGCAGAAGAGCACCAGGATCTCAGAAATAAATGCTAAAGCAGATTCAACCCCGACACACAGTCCTAATCCAGTAGTTACCAGCCCTGCCCCTGCTACGCTAGTAAATGATGGCCCAAAATGACCAAATCACTCCAATTTCACTAAGAAAAACTGCTGCTCCATGGAGCAGCTGCAGTAAAGAGACGAAGATACAGACACTGGGTGACGGGTGGAGTACGGCTAAGGTCAGGGACTAAGCCTACAGGCTTTCCTAACCTGGGCTCCATCACCATTTGGGGTCAGGTCATTCTCTGTCGTGGAAAGCTGCTCTGTGCGTTGTAGGATGTTTAACAGCATCCTTGCCCTCTACCACTAGACAAAAGTTCTCCTCAGGTGTGAGAACCAAAAACAGCTCCAGATATGGCCAAGTATCCCCTGGGAGGCAAAACCATCCCTAGTTGAGAACCACTGGCTTAAAAAGACAGAACCAGGACTTCCTTGGAGGTCCAGTGATCAGGCTGCTATGCTTCCAATGCAAGGGGCTATCCGTGGTTGAGGAACTAAGATTCCACGTGCCAAGCAGTGCAGCCAAAATATTTTTTAAATAAACCAAAGGACAGAATTCCATGCAGAGCAAAGAAGTTGGTGGCACTGGAGAAGCAGGGGGAGGTAGCTTCTGAGGGGATACAGAAGAAAAACGGACTGATGCCGTGGGAGATGAGCCAGGATCAAGGCAGAGGGAAGGCAGCGTGTAGCAATTTCCCCAACTGAGGGTCTGTTTTGTTTTTTCCAAAGAAGTAGGTCATAGGGTCATAGGGTGAAGAGGGTCATAGGGTGAAGAGATCAGACAGGGAGTCAGGAATATCCAAGTCTGGGGCCACAGGAGAGCAGAAATGGAGCAGACATGAGTCAAAGATGTCTCAGGAAAGGTAAGACCGTAAACAGAGTGGCCCCAGCAGGCACAAAACTTGCAGGTTCCTCCTGCAAGTCGGAGGATCCAGGAAGGGGGTGGGGAGGCTGGTTGGGTGAATGTAACTGGAGCTCCTCAAGGCTTCAGACACAGCACCAAAGCCGTGCTGCAGCTTCCAAGGTCATTGTGGTCAGCGGTAGCACAGATCAGCCTAGTCACTGATGCTGAAAACAAGGAAACACACTAGAATCTGTTGCAATAAAATAAATAAAGGACGAAGAAAGCCTAAAGAAGGAGATATCCCTGAGAAGGAAAGAAAGAGCCTGTTGACAAGCCAGAGGGCTGAATACTTATACCCTCTGACTTGATTCCAATCCAAGGAATCTTTTCCAAGGAAACAATCAGATGTAAGTTGAGCATCAAGAAGTTCATTACAAAAATAAACAAAAAACTGAGAAAACTTAATGTCCAATCATAGAGAAAATAAATCACAGCTGTCTATAGGCTCATATTCTCAAGGAATATTTTAAAACATGGGAAAACACTCAC
Organism: Cephalophus harveyi; assembly: GCA_006410635.1. NCBI lineage: Eukaryota > Metazoa > Chordata > Mammalia > Artiodactyla > Bovidae > Cephalophus > Cephalophus harveyi. Next base: position 323,654 of record SJYT01039198.1, on the reverse strand, counting down.
AGTATATAATGTTTAAAAAATGTAAGCTATAAAACTATACATGACATAGCCCAATTTAGAAATTGCACATATTTACAGGTATACACTTTTAAAGCACCCAAATGAGCAGATGTGGGTCGACCAGAAGTCTGCCAAGAGGAAACACTTCTCTCCTTGGGGTTTATTCCCCTATATTTAAATTTGAAGTATATTAAAAACTTCATGGCGATTCTTTAATTCTCTGTTATTCTCACAGTTGAATGCACAACCTTCATATGGCTCCTAGTAATACTCTGTGGATATATACACTGTATGGGAAAACCCGGATGAACTTGAAACGGCAACCCACTCCCGTATTCTTGCCTGGAGAATCCCACGGACAGAGGAGCTTGGCAGGCTACAGTCCATGGGGTCGCAGAGAGTCGGACACGACTGAGCGATGCCACTTCATACGTAAAAAGTAACCTAAATTTTAAGTTCGTATGAGCAAAAGGAATTTTGTAAAAGTATGGAGGCTGACTTCCTTCAAAACAAAATCTTACTAAGAACCGAAAACTGGAACTTCAGAGTAGCATTCCAAAGACTTTTTGGTGTTTCTATTTTACTTGCTTTTGGTTTTAATCTTAGCAAGATTTGTCAATCACCAAGATCATCAAAAGATTTTTTTTTCCCCTTAATCACACCCATACTCTGCAGTCTTTAAAAATACACTTCTAAAAATAATAGAACATGTTTTCATAAAATGTTTACCACTGTAAGGCAACTATCCTCCAATAAAAATACATTAAAAATGTTTATCATAAAATATTTGTTAAAAAGCTTGATTCTAAACAACATTATAGCATTATTCCAAATAAATAAACTGCTTCCATATACATATAAAAAATATATGTAAGCAAAGGACAAGAAGGAAATATATTTGTAACCAACAACCTCTCTCTGGCTGTTCAGATTACAGGTCAGTTTTGCTTTATACTTAATCTTTTAAAATACATTAAAAATGTTTATCATAAAATATTTGTTAAAAAGCTTGATTCTAAACAACATTATAGCATTATTCCAAATACATAAACTGCTTCCATATACATATAAAAAATATATGTAAGCAAAGGACAAGAAGGAAATATATTTGTAACCAACAACCTCTCTCTGGCTGTTCAGATTACAGGTCAGTTTTGCTTTATACTTAATCTTTTCCAATGTCTACTTCCTTTATACTTAGGAAAAAAAGAATTATTTAAAAATTGCTAAGAATATACTATCACTTATTTATAAAGAATGAGTAACCAAATGAAGAATCCACAGGCTGGGGGAGAAAAAAAAAAAACCAAGTGCCTGTTCTGTTCAAATCCAGCCACAGTTAGAAGAGAAACTGGGACACTTGGAGGGGGAGGAATAAATTGAACCAAACAAGGATGGTATGACACAGGCAGGAACCTTTACATAACACAGGCAAGGTTTGGTGACTGCAACACAGTCGTGAACTTCCTCACAAGGTCTGAAACTGAATCCTCCTAACTTGGGTTAGCCTTTTCTTCCAAAAAAGCCTTACAAAAAATGATGAGGTGGGATTGCCATGTTTCGCAGTGGTTAATGCAATCAAGTCACCAGTGACTGTATCAAAACATCTAAAAAGAAAACTGGCTCATCAAGTAGGGGAAACTGGTCTCTTGAATCATTAATCATCACTCAGTAAACATCATATCCTGCATTTACGATGCTCAAGGCATTGGCCAGGACCCAGTGGTTGGTATCCTCCAAGCATTTATAACCTGACAAGCTCACAGACACGGCTGCCCAATTTTTGAAGCTCTTGTGTTCCCTCAAGGAACAGGGCAGCTACTCAAAGAGCCCGAACACATTTTCGCATGGAAGAAATACCTTGTTTTTGGCGATACAGTCCTTCGATGTAAAGACCATCTCGATGCAAATGACTCCCCCAAAGGCCATCCAACCCTGCTCTCTCTCTTGAGCTCCATTCTTGTTTACCATCACCTCCCTCAAGTGTCCACGGGGAGGCCGAAGAGACCCATGAGCTGCTGATTCTGCCTCTACATCTGTTCCCAGCTAACCCTCACATCTCAGTGGTCGCCAGCTGGCCAGTTCCTCAGGCTGGAACCTCCTGGACTCTGTTCTCTGGATCCCTCACACATCCAGTCCACCAGGAGGCCCTACGGACTCAGTGACGGAAACCAAACCAGCCATCCCCTTCTCTCCATCCTGATGTTAGTTACCGCCCAGGTGTTCAAGCCGTCCTCTCTCAAAACACAGGCTGCTGTCCCACCCTCCAAACTGGCCTTGAGGGAGGGCCACTCTCACCTGCCACAGTGGTCACACCAGGCCACGGTCCTGGCTGGCTGGCAGCTCTCTGCCAGCTTGCCACAATCTTAGGCATAAAACGCAAATTCTTCACGGTGGCCCTCACAGCCCTCAAGAGCCGCGACTCCTGTCTGCTTACTCCTTCCCGAAGCCCCACCGGTCACGTTCATCTCCATCGATCTCGGGACACACTCAGGGCTGCGTGAGCTCTTGCGCCCACTGGCTGTGCCTCCTTCCGAGTGCTCTCCCCCAGATCGTGGGGCGGGCTCTTGTCTACTGATTGAGGTCAGAGCTTTTGTGCTGAAGGGAGCGTCAACTGGCACCACAATTGGGAAAGCGAACTGGTAACATGTTCCAAAGGATTTAAATCCGGATTTTTTTTTTTAACTGAGTACTTCCATTTCCAGGGAGGTACAGAGCTTAATACAACTTAAAATTTCTTGCAGAGATATTCACTGCATCCTTTTCTTTCTTATATGAGAACAGGACTGAAATGCTTAAGACACTGTACTCTGAGAGAAGCAGAATGCTGTATATCCCATGTGGGAATTTTAAGTGACAAAAAAAACAGGCTATGAAAGTCTACTGACATTCTGAGGTTAATTATGCAAGCCTGGTGTGCGCGCCACAGTCCATGTGGTCACAAGGAGTCTGACATGACTGAGTGACTGAACACAACATATGTAAAAATACACATTTCCTACCGAAAGGAAAATGTCAAAATGCTAAGAGTGATGTTCCTTCTGCTGTTGGTGGATTTTCTTCCTTCTAATTTCCTTTTCCTTCTAATGTTATGTGTAACTTTCACAATTACAGGGAGAATACTCCTTACTTTTAACATAAAGAAAGACTGCTACCTAAACAGTTGTTAGCTTTTCAAGGAACCACAAAGAAGGCATGTTTAAAAGCACCATGTTAAAATGAAAAGCTTCTCGAAACGATATGCAATAATTCAAATGAGAAAAACGGGAAACATATCACAGAGGACTCAAACCTCCTATTCTACAGATTTCTTACAAATCAATGAAAATTTAACAACCATAAGGAAAAACAGAGAATGCAAACGGGCACCACATAAAGAGGAAATACAAACACATGAAGAGCTATTCGACTTCACTGACTGAAGATACAAAATATTTCACCTTCCATAATGGCAAAGATTAAAAGGTTGATACATGGAGGAATGTTGACGATGGAAAAGCTGGTACTCTCATCAACTGCTGGAGTCAGAGAAACTCGTGTAAAACTTGCACGGGCAATTCCCCAATGTCTATAAACATCATACTATATCCTGACCACTGGACCACCAGGACAGTCCCCCCGAAAGACTAGTGTCAGTCGAACAGAAATAGGACGAGTTGGATGGACGGAAAAACAAAACCAGAGCCTCCAAGAGCGCAGGAGAGAGCTGTACGGGCGGACATATTCTCTGGGCGCCAGAAATTCAGCAGTCAGTTGATACAAGGGACTGGAGAGACCTGGGGCAACTGTCAGGGTGAAACTCTGCTTCCTCTAGCTTCTCCGGTCACTGCCTTCTTCATGCAGGTGAGAGCAGGAGGACGGTCCTAAGTCCGGAAGCGCAAGGAGCGAAAGATGGCCAGGAGGGACCCGCAGCAGCCGCAGGTGGAAGCCTACCCGCGGGCCCCTCCCTCCAAGCCCGCCCAGGGCCTCAACCGGACGCTCACCAGCGTGGGTACAAACGGAGCCCACGGGAGTCACAGACGCCAAGATCCGCAGACAACCAAGAATCGTCAAACGTGTGAAAAGGCAGGTCGTGAAAAAGCCAGGCCACGTAACATCGGGTCACGAGCTTGGAAAGGGAGCGCGCAAACAGACTTAGAAAAAGAAGTGCAAAGATGCATAATCCATATCCTGACAAAATCCGACAGGGTTTCCAGACATCAAAACAAGTACAGGTTGGAAACAGAAAGAAACAGAATTAGAGGTCTGAGAGGAGGAACCAGGGTTTTTAACTTCAGGCCGCAGAGCGGTTCACTTTGCTCCACACGCATGACGTGGGGTTAACCCTTACCAGGGGTGGGTCTTCCCCCTGGCCTCCTCCTGACCTACCATCATCCACACCAGCCTCCGCACCCACCCTCCTGACCTGGAGACCGTGTGCTCTCGTCACCTCCTCCACGTTCACGGGCAAACACCGAGAAGCGGAGTCTGCTTCACGCTTGGGTGTTCTGTGCTTTTCCACTTCTTACTTATCCTTATCCTGCACTGTTTCTCAGAGAAACCCCCTCGAAGCCGATGCTAATGTAGTGCTAAACCTTCCCGTTCCACGGTTGCATAATACGACACGGTACGGATAGTCCATTTTTCAACCAACAGGCATTGGTATTTTCAGGATCTTGCCATTAAAATCTCACAATAAACATCCTTTTACAAATGCCTCTGTGTACAGACACTTTTCATGTTTAGAAGACAGACAGGTAAGGCTGCTTAGGAGAAAGGAATATTAATGTTTCACTTTAATATGCACTGCCAATCTGCTTTCCAAATAAAGCATGGTGATTCACATTTCCATCAGTATTATGAAAATAACATTTCTATTACATCCATGCTAGCAAGAAGTGCTATTCTCTTTTTTTTTCTTTTTAAAGCCAGTCTGATGAATTTAAAGTAATGTCTCACTGCTGTTTTAGTCTGCAATTCCCTAGCAAATATCGACTGTTTTTTGAAAGGTTTCCTGGCTTATCTGCATTTACTCTCTGGGAATTGCATGTTTATATTTTTTGTCCGTTCTCCCCAAGCTGTGCTTGTCTTGTCCATTCATAAGTTACAGACAGTAACCCCCTGACTGTCATACGTGTTATACGCTCCCCTCCCCAACTGTCTAGCTTGCAGGTACTGAATCTTGCTTTAAACATTCTCCTTCACTCCAAGATTATGCAAGTATCTTCTTACATTTCCTTGCACATTTGAACTGCTTGTTTACATTTAAGTTTCTGAAGATTCTGGAATTTATTTCTGATTATAATGGAAGAGAGAGGTCCGTCTCCCCCACACCTCCTTCCTAAAGAGACGGTTGTGCCAATACCGTCAAATAGATGAACCATCCAATGTATGAGGTATTCTTTTCTCAACAGAATTGAGCTGTTCCTCTCATGATGTGTTAATTTCTCGTGCTTCAGGATACAGAGTCCTGGGTGCTCTGTTCTGTTCCACTGAACCATTTATGTAATCCTGTATCAACACCACACCGATTTGACCACAAAGACGTTCTTATTAGCATAGTAGTAAGACCACTACTGTGATCACTTGTCAGCTAAGTTTGTCCCCTCCGTCCACATTTAGACGTGCTCTTCACAGGTATTATGCATTTATTTTTCTATATAAACTTTAGAAATATTTCATTTAGTTTAAAACAAGGAAAACAGGGAAAACCGACTGCCTTGGAGAGTCTAAAGGCAACAGCAATAAATGTATTAATTTGGGGATAACTGATGTGTGTATGGTATATGCTTTTGTCTTACATCCTTCACTACAAAGAGCTGAGGTGCCGTTCTTGGTCAGGTTCTTCCTGGGTTATTCGCTGCCGTTGAGAAAAGAGATGCGTAACTTCCATTCCCAGGCGCTCATTTCCAAAACAGAGAAGTGATCACTGTTAAGACTTATTTTATCCAGCCATCATGATCATCTTTCCAACTGATTTTAGATTTTTTTCCCAACGTAAGCTCTTGTGTTTTCTAGACATGCAAACATTTCACTAGTGACATTCATTATAACCTCTAAGACAATATCAAACTGTAAAAGCAGACATCCTTTTATAATTCTTAATTTCAACAGAAACAGCGTTTTGCCTTTTAGGGGAATATCTGCTGTCAGTTGGTTTTGGAGAGTAATAAATAGCCTTTAAGTAATTTCCTTTTATCCTTATTGGTTTTTCAGATTATACTGGGTTGACCAAAAAGTCCATTTGGGTTCTTCCGTACCACCTTATGGAAAAACCTAAATGAACTTCTTGACCAGCCCAATAATATATTAGGGATGGCTGCTTACAGGATCAAATGGCTCCTCTCCTCTGCTCTGGGCACAAGCTCTTCTCCTTTCATACACTGGGGTACAAACGTGTGTGAAGGTCAGTATCCCTAACACCATCACCATAGCATTACTGGAATAAACTATTAATCATGGTGCCTCTGATCCACTCAGGAGTCGATCTGTTAGTAAATTATTTTGAATTTCTGCATTTGCTTTGATAGACATTGTTCTATAATATTTTCTGATTTTAAAGCTTAGATAAAACTCAGCTAGAAACCCATGAAATCCTGATGCCTTTTTCAACAGTCATTTTTAACAACTTTTCCTACTCTTCTAGACTAATTGGTCTTTTCAGGTTTTCTAAGCTTCTTGAATCCATTCTGGTAATTTGCATTTTATTACGGAATCAACTGTACATTTTCAGATGTGCTTCCAGAGGGCTATAGGTAGCACTTCCCCGTAAAGTCAGTTAATCCCTCTGATGTCTCCCTTCTCAATCGCATTCTCTAGTTCTGCTTTCTCTTTACCTCACTTAGGATGATGGGAGTTTAGTTTATTGGTCCTTTCAAATAAGCAGCTACTGGATTTACTTATCCTTTAAAATGTTATCTTCTGTTTTGTTAATTCTAACTTTTCTCTTCATGTCATCTCTTAATTCCTTTTTCCTAGTTCTTTCTTTTTTATTTAGTTGGGTTTTTTTTTTTCCCCAAATGTCTTACAATGCATATTCAATTCTCGTATTTTTCATCTTCTTAAATAATGAAGGTAGTTACCCAGGAGGTGATATGTTCTGCAATGTTTAGAATGTTCATGAAAAACAAGAAAAATACCTAAGATGACAATTTTAAGAGCCGCAATACAAGTAGGCAGTGGAATTAGTCCACTAGTTGGCATCTCATGAGCAGAGGATGGATAAACCAGTGGAAGAAAGGAAAAGTCATCACCATTCCCTCAGCACAGGCCAAGCTCAACCAAAATTCTATCATCTCCCTTACTGGCAGGTTTTCACCCTGCATTTCACATTTTGGGAAAAGTGATTTAATTCATAGATAGTTTTTCTTTTTTAATTACCACCAGAATAGATGCTGCCTAATATTAAAACGTCTATCTGTAGTCAGAACAATGTTCTAAATCTAGGGCACCAGCAGAGCCCGAGTCAACAAAAATTTGTCATGATCATGAACTTAATGGAAGAATGCGGCCTGTCACATTTGAGCTGCGTCTTCAGGGCGAGTTGACACAAAACTCTCAGGTGATCATTCAGAACCCACTCTGTGCCCAGATTCAGCAATGTAAGAAAAACCTTTCCTGTGTGATTGCTTCAGACAGCAACTCTTAAAAATCGATGCCGAAGGGACAGAGTGTGTGTCTGCTGATCCCAGGGTGAGTGGCTCTGACCTAATTCGACAAGTGTCTGAGGCCAGAAGCAAAGCTGCTACTATTTCCTAATCCTCACTACAGGGAACTTTAGAAGACTTACAAGGGCCCAATCTGGCCTGGGGAACCTGAAGATAACACTCCAAGAAAACCACTTTCATTTACACTCTACTAATTCAGAATTATTTTTATGATCTGGAAAGAGTTTGGACTCACGTTTCCATTTTTAGACCCTAGGACAACAGGCGGAGGACGAGGCTAACCCTACTTATGGGAACAAATTTTAGAAGCTCTGACACATGTGTAAACAACCAATGTGCTAATAATTTATCTGTTGGTTAAAAGCACACAGTTCTATTTGAGTTGCCACCCTAAGTCCTGAAACCAGAAGGAAGTTTTTTTTTTTAACATGTTCTATGTTTAATTTTTTTCTCACACTGTTCCTGAATGTTTTCCCCAGTGAATCCCAGTAAATAAAACATTATTATTAAAGCCTCATTATAATAGGAACTCTTCGGTAATAGGACACAATGTTCTCAAGGGTCTCTGAAACTAGTGAGGAAATCTGACTCAATGGACATGAGTTTGAGTAGGCTCCGGGAGATGGTGATGGACAGGGAGGCCTGGTGTGCCGCAGTCCACGGGGTCGCAAAGAGTCGGACACGACTGAGCGACTGAACTGAAGTTCCCTTTAGACTATACGCACTGTTTCTGGGAGAAGGACCACAACTTCGCCGCATCCCACACCCTGTCTAGGTGATCTGCGTATCCTGATCAACAGTCAGATGTCTAACAGCAGTGCCTCTGTGAGCACAGAGGCGAGGTCAGGCTGTGCCTGGACCCCTGAGGACATGGGATGGGGGCCACTGGTTCTAAGATGCGTTAGAAAGGTACAGCAGGGCTGGGGGCCCTAGGCCGTCACGTCTACACACATGCACGCACGTAATCCTGCCTGCCTCAACCCAGTCTTCACGGGCTGATGCTACTTCAGAACTATGAGTCACTGGTTCATATTCAAGGCCCAGTATCGGCTATAAACAAGCAATTGTTTTCAGCTCTCCAGCAAGACAATCTTTAAAATGAGGTCTTTGGTTGGCTGGCTTTTTTTTCTGCACGCCACTCTGGTTTTCATCTGTCAAGATGAAAGGGAGACATCTGTGTTTGCCAAAGTTCAATGGCAATCAGCTGCTGGCCATGGTCAAGGAATAATCTGGTTGAGCTGGTTGGAATTTCCAGGTATTCTCCTATTATCCTTTGAAGTACTGAAAATTTCACTTTCTGGTGGAAATACTTCAGTTTCTATTCTTAGCAAACAATTACACGCTAAAGCTAAAAATGGAGAGAGGAGATGGCAGACCTGGAGTGTATTTTCACAGTGCAAAGGCCAAGAGGGAAGAGGGGCACTCAGAGGGGCTTGTTCAAGTGCAGAAGGGGTGGGAGGATCACACCCAAAGGTCACGCCATCTTCCTATCAGTGAGCACCACAGTGACGATGAACAAGGTGCCCGTGTGGGAATGGGACTGCTTCCAGCCAGCGTGTTAGTGCCGCTGTATGTGCCTGAAGCGGTCAAGGAGAAATGGAGCCCGGCCCCCTACCCAAACCCAAGCACTGTAATGCCTCCAGACCAGCCCGCGACTCTGTGTCACTCCAGTGGCACAGCCTGTCCCCTCACCTCCACTCTCACGGCCCTCTCTCCGCTTTCTTATATTATTGCTGCCATAAATCTGAGACCATAACACCAGTTCTCTAATTACTGTGTTAGACAGAGATAGATTCATCCCCTCCTCCAAGAACTGAAGTCTGGGAACAGGAGGAGGTTTGGTCCAAGTGGAAAACTTGATGTAACCTTTAAAATGAGTTCACCAAACTCAGGAAACCACACTTCTGCTGCAAGTTTCAACGAATCCTAGTGCATAGGGGAGCATCATGGATTCCTCTGAGGACGCCCTGATTTCAATTAGGAGGGATGAGGAGAACTCAGGAGGCCTGCAGGCAGAGGCTGGTATGGGAACAAGGGCTCCTCAGGTGATCAGGGCTCAGACACACAGGAGACGGGAGGACCTGGGGCGTAGCCCTAAGAATAGCATGTTGGGAAGGAAACTCAGGACATACACAGGGAACACAGGCTGTTCAACTGGCCAGGAACAGAGGGAGTGGAAAGGGAAGTGAGAGGGGAATTGGGCTCAACTAGAACATACTCAAGGACAGAGGAGCCTGGCGGGCTCCGGTCCAAAGGGTCGAAAAGAGCTGGATATGACTGAGTGACTGAGCAGGCGCGCATGCAGAACTAAACTCTACCTGAGCAGCCGGAAGAGGGCAGGAGGCCTTTTCTCGCAACCGTTTTCTTTCTTTTCTTAATTGCTGGTGGTTTCCATTATTTTCTCCTAAGTCTTCAACTAATGACTAATGGAAAGCCCTGAAATTTCAAGTCTACTTCCCACGTGTTTTCTATTCTTATTCGACACCAATTAACTTAATCATCTCATTTCCTTCTCCCAATTTTCAAACTCCATGGAGCCTGTATCAGTTGCTTCTTTCTCTACCCCGACTTCCCTCCCTCACACACACCCCTCCCTCTAGGCAAAACAATCCAAACTACTTCTAATGATAAAACAAACTTTCAAATATTTTTACCCGAAACACTGCTCCTAAATATAACTCCCATCATTTTGAGAAAGGCCAAATATTTTTGCCAGGTGACTGTATTTATCTTTCTTTAATCTTTGTTATTCTTCTGGCCCTTTGTGAACACAACAGATTACCAGGAGGGTTAGGTGCCTTAGTGTTTTTAAGTACTAGCTAGATGCTGCTGCTACTGCTGCTAAGTCGCTTCAGTCGTGTCCGACTCTGTGCGACCCCACAGATGGCAGCCCACCAGGCTCCGCCATCCCTGGGATTCTCCAGGCAATAACACTGGAGTGGGTTGCCATTTCCTTCTCCAGTGCATGAAAGTGAAAAGTGAAAGTGAAGTCGCTCAGTCGTGTCTGACTCAGCGACCCCATGGACTGCAGCCCACCAGGCTCCTCCATCCATGGGAGTTTCCAGGCAAGAGTACTGCAGTGGGGTGCCATTGCCTTCTCCTGGTGACCACTAAACAGCCTTAGTTCATTAGCAATTAATTAAGAGAAATAATGATCTAACTAGCAAGAAGCACAAACAGGCCACAGTGATCTGGTAGGTATCCTTATCTACATGCTTACTATACTTGATCTTAGACATCTTAGAATATCTCGTGATTACTCATAATATTTGTTCAAATAGTTTCACTGTCAACCCAAATATCTTGTATCAAAGAGCTCATGGGCTATTGGATATTTGTATCTGGTACACATTCTCCTTGATAATTACATTGAGTTTATCTTTCCTTTTTATTTTTAACCTATTTTTCCTATCCTCTCTTCACTGTATTCTGTCAGATTTTACAGTAGGAGAGTTTCACATCATCTGCAGACTGTTTGAAATTGATCTTTCTAGTCTTTAATACCTTCCTCCTTTCTTCAACTTTTACATGACTGACTCTCACAAAGATATATAAATACTCAGGAAACCTTTTATGTGATCAATGTTTAATGCTATCAACATTATGGGAATTCTTAACCTAATTTTCAAACCACTAGCTAAAGCTCAAAAACATATGCGATTCCCAAATAGCATGACCTGTTGATCAACATAAAGTCAAATATCTGTAACAAGAGTAACTTTTATCTATTTAGAGGCCTATTCATTTACGTGGTTGGAGTGATACCGAGATACCCTGCCCAGTGAAGATTTTAAGGTTTCTATTAGTCTAAGTATCTAGAAGTCAAAGGACTTAATCCACTTTGTATTCCAGACTGTCACCTGTCACATGTACACAAAAAAAGCAACAACAAAAAAAAAGCTTAAAAAAAAAAGAATCACCTTGAATTACTGAATACTTTATGAATGTATTAGTACCTAAAAAGTGGAGTGCAGATGTTAGGAAGGTCAGTTAGGCCTCCAAATTCAAAAAAGGTTGAATTTTTTTTAATTAGAGGTCATTCTTTGGAACTGATTATTGTCTGTGGCTTTTTTTTCCCCCATAGCAGTTGACTTCAACTGGATTCAACTAAACCAGGATAAAATTTACTAGTACAAGTTTGGAACTACCGAAACGTTCTCTTTAATTAATTAGGCCCCTATAATTGCAGCACATAGTTGCTATTTTTCAAATGCTACAAGTTTTTAGGGTCTGATTCACTATCTCCTCAGACAGTCTGGCAAGACTTAATTTATCTGAGAGATCAACTACCAGAGAATTTCGTTTAATTATATAAAAAGCAAAAAGGATTTGAAAAATGTTTTACCAGTCACAGTTATTTTAACGTTTACTAATTCGAGTACCGCTAACATCATTTAGGGAAAAAAAAAAAAAAAAGATCGTCTGTTTCTTAGCATAAAAAGCTGCCTGCCTTTAAAAAAAAACTTCTTATTCTTGTACTTTTACCAACACTGCATATTATTATACTAAAATCTTCCCTCCAGTGTACTAAACCTCAGCAATGAATCTAGATAAATTATTAGTTCTGCTTTCCAAAAACTGACCTTCCAAAACTGAAATGTAAGAGAGACTAGAAATACTGAATCCAACAGTAGAAAGATCTTGCTTTTATTAAGACAATGATTTCACCACTTGTAGGCATTTTAGCTGCCAATTCAGCTTGTGGACAATTTAGGGAGTAATTTCCAATTAAAAGTATACATTGAGGCCAAATATCAGTTCTCATTATAGGTGTGGATATAGATACCCCACACAGCAGTAGTGAAAAAAAATGGAACTAATAATAGTAACAGTAAAAATGAGGGAACTCTTACACAATCGCAAGCATCAATGATGCGAAGATGTAGGAAAAGTCATGAAACAAAAGAGCACTGGCCTGCCATGAGAAGCGTGACAGGACAGAGGATGAAGGCTGCGGACGGAGGCTGAACTCACCAGAAAAGACTCTGCCCCTGAAGAGATCAGCGCTGAACCCCTTATGGGCCTGTCTCTTATACACATCTCACTGCCAATCTGCTTTCCAAATAAAGCATGGTGATTCACATTTCCATCAGTATTATGAAAATAACATTTCTATTACATCCATGCTAGCAAGAAGTGCTATTCTCTTTTTTTTTCTTTTTAAAGCCAGTCTGATGAATTTAAAGTAATGTCTCACTGCTGTTTTAGTCTGCAATTCCCTAGCAAATATCGACTGTTTTTTGAAAGGTTTCTCCCTTATGGGCGGGGGTGGGGGCAGATCGAGGCAGGGACGGGCAGACAGGAGGGGTGGGTCGGGAGCAGGGTGCGAGCCCGCCTGTCGGAAGGGACCTGCACCACCCTCGTGGATAAGCCACAGCTGTGTCCGATGCAGCCACCCTCACAGCTGACTGTGCATGAGTCATCTGGGAATCCAGTTAAAAGGAGACTCTGAGGGCTTCCCTGCCGGTCCAGTGGTGGAGAGTCTGCCTGCCAACCCAGGGGACTCAGGTGTGATGCTCGCTGGTCCGTGGACCACACCCGGACTAACACTGGAGGACACCTGGCCAGCAGCGGGGAGGAAGTTTAACCAAGATATTCGCCTACTGGGTGGGGCACAGAGGCGCGGGGTTCAGGGCCCTCCCCTCACTTTCTGGGCCTCCGGTTCTTCGTCTGTAAGAGGAGGAAGATGGGTCCACCTCCCAAGTCTCTGTCTAGCTTTAAAAACGCAGAGCAGGGTGGGAGTTTATAGCCTAAAGAGCTTCACCTCTTCCACCTGGTGTCAGAGGGGAGGCCAGCTGGTGTGATGCTCGCTGGTCCGTGGACCACACCCGGACTAACACTGGAGGACACCTGGCCAGCAGCGGGGAGGAAGTTTAACCAAGATATTCGCCTACTGGGTGGGGCACAGAGGCGCGGGGTTCAGGGCCCTCCCCTCACTTTCTGGGCCTCCGGTTCTTCGTCTGTAAGAGGAGGAAGATGGGTCCACCTCCCAAGTCTCTGTCTAGCTTTAAAAACGCAGAGCAGGGTGGGAGTTTATAGCCTAAAGAGCTTCACCTCTTCCACCTGGTGTCAGAGGGGAGGCCAGCGCAGAGGGAAGGCAGGGCTACCAAGGAGCTAAGCTTCCAGAAGACAACAGAGGAGGAACTCGTGGACTTGCCTCTCTCGTCTTGTCCCCTCATCCCCGCTGGAATGTGTAGATAAAAATACAAAATGACCTGCACGCAAGGCTAGTTACTGCAAAACAATGGACAAGTCTGGGAGCAACCTGCACGCCCACCGGCAGAGGACTGGCGGAATAAACTGGGACCTCCATACGAGGTCCTACTAACATAGCTGGAAAAGACACTTCTTATGTAATGATACTGAGTGAGCCCCAGGACATAGTCCTAAGTGAAGAAATAAACAACCAGGGTTCAGAACAGGATCTATGTTCTGCTGCTTTATAAGGAAGGAATACAAAACATATGCATATACTAAATCTATACTTCCAAAAAGGCCAGTGGAGGGAGAACCTCAAATCTAACAAACAATGGTCACCTGTCGGGAGACAGAGATGGAAGGTTGCCTTAATACAATAATCCTTTAGTTATCACTTGGTCGACTAAAAAAGAAAATTAAATTTAGAAAAAAAAATAAAGTGGAACAAATAAAATAATCTATCAAGCTGCTGGTGCAATCATACAGAGAAATATTTGTTTTACTTGCCTTTGAAATGTACTTTTTTTAAAAGTTTTTTTAACTTTTTGAGTCCATCTTGGCAATTTAGAGGTAGTAAGAGTGAAAGTGAGTGAAATCAGTCGTGTCCGACTCTGCGGCCCCGTGGACTACCAGGCTCCTCCGTCCATGGGATTCTCCAGGCAAGAGTAGGTAGTAAAGCACAGTATAAATGTGCGCTCAGTCGCTGCAGTCGTGTCTGACTCTGCGACCCCATGAACTGTAGCCGCCAGGCTCCTCTCTCCGTGGGATTATCCTGGCAAGAACACTTGAGTGTGTAGCCATTTCCTTCTCCAGGGGATCTTCCTGACCCAGGGATCAAACCTGCGTCTCCTGCACTGCAGGCGGAGTCTTGACCCCTGAGCAAGCGGGGAAGCCCTAAAATGTATTTTTAATCTTACATCCCTAGTGGGATATAATGATAATATTGAAAGAATTGCAAAGAAATATTAAACTACATTCAAAAGCAATAAAATGGAAAAGAATTAATAATTGTTAAAGTTGGGTGATGGAATTTTATTACGCTGTTTGCCATCAGGCAATTTTCCCTATTATTGTGTATATCTGAATAATTTTTTAAAAATCAACTTTCTAAGCAACCTTGTTTTATTCAACATTAACACACATTCACAGGTTGACACCAAAGCCAACCTTTGTCCACCAAGGTGAAAGTCAATGTTCTTAATATAACTGCTAGTGGGAAGGGAGGCTGCCTCCTACTATCAAGTAACGTATTCAGCATTTTAACAGATCTGACATTATTCAAATACATCTCATATTATCTCATTCCGTTTTCACAACAAAATTGCAGGATGACAATTATGCCCATTTATAGCTGAGGCAACTGCCTCAAACTGATCCAACGTCAAGTTCTTCTATTTCCACGCCCAGTGCTTTTTGGACGGCCCCTCGGGATTCACACGACAGAGCCCTGGGGCGGTAGCTCTGCGCCTAAGAGCTCTGCCACCGATTTCAAGCAAACCTTTAAAAATTCATGCCGGTTTTCATCTACCCCACATTACACCCATGTCGGTTTTAACAGGAAAATAACGTGTTTGGGGACATGAGATATGCAGTACAGCAGACCCGCGTGAGTACCCTGTGGCTCCTTCCTCCAGGGTTAGAGGCACTGAGCTTTGTGAGGCTGCAGTGAGTCAGGGACATCTGTCACCCAGATGCCTCTGGAGGCCCGACACAAAAAAGGGGCCCCGGCCCATCGTCCGGCGAGCACACTGCTGGGGGCCTTCCCAGCCTAGAGCATTTCAACCGGCACCTACAAATACACTTTCTGTGGGCGCAACTTTTTAACCTGAAAATTCTGTCCAGTCTTTTCAATATGTCACCGAGAACTGAGTCATTGCAATGGCAGGCAAATTAAAACCACATGATACGGCTTGAAATATTGTTCCTACCGATTCGGGTGTATTTTGGAAAGGGGCACTTCTGACTATCCTACGAAAAAAGCTAAGAGGCAAACAAGGAATTCAACTTTGTAGCAGCAGCCTACCCCAAAGAGAAACAGAACAATAACCCTTACTACTATATCCTTTAACAAATGACAGCAAGTCTTTAAAGATAAAGGTTTAACCTTAGAAGAGACTTAGAGAATTATTGCAAAAACAGTACACAGAGTTGTATTCTGTATCTGGTTTCTCCTATCATCAACAAGTTACATTAGCTTGGTACATTTGTTATAATTAATGAATCAAGGTTAATACATCATCATTAAGTAAAGTCTATACTTTATTACATTATGTCCTTTTTTTCCCTACTGTCTTTTCCTGTTCCAGTACGCAATCTTTGTTTTCTTTGGATTTTAAATTCAACCACAGGAAGGCTATGTAAGCAAATATAATAAGTACAAGCATAAAAGACTAAAATGATGTTTCTCAAGGCATGCGAAACCCAAGAAAAATGCAAAATCTGTGAAATCACCACCAAGACTCAGCTCTTCAAAAGACCAACCCTGATCAACAGCTACAGTAACATCTCAGGGTTCCCTGGTGGCTCAGCCATAAAGACTCCCCCTGGAATGCAGGAGGCGGGGGTTCCATCCCTGGGTCAGAAAGATCCCCTGGAGAAGGAAATGGTAACCCACTCCAGTACTCTTGCCTGGGAAAACCTGTGGACAGAGGAGCCGGGCAGGCTACAGCCCACGGGGTCACAAGAGTCGGACATGACCCAGCAACTAAACTTACCACCACCAAACACCATCTTGAGAGAACCACCCATGGTGGATTCATGTCAATGTATGGCAAAACCAATATGGTATTGTAAAGTAAAATAAAGTAAAAATAAAATTAAAAAAAAAAAAAAGAGAGAGAACCTACATTTATCAAGTATATAATGAACTTCCACGTATGAAGACTGAGTTGGTGCATGAAAAACACCAACCTGGCAGTCAGTTCTAGGTACTAGAAGTGGTACACTCATGCTAAGCTGAGCATCATTTAAATTAGGTGAACAAATAGCCTCTCGGGGACTGAAGCTCACAGAACACCTGTCTGGGTGTGTAAGCCACTGTCCCATTCCCAAGTTTAGTTTCGTCTAATTAAGGCGTGAAGAAGTCAACACATAAAAAGTTATTAACCTCGAAGTTTTTAAAGAGCAAGGCAGAGTGACGACAAAAGGTGTTGAAAATGAATACATGACTCACAGAAAGTAAATTCAATAAAAGGGTAAAAAGTTCCCCAAGAACTAAATTGAGGGAGGAACCCCATGAGAATGATCAGAGAAGGGAAGCTCATTTTTCTGGGCCAGAGTTTATCTTGAAAGAGAAAGTGTTAGGCTAAACTGGCTCTTAAGGTCTCCTTCTGTATCTAAAATTCCACAGTCCTCTCTGATTACAGTCTCCGCAGTGAGGCTGGCGGCAGAGATACCCCTGTTCCGTCCCCGGCCACAGAGGGACTCAGACAACGCTACCGCTGGGACCCCTCTCCCCACCAGCGACCATGGAGCGATTCCCCCACAAGTGGACAGTGCTTTTCCTGCCTGACCACAGAGGCGAATCCTCCGTTCAGGTTTATAACTGCTAAATGATGTTCTAATAAGGCACTCGGCCAATAATGTGAACTGCAAAGAAATGCTTTGTATGGCCGCTGTCTTATATAACTCACATGCTCCACTAACTTGTTATGAGTAACTCCACCTGGCCCAATGGAACACTTGTGCAAAAATCCAACTTTCACTCTTCATGGATAGGCTGCTCAGAGCATTCAGCTTTTCCACGGCATGTGTAATTCTGCACATTCCTTGAAGCAAGGCCTGGCGGCTTTGGCGCGACCGTGGCTGGCCGGGGGCACGTTTCTTTGTGCTGGAGGGCTGTCCTGTTCGCTGCAAAAAGTTGAGCAGCACCGCTGGCCTGTGCCCACTGAAGGACAATCAGAAATGTCCCCAAACGTTGCTAAGTGTCCCCGGGGTGGAGAGGAGGCTAACTCAATCTTGGCTGAGAAGCCCCTGGAGCAATTCATGATGCATGTAAATAAATATATTATATTTATATGATCCCAATGGTGAGGTGAAGTCACTCAGTCGTGTCCGACTCTTTGTAACCCTGTGGACTGTAGCCTACCGGGCTCCTCCGTCCATGGGATTCTCCAGGCAAGAATACTGGAGTGGGTTGCCATTTCCTTCTCCTGGGGATCTTCCCGACCCAGGGATCATACCCAGGTCTCCCGCATTGGAGGCAGACGCTTTAACCTCTGAGCCACCAGGAGCAATGCACAATGTCAACATGGATTACATGACTTCTTAAAAAAATATTTTATTAGACCCTACTAGACGAGTATTTGTCTCAGAAAGTATCATCACTGTGGGTGCCCAAAGAAGCAAAATCATGTTTTCCCCCTCAACTGTTATGAGTTAGTACTTTTAATATATAATAGACAGTAAAAACATAACATAAAAATTAAAAATACATAGGCGTGATGGTTTCCTAGAAACAAAGGTCAGAAGCCAGCCTTCACCCTCTCCATCCCAGGACTCCACAGCAAGCGTCAGACACTACAGCCCGCAGCCAAACCACACCAGCACAAAGCAGAAGCTGGTCTGGGAAAGAGGCCAAGATGGATAGCTCATGACCACTGAGTGCTACCCAACCCACCCACATGCCGCCTCTGAGGACCGCGGGGCATGCTGCCCAGGGGTCATTCTGCCACCAGCGATTAAAACAGACCCCATTCCCCAGAAGACAATGACGCCGGGGGAGAGGAGATCACATGGGAGGAGGCGCTTCCCTTACAAACGCTTTTGGCGAAAGTGTTGAGGTTTCTTGATATGTCACTGCTTAACCTAGGGGTGGGGTGGAGAGGAATATTTTATAAACAACAGCAAAACAGGATGAGTAAGTTCTTAGGGGAAACCTGAGAGACTGGGGGTGCTGCCACTGGATTTGTAAAACCTGGTTTTAAATGTTGTTTCTTATCGTTATAAAGGTCATTTCTCCTTTTTGTGAGGAAAGGTTGAAAGCTGATTTCAAGCATTTTAGCTCATTTTAGCTGTCAGTGTGACCGTGTAGAATTCAGCTCCGCAATCTACTTAGGTCAGAAGAAAGGGGCTAACTCTATTTACCCTGTAAGCTCCATCTGAATGCCTCTTTCCTTCATGGAAGCACGCCAACAGGTGTCTTAGCAGAAAGAAGCTGGGAGGCACAGATGGTTGCCTAGGTGACTTGAAAGAGACCCAGGCAGTCAACACCTGAGGCTGGGTGATGCCCACCACCCAACATCACCCTCACCTGGACAGAGGTCCCAAAGCAGCCTCAGAGGAAGGGCTTACCAGGTCAGCCCTGGATCTCAGGGCTTCAAAGCCACTCAGGAGTGCTCCATCACACAGGCCGCTCTGCCGATGAAGATCTTTGGTTCCACCTCTTCTGGCTCTGCCAACCCCTCCACCACCTCCCCCCGCCCAAGGGAAAGCACGCACTTCAAGAGAAAACCAGCCGTGCCCAGCTCCTACAGGTGGGCAGACGGCGGGCAGAGAGAACCACAGAGGTCAGCCCGTGGGGCACTCACCAAGCTAGATGCTAATCACGGCACAGAATCACTTACATCAAAGATCATTAACCAGGTGCCCAGGGATGGGAGTTCACAAGCTGCAAAAATGCATTTAGATAAAGCTGCAGCCTTTTGTTGCCAAACACTCGGTTTGGGTCATTTCGAGAGAAGGGCACCGCAGTGGCCCCGGGGCGCCCACACAGGGGTGTCCTGGGAGGGAGGGGGCAGCTCTGGCCTGCCTTCCACTGCTGCTGTTCACCCAGAGCTGCCGCTAAGTCTCTAGGGTTTATTTCCTGTTCTTCCTTCTCCCTTAGGAGGTGTAATTGCCCCTTAGCAGGTGTAATTGCCCCTTAGCATGCAAGGGAGAGGGCAGGGAAGGAAGTATAAACAGGTAAAATCTGGGGGTGGCGGGGGTTCCTGTGTCTGCGATTTCTCGTTTTCTCCAAGGAAACGTCTCCTTTTAAGGTGACTGTTTCGACTCTACAGTTGCAAGTCCCACACCAAGAGGGTGGCAGGTCCGTCTTCATCAGAGCTGCGGCGGTGCGGTTTCTCCCACCTCCGGGGACCCAGCACCACTCGGCTCTCAGGGACAAGAGGTCGCCGTCAAGCCCACAGGGTCAGAAGTTCAAGTTCTCGCCTAACAAGGAGCCAGGGTTGTGAAGATTCCTGACAAGTGTTCTTTCTGACATGCCTCAAGAGGCTGCACGCGCTCTGGCTTCTTCCCTTCAAGACTCATAAAAATCAGGGCCAGCCCCCCTCTCACCTTTTGTCTCGGGCAGCCTGAGTTTCTCAGCGTTTATGGACGGACTCGCCCCCGAAGAGCAAGCCCTGCCCTAGCTCTCCATCCCGGGATCACCCAACTCCATTCTATATTTGCCACAGAGCCATTATTTGTGACTAAAGTGTCAAAATGGCAAACAACATTAATTTCTGCTAGTGAGATTTACCTCACCTGGGAAGACAATGGGTTCTCGAAGATTAATTTCTGGGTTCGTAACGAGGTGTCACGGGAGTGCTCGAACAGTCTAGAAAATGTAAGTGCCGGATTTCTTCTCTCTCAAAGCGAATACAAGTTTCTATGTCTGGAGGCTGAGCAACGTGGGGAGAAGACAACGAACAATGATCTAATCATCCGGCACCTCATTTACAATTTTTAAAAGTTCGTAACTGATTATACATCCATATAAGAGCAAAACCGTGTAATCTCTGAACACAAGTGAAAAACTAAAGTTAGGAGTCATGTGACTCATCCTCCAGCACTTCCTGTAAAGGTTATAAAACAAACTAGGAAGACATTTATATCCCAGGAGGTAAATCTAAAACAATAAAGAGGTGGACACCTGTCCCACTACGACCTCGCTAGTAGCATCAGCTGTGATTTAAACTGAACTTCATGCACAATGAGGTAAAAAAAAAAAAAAAAAGATCTGTCCTCATTTCCCCTGGGGTTTTGTACCAAATTTCCAAACTCTGCACGACAGATCCCTTCCACTGTGTCTATTTTCGACATTTCAGGCACACAGGGATGACAAATGCAGTAATTTATTCATAAAGGGGCCGCTGAGGGAGGGAGGCACCGGAGCAGTAGCTGTATTATAATTTTTCAGTGCACAGAGGTTTCCAACAAGGTGAGATGGGGGAAACACAATTTTTCACTGTCTATGTTTTGATTACTGAAGCATGCAAAAAAAACACAAACAAACAACGTTTTATGAACATGAAAGAGGTCGGGGGAGAGGAAAAAGAGAAAGAAAAAGGAACGGAAGGAAAGAGAGGGAAGGGAGGAGAAAGGAGAGAAAGAGACAAGAGGAAAGAAGCATCACACAAGTCCCCAATCCTGGCACATCCAGATTAAAGCTGAAGGATCTGGCATAAGAGAACACTTTCCTGATGTTAATGTTAACCAAGGAAAACAGACTCCTTTGTGGCACTTACCCGATGCCAGGCAGGAAAGCCTCACATTAAAGGGGATAGAGCGAGGCTGGTGGAGATGCAGACGCTGTCGGTCTCCCTTAACAACGGCGGCAGCGAGCAGAAATCCCCTGCTCTGCCTGGTGCCCCGCCGACAGGTGATCAGCAGCCTGGAGCAGGACGTGCCACGTCCGAGGGAGGGGCCGCGGAGGGCGTGGCGCCGCCGCCGCCCAGGTGGGGCCCCGCGGGAGCCGCCCGCCCCCGACCCCCCAGCAGGCAGGTCGGGGACCCCTCGCTGCAGCCTGTCTGGGCTGGGAGCGGCTCCCGAAGCCTGCCTCGCTCAGATTCGGAGCTGATTCTGATGGGGGGAAGAAGGAAGAGGGCAGAGACTACCACGTCTTACAACATACCACTCCCCCCCCCGCACCCCCGACCCAGCAAAGCAGGGAAGTTAACAGCCAACTCACAAAAAGAAGGGGGCATACCTGCCCCCCACCCCACCCCAGCCCCAGGTGACTCTGGGGCCTTTAGAATCCCAAGGCACGCAGAATGTCTTGTTTGGAAAATGAATGCTATTTTCCCCCTCTAGAATGCATTGAGAGGAAGGGTGTTCCAGGAAAGAAGAAAGCCCCCTAGATACTGCTGTTTAAGCAATTGCTCAATGGTCATTACATACTCGGAATGAGCATGTATTTCCAGACAACATTAATTTTGGATTCCATCTCCACCACCTTAACAGCTGGGGGTCATCAGGCAAAGTTCTTGGTCTAAAGCGCCTCCCACTTCCTCATCTATAGAAACGGAGCCTTGAAACCTCCTTCAGGGACTGTTATGAGGCATCCCAGGTGGAGAGACAGACGGACAACCTTCAGCAACAGAAAATCTAAAAGTAACGTCCAAAGTCAATCACAGCCACCCTGTCAGCTCCCTCAGCTAAAACTGGCTCCACCCACGTCCAACAGCTAACGATCGGCCTCCTACTAGTTTAAACCAATGTCTCCAGGAAGTTACCGGGGGTTGGGGGGTGGGCTCGGGGAGTCCAGTTAAAAATTATTTTTGCACACAATGGTCAAAGAGCACATGGCCTTTCAGCCCCAATCTTGTCAGGGACACCAAGCTGCAGCCCAAGTTACAGCAGGTTTCTGCCCCTAATTCCCTCTAACTTCCCAATTCAAGAGCACGCCCATGTTTGAGAGCAAGGAGTATTCAGGAAAAGAAGAGGCTCTTAATTGAGCCAGAAGGTCTTTTTCCTTTAATGTTCCCCTTTAAAAGGCAGTTATTTCTCAAAATGGGACTCACAGGTTCCTTATAAGACCACTCTTTAATCTGAGCAGAAGACAACAGCTTGAGTACCCTGTTCAAGGCTCTGCTTTCGGAGACCCTGGCAGGGGTGGGGGCAGCAGAGCTCTGCTGGGCCAAGAAGGTGCCATCGCCATCTGGTGGTGGCTTGTGCACACTGCAGTTGTGAGCGCCGTACCACCCCCGGCCCAGTCTCCAGGAGGCAGCCCATCTGAATCCCTGCTGCTTTGATGGCCTCAGGACAACTTTGGCTCTCCCCAACCCAATTCATCTTCCCAACCTCCCTCACTTGCTACCACCTCATTCCCGCATCCAACACCCAGTGATTGAGTTACCAAAAATGAAATTCCCGAGACCGACAGGAAAAAAAGAAGCAAAGAGCCAGGGTGCCCCCCCAAAACCTAACAGCGGCAAGAGCCAATCCTGATGAAAAAACTAGGAGGCGGGACTTCTGCAACCGAAGGAAGAGACCAGCTGAAGATGCAGGACGTATCAAAGAAGAGACAGCCCTGACCAGTGAGCCAGCCAGCCGTGGGTGGGATCCCAGAGAGAATGTGCTGGAAATCCGGTCACAAACAAAGGGCTGACAAGCAGGTGGCACTTCCAGAAATCACTCGTAACTCCCTCCCTCCTCCAAAACCTTCATCAGTCTTGGGTAAATACATCTAAGTCCAGCAGGTCCCTGAGAGCAGAAACCAGCCTCGGGAAGAAATTTGCTGGAGGAAGCTGAGGGCCACGGAGAAAGAGGAAACGAGAAAATAGTTTAGTGGTGTCACTGGAATACACTCTAAAATGCTGCTAGCGATTTCTAAGCAAGAACTGAGGGGGAAGACAACCCACGGGTTGTGTGAAAAGGCCTGGGTGACCAGCTGTGCCTTAGCCGGCAAAGTTCTCTCCAAGTACTAGCAGCATCTGCTTCGAACAGAAGAGAAGATGAGGCCTCTTTGAGTCACAAGAGAACAGAATTCTCAGGACTTTATGCTACTTAAAATGCCCTGCCTTTTCCACCCGGGTTGCCTTAAGATATTATTTGCAACAACTATAAAATTAAGTATCTGATTGCAGTTTAGTTCAATTTTACTCATTAGAATTAGATTCATTCAAGAGGTACATTTTATTTTTCAAAGAGATTTTCTTTTTTTTTTAACTCTTAAAATAAGTGCATTTTATTGCATGAAAATTTACCTCCTTATAATTGATTTCACTGCTGCTGCTGCTAAGTCGCTTCAGTTGTGTCTGACTCTGTGCGACCCCACAGATGGCAGCCCACTGGGCTCCACCATCCCTGGGATTCTCCAGGCAAGAACACTGGAGTGGGTTGCCATTTCCTTCTCCAATGCATGAAAGTGAAAAGTGAAAGTGAAATCGCTCAGTTGTGTCTGACTCAGCGACCCCATGGACTGCAGCCTACCAGGCTCCTGCGTCCATGGGGGTTTCCAGGCAAGAGTACTGGAGTGGGATGTCATTGCCTTCTCTGATTGATTTGACTATTTGTCCCATTTGTTTCTAGCTTAATTTTACTTTAGTCAAAAAAAAACAAAACAAAACACATTTTTAATGAGTTCAGCCCTTAAAAAATTTTTTGGATCTCATTTTTCTTTTTCTTTAAATTGGAGTATAACTGCTTTACAACATTGTGTTGGTTTCACTGTACAACAAAGTCAATCTGATAAATGTATGCCTATAAGCCCTCTCCCTTGGACCTCTCTCCCACTCCTGTCTTTCCATCAGATGTATACATTTTTGGAAGTGGCTCATATATAAAATAGCTTATGTCAAAAAAAATACAGGCCACACAGGTCCTCCCCCGACCCACATATACCAGCCTTGCTCTCTCCTTGGACCCTTTACTTTAAAAACCTCTGCAACCAACTCAAGCTGACCACGGTCACACAGGCTGTTGTGTCGTGCCAGAACACAAGAATATCTGACTTGGATAAAGCTTCTCTGAAACCACCAGAAACTAGGCCAGCAGGCTGAAACACAACTCTCTATACACTAAGGGATCTCCCCCGTTCCACCCCCGCCTATGTTGTTCCAGTCTAGAAATCCAAGGCCCATGTTCAAAGGCCAGGCTGCGCTCAAATTAGTAACTGATGATAAGTTCCCGCAGGCCCAGGTCTGTGTTCTCCTGGCTCCCAGCACAGCACCTTTCAGCATGAAGAGACGTTGGCGGAACTCCAGGGAAAGTCAGCTGTAAGCACCTGCAGGCTACATCCATGCAAAGCAACCCAGCGTAAGCACTGAAGTTTGTGCTGGGCTGGGCAGGGGGCAAACGACCCAGTGGACACTTCAAAGCTCTTCAAGGTGGCCTAGCAAAAAGACAGTACAGTGAGCAGTCAGCTGTCAAAGGACTGCTGCTGCTGCTGCTAAGTCGCTCCAGTCGTGTCCGACTCTGTGCGACCCCATAGACGGCAGCCCACCAGGCTCCTCTGTCCCTGGGATTCTCCAGGCAAGAACACTGGAGTGGGTTGCCATTTCCTTCTCCAATGCATGAAAGTGAAAAGTGAAAGTGAATTCGTTCAGTCGTGTCCGACTCTTCGCGACCCCATGGACTGCAGCCCACCAGGCTCCTCTGTCCATGGGATTTTCCAGGCAAGAGTACTGGAGTGGGGTGCAAAGGACTGCTAGGAATCACTCAATTAAACTGGAAAAGCCACGAGTCAGGAGACCCAAAACCAGTCTGAGTGAGGCCACTGAGGACCGTCTCCACTTGACGGAAGGCAGCTGAGTATCGTAACCTTTCCCAAATCAGCAAGCCTCTCACAGGAAAGTCATCAAGGGCCGTGCCTGCCACTGTCTCCTCTTGTACCCAATCAATGGTGCACCTGGCTCGCAGTCAGCTGTGTTGAGACTCGGAAATCATCTGTGATCCTAGACCGTTCACTTAATCTTCCCCTCGAAATGCCTGTCTGTAAGGTACCGCTTCTCATCTTGCAGTGAGTGACCTGATCCCAGGTTTGTGCACATAGGAGCAAAGGCTGGAAAAGCCTAGTCAGCAGCTTATTCAGCAACTGTGTTTTCAGCTCGAGCCCTGTGCTGAGTACCATGCTGGCCCTGCGGTTTCTGGGGTAGAAGGGCCTGTCGGAGACCACCTCTCACTGCCTTTTCAGGACTTATTTCTCTGAAATAAGAAACGTCACCTGTGCATACCATTTACCACTGGCTTATGCACTGACTTCTAGCTTAATGTAATTGCTTTGTAATGAGCTTACTGCACCAGTAAAATTTTAAGCTGCTGCACAGCAAGGCCAGTGTCTTCTTTAGTAATTTACCAATTATCCTGGAGCCAGCCTTCTTGGAGACAGTCTTGGCCCAGAGAACTTAGCTGCAAAACCTCACTACACACGGAAACAGTGTTTGAATTTTGAAATCACAGGCACCATCGACAGGCCCACGGGCTCAGAGCTTCACTTGTAACATCATTCTGGAAAAGCTTCATTATTTAGCTTCCCATTAGAAAAATGAGGCTTCTAACCTCAGGAAAGTGTGAGAAACAGCAATGTTGCCTCTCCTAGAAAAACCCAAATACACCAGAAAAAACCACTATTCATTGATACCAAGGGCAATGAAAAATCTCAGCCATTATAACTGTCAATAATCCAGTTGTCAGAAATCTACTTGACAATAATATAAACTCACTGTTTTAATTCTCTTGAAGGTACAAGATGGGTTTAACTATAGGGGAAAAAGGTCAACTACAAGTTTACATCAACAGGTTCTCACTCAGATGCCATTTTCTAAAACCGAAATAAACCTTTTCAATTTCTACAATAGCAAAGTTGATTTTTTTTTTTTAAACAGAAAAATTACACATACACACAGGCAAAGGAAGACAATAAAGACCCAGGAATCTTGTCCTGTGAACATTAATTACAGATTCATATTTCAGATTGTCTTCTATATTTCTACATATGTGTAGATTTCTTACAAAAGAAACAGAATCAAATGAATCAAAATGATCTGTAACTTACTTTTTCACTTAGTGTTTTCCTAAAATGTTTTTCCTATCACTAAATATTTACCAGAAACATCTTTTTTTATGGCTTCATACTATTCCAAGATATATACCATAATTAAACTAATTTAGGTTACTTTAAGAGTCTTCAACACCACAGTTCAAAAGCATCAATTCTTCGGTGCTCAGCCTTCTTCACAGTCCAACTCTCACATCCATACATGACCACTGGAAAAACCATAGCCTTGACTAGATGGACCTTTGTTGGCAAAGTAATGTCTCTGCCTGTCTCTTATACACATCTCCCACTACGACCTCGCTAGTAGCATCAGCTGTGATTTAAACTGAACTTCATGCACAATGAGGTAAAAAAAAAAAAAAAAAGATCTGTCCTCATTTCCCCTGGGGTTTTGTACCAAATTTCCAAACTCTGAGATGTTAATCAGGCATGCATGTCTTTCTTTCTCTATGTTTGATAACAATAATATATTTATAGAAGAAAATTTAGAAAGCAAAAAAAGCAAAAATAACTGAGAGTCTTACCACCTTGATATGAGGTTGGGATTTTGTTATGCACTCTTTCTAGTCTTTTCTATACATATATATTAAAAAATTGTTGCCTAAAGGAACACTTAGTTTGGTTTTATTGGTTTTTATCTTTCTGGAGAGAATTCCATATAAAATATTAAATTTCCTTACTTTAAATTTAGTAACATGAATCATAAAATTTTTATTCAATAAATACAAAATAGGGACACTTCCCTGGTGGCCCAGTGGTTAAGACTGTCCACTTCCAATGCAAAGGGTATGGGTCCGATCCCTGGTCAGGGAACTAAGATTCCACACGCCAAAAAGAAAAAAGAAAAGTTTACAACAACAAAAAAGAAACAGAATACACTGAATTCTCTCTCTATGGAGACAGGGAGGAAGAAGACAAGGATAGGAAAAAGGTACAAAACGGAAGGAAAGGCAAAGAGGAGAAGATATAAAACCGCCCCCACCACCGCCCGTGGGCTGCAGGCTTCGCTGTGAATTCTCACTGCCTTGCAGGCCACACAGTGACTTTCATGTCAACAGAAAAAGCCAAAACCCCTGGCCGGAGAGCAAACCACCCCTCGCTAAGCAGGATGTGGTCGAAATCCCACCTCAACACCTTAATCCTCTTCTGTTGCAGTTCACCACTGAACTCGAGAGCCGCTGTCCACACAGCCTGAAAGTTGGGAACTAGGCTTCACTGGGAAGACTTTAAGCCCACAAGACAGCCTCTCAGCTAGCTCCAAGGGCCTACTGTAAGAAGGGGGGGCCAGGATATACAGAAGTCTGCAACCGAAACCAGGCAGTCAGCATCAGAAAGATTGCTGCTCATCAAGCCAATGAGTTCGGTGCTTCCCTAAGCACCGGGTTCCCTGGTGGTTCCGGCTGTAAACCATCTGCCCTGGGTCAGGAGGAGGGAATGGCAGCCCACTCCAGTATCCTTGCCTGGAGAACTCCATGGATGGAGGAGGCCGGTGGGCTCCAGTCCACGGGGGTCTCAGAGTTGGACAGGACTGAGCAGCTAACGCTTAACTCTTCGGGCCACTGTTAGTAAACCATCTGCCCCGGGTCAGGAGGAGGGGATGGCAGCCCACTCCAGTACCCTTGCCCGGAGAGCTCCATGGATGGAGGAGGCCGGTGGGCTCCAGTCCACGGGGGTCTCAGAGTTGGACAGGACTGAGCAGCTAACGCTTAACTCTTCGGGCCACTGTCCTGCTTTCCTCACTTCAGGGTGCACAGCGGAGGGTGGACGCAGCAGCCGATGGTTTGATGGGCACAAGGTTCTCTGTTTACGGATGTGGCAGGCGACATTCTTTATCCACACTGCTAACTCCTTCGGCTAGGAACCGTCAGAAAGACCTGTCCTGAACTTGGACAGCTTCTGCAGAGTCCAAAGCTCAAAGCAGTCTCACTGAACAGGATAAACATGCCCAGGGCAGATCCAGACAGCCGGATTCACACTCACTCGAGCTCCAGGCTCAATGTATTGAAATAGCTTCCTTCCCTCCACTCCCCCAGTTGTATTATTTCATCTGCTCTGATGTAAAGGTCATCGCCTGTGGTTTCAGTTCTGGTCATAATGAGGGAAGAAGAGCTAAACCCCAGAGCATCCCAGGGGTTTGGGGTTCAGGTGGGAAAGCAGTCAGAGGTGCTGAACTTTTAAAGACAAAAGATCCCATTGCCTTTCAAACACCAAATAGAGAGAAAGGCAGCAGAAATCCAATGTGGGCTTTATACACAGTCTAAAAATAGACACTTGAGGCAGAATGGTTTCTTTCCAAACAATTTTAAAGACTCCCAGGAGGTGACAGGTGTTGAATAAATACCAGATGAAGACAAAGACTCTCAGAGCTGGTGGGGAAGTACAAAGCCCCAGTCTGGCTTCCTGTCCTCTGCCTGGTGCCCTGGATGGCTGAAAGATAAGTCTTTCTTTCCCAGCCCTGCTGCATAACAAAGGGGCCTGGGAGAGAAGGTCAGGGCTCCCTTACTGATGCAGGAGAGGAGTGCAGAGAAAGAACCAACTGCCCACTTCTTTCCCGCCACACATACCGATTGGAAGAATATTAAGCTGTGCAACCATTTTCATGAGAAAGAGAATGAATGAATGAGCCTGCCCGCCAGACTACGCATCCAGATCACTTGTGCAGAGAGACCATCTCCTTAGGTGTGCCTGGGTGTTCAGGGCTTTCCCAGCGGCTCAGCGGTAAAGAATCTGCCTGCAATGCAGGAGTCCCAGGAGACGGGGGTTTGATCCTTGCGTCAGGAAGATCCCCCGGTGGAGGAAATGGCAACCCACTCAAGTGTTCTTGCCTGGAGAATCCCATGGACAGAGAAGCCTGGTGGGCTACAATCCACGGGGTTGCAAAGAGTTGGATCCTACTGAAGTGAGTTGGCACGTGCACGGAACTTCCGTCCATTCCCAGGAGTGGGATGCTCTTGGGAGGGTCAAGAGCAGAGACTGAGGGGCTTGAGGGACACGGTCCTGGAGAGAGCCCCGGGGCCGGCCCTGGTCACTGGAGCACAGACTGTGCCACGCTCGGGGGGCCCCAGGCCTCACCCTGCCTCTAGCTGTGATTCCAGGACAAACGGACGAATCTCACGAGGCGTCCTGACACCAGTGTGTTTCTGAGGCTCCCCTAAGGCAGGGCCAGGCGTGAGAACTCCTGGCTCCAGGGTGTCTCTCAGCTCTGAAGTTCTACACATTGCTCTGCCTTCCATCTCTCCTTCCCCAGTAGCTTAGTGAAGCCCTGTCTGAGGAAAGGAGAAAATGACGCATGTCAGATGTGAGCTCACACACTCTCTATGAACATCACTCGTGGCAAGGACCGAGTGCAACGTCTGGGCATAAGAAAGCTAACTTACAGCCCAATTGTGCAGTTCCCTAAACTTCCATTTTTCCCTTTCCGGGCTTGCAGGGTCACCTGAGAGACTGTCACTCTCTGGCCCTACAGGAAGGAAGTCACTGGCTGGTGCTGTCCCGGGCCCTCCACACGCCCTGGCAGGGGTTCCGGATGGAGGTCAGGGACGGGGCACTCTGTGCTCTGAGAGAACAGGCCTTCAGGAGAAAATTTTATTAACCCAATTTCTTCCATCTTCTCACGCCTAGAAAAGCACTAAGATCACTCATGGAGACACTGCTCTTCACGACTTCTGCAAGCCTTCCGCTAGATGTGTGTTTGGTTGCGTGTTGCTGTTGCTCAGTCATTAAGTCGTGTCCAACTCTTTGCGACCCCATGGACTGCAGCACACCAGGCTTCCCTGTCCTTCCCTGTCCACCACCTCCCGGAGTCTGCTGAACTCATGTCCATCAAGTCGGTGATGCCATCCACCATCTCATCCTCTGTTGCCCCCTTCTCCTCCTGCCCTCCATCTTTCTCAGCATCAGGGTCTTTTCCAGTGAGCTGGCTCTTCATATCAGGTGGCCAAAGTATTGGGTTTCCAGCATCAGTCCTCCCAGTGAGTACTGAGGGTTGATTTGCTTTAGGATGGACTGGTTGGATCTCCATGCAGTCTTTACCAAAATTACAATCCCCCGATACCGAGCAGGGTCCAGTGGGGCTCCTGGGCACAAAGCCTTTCTGCGTCCCCCATTTCTCTGATTACAGGGAAAGTCATCATTCAGCTTCCATGACCTTCCCTAAGTTCCAACGGACAGATCCAAACGGTTATTAATTAGGGAAGGGAGGAGATCGGAGACCAACGAGAAACCGTCAAGAGCACCCTTGGGGCGAGGTCCTGTTTCCCCATGAAGGGATACACACAACAATATCTTTGAGCTCTTCTGCAGATACGGAAACCTCTCCAGGCGGGAGAAGTTAATGATTAACACGGCATGCTGCCCACAAGCATGTAGACCCCAGACCAGCTGGAGCATGAAGGTCGATGATGGTGACTCCTACATACCTCAACACCAACCCATCAGAAGAATGCCCACAAGCTGATCACACCCTCTTTGAACCATTACTGCAAAACCTCTCACTATCCTCTCCAAGTTGGGATGCATAGTTTTGAGGCAAGAACCAGCTATGTCTCCCTTTGCCTGGCAAGTAATAAACCTATCCTCTTTTAACTTCACCCAAAACTCTGTCTCTGAGATGTGACTCAGCACCCATGCACACAGAAGAGAAGCTTTTGGCATAACCTGCGCACCCACCCTCACCTCTCCAGAACAGTTGCTCAGGCCAATCCAAAAGCTTGTCTCCTGGGCTAGCGTCCTCAGTAAGTTCCCCAATAAAACTGAAGCTCACAGCTCTCATGTTGTGTGTGCGCGTGTGTTCCAGGTGACAACCACCCTAAGGAGATATTTTTTTCTCTTTACAATCTTTCTTCCCCAGTCCCCACCCTGTGCATCGAATTTTCCATCCAGAAGCTGCGCCTCCTTCTCGGATTCCTGTCCCCCAGCTCCACTCCACACCTGCCAATGCAGCCGAGTAACGTTTCCAGGCATGAGAGCAGAGACGCAGTGCCCCGAGGAGGACAAACGTGAAGTCATCACAATGCTCCTCTGGGTTCCCCTGGCCCGCCTGCAGTCATCTCATGGGAAGCTGATAAAGGCTGACCATCGAAGACCACCATCCAGAGAGACAGGAAAGCAAGTTTTTTCCTAGAACCCTCGCTATGCCCAGCGCTTCCTGCCTACAACAGTCCTGCCTACTGTCTGCCACTTAACATCTTTCCAAGCATCTATTACTTACTTCCCTGTCCACCACCGGGAGGAAAGTCAAAAGATGACTTTCTCACATAAGGACAGGCCTGACCATGTGAACCAGAGTTCTCTTCCTAAAAGCAGAGAACCAGCGGTCTGAGCCCGTTAAGGTCTGCCACGTTAAGACCGTCAGGGATCTTCAGCCTTTGCTGGTGGCACAGAGCAGGGCTTCCAGGCCCATTCCAAACCCCTGGGGGCTGTGATCACCAGTGCCCAGCTATCACCCCAGGCCAGCTGGATCAGACTGGCTTGGGGCTGGACCAGGTGCCCCAGGAGCTATGCAGGCAACATGGGTGAGAACAGAGCCTCTGCCACCTGGAGTCCAAGCTGGCTCTGCACCTCCCTGCTGAGACTTTAGGTAAGTGGCTTACCCTTTCTGATCCTGGGCTTTTCTCCACTGGAACCCACAAAGACTAGTCTCTATCTCCTAAGGTTGATATCATGATGGTGATCTAATTATAATGCATAAAACCACAGTGTTTCAAAATACAGGTCTTGGACTCTGTTGCTTCATCCATAAATGACAACAAAGGACAGAAAGCCCTCCTGGGAACGCGAAGAGGAAGTGAAGACAGGCGGGGGAGTGAGTCATCGGGTTTGACTTTTTTCCTTAATATAAAGGAGTGATTTATTCCACCACAGGGCATTTTAAAGAATGCCCCACTGCCCTGCTCACAGGTCAGGGAGTGACCCAAGAGAAGGCAAGTCCTAAACTCTGCCAGAGCCACCCTCTGTCACGAATGGGAGTCTAGAGCAGCCACCAAGGAGAGAAAAGAAACCTGGTGAGAATAAAACCAGCAGAGAAAAGGAGAGCCAGCAGAGCAGATGCTGACGTCAGAACACAGGGTTCAGCTGGGGATTTTTTTGCTTTGTTTAAAAACAAAACAAAACACTAACCTTAAAAAAAAAATAATGCATTTAATTATGGCCACACCCCATGACACATGGAACTTCCCCGACCAGGGGCTGGAACCTGGGCCCCCTGCATTGGAAGGGTGGAGTCTTAACCACTGGACCACCAGGGAAGTTCCCGGATTCAGCTGTTTTTTAATAGACATGTTTGGTTCTTTCTAATCTTTTCTGATTAGATCAACAAGGGAAGGTGCATTCTTGTAACCTCTTCACTTCACACAGGTATGAAGTTCATCTTTTGAATAAAATAGCCAAACTGGGAGGGCTGGCTCCTGTCATTTTAATCAACTTTGCTAGCAGTTGCACCCACTTCAACGCCCTCCGGTGACATATTAAAGGGGAGCCATTTCGTCACCCTCATATCAACATACTGCTATTAAAATTTTTCCTTTCTGAAAACATGAGAGCTGAAAAAGGTTTTCCGCTAGAGCTTGAACTGCCCCTTCTCGTACTGCAAGTGAAGGTCGCTGTCTCAATGCGTTTGATCGTCACTGGGATTCCCTCTTCCCTGAACTCCGCGTGTGCTCTCCGATGATCATTCTCCAATTAGGTGATAGGTGGTTCCTTGATTTGCAGGACATCATTTTCTATGAAGAAAACGCGCTCTTTCTCTAGAAACTGGCAGGATTATCCCCAGTCACTCTTTTTTAAACTTTCTGGCATCTTTTCGGCCATGCACATTCTTCAGACAGATTTGGCCTGCTCATTCATAACTTCTCTCACTGTTTGTTGTCACTGAAGTGACCAACCTGAGCCTCTTTAAAAAAAAAAAAAAATTTGTGGATATTACTCGGTTTAAACTGTGTGTTATGGGAAAGGGATCTTTCCTTTTGAAAGCTTGCCCCAGGAACTCTTGCTGACTCCAAGCTCCAGATTAGAAAAGCCCAGGGAAGTGGCTGGGCTTTCAGATACTCAGACCGCAGACCCGAGTAACCTCACCCCAGGGTCCCTTCACGATAGACCTCCCCATCACTCCATGGCACCAGCGTGAACGTGTGCACCTGCTGAGCTGCACTCCGCACTGCCCTCCAGCGCAAGTGCCTCGAGACCAAGGTGTGTGTGCTCAGTCGTGTCTGACTCTTTGCGACCTCATGGACTGCAGCCCACCAGGCTCCTCTGTCCATGGGATTCTCCGGGCAAGAAGACTGGAGTGGGCTGCCATGCTCTCTTCCAGGGGATCTTCTCTACCCAGGGATCAAATCCAGGTCTGTTGCATCTCCTGCACCGGCAGGCAGGTTCTCTACCACTGGCACCAGCTGCGCGTACCTGGACACCAAGGAGCATCGCTAATGTGCATCACTGTTTAGTGACGCCGACAGGATGTGGTTCCCTTTGCCAGAGACGGGAAAGCAGGGCTTGGAAAAAGAATGCCTTTGACTCAAAAAACCAAGACTCTGAAAAACCGTTCTGGAAGACAGCATGCTAATCATGGAGAGAATCTTTAAACATTGACCCAGCTCCTTTAGAAAACTGAGCCACAGTCCCACGTGCCCCACAAGGCCTCTGGGATGGTCCAGGGAGCATCCCCAGCAAGACCTCACCTCCACACTCAAAACCATCCAGGAGGATGCTGGCGGGAAATCATGAGTCAGGAAGCTCTGTGAGAGGGTAAACCCCACCTGACCCCAGAACCTTCCTCACACAAAAGACAATACCCCAGCAGGGCAGGTCCCCAGAGATGGCGACACCAAAGCCAGGCACCCCTACGCTCCCATGAACGTCCCTGCTACCAACAGTGGATCCTGAAGCCTGCAGAGCACAAGCCGCCTTCCCTTCAGTAGCTGTTTCCTCTTTAACTGATTTTTTCTTTCTATAAATGAACATGGAACTCCTCTGACATCAGAAACTGAAATGAATAAAGTAGACTATAAAAAGGAAGAGGGTGGAAGCAAATTTCTTTAAGAAAAAAAATTTTTTTTAGGCTAAAAAGGGTTTTCACAAATTTAGAGTGAGCTGAAGTAAAACTTCGGTCATTCACGTACAAAGAAGCAAGCTAAAGTGATACCCACAAGGGCAAGAAACAGCTGTAGCTCAGAAGCCTATGGGTGCTGTCAGGAGCTTTGCAGGCAATACTCAACTCAACCTGCTAGATGAGATGCTCCAGCAAGAGCTCCCAGCCAGGAGGGGGCAAGGCGGGCTGAGAAGCTGTGGCTCAGGTGATGGTTCATTCAACCTAGAGAGCTCCCTAGAGGATGGCATCGCCGGACTGCCAGCTAAGGATTCACTTAGTCCCAACATGAGTGCACCTGAATGGGCAAATGTTCACACTGAGGATGAAGGATGCTCAACAAGTGATCTCCACCTGGAGCATCGTTTATAACCAGTGGCAACCAGATTCCGAGGAGCAAGAGTCCTCCAACCAGGACTCCCAAAGGCGGGGGGTGGGGTGAGGGGAGGGCGGCGGGCAGGCGTCTTTCAAGGTGGTTTCCTCTGCAGTTGGCTCTGCAGCTCTGAGTGGGCAGGGCCTCGAAGTTCCCCTCCCGCCCAGTGCCTTCCATGGTGCATGGAACACTGTAGGGGCTCAAAAACATACCTGAAAAAAAAACCAAGATACAAAACGCAAAACTCTGGCTACAACAAGAGTAAGGGCCTGTGCTGTCACTTCTGGCCAAACAAGAAGGCCATCTCTAAACCAAGCCCAGGCTTCTCTGGACCCAAGGAGATGGTGACCTGCCCCTCCACATACTGACTCTGCAGCATTCTCAGACACACTGCTTGGCCAAAGAAAAGGCCAAGACGAAGATGTTTATGAGGGACGAGCTGGAAACACGGCCACAGCTAACGGGGAGTGGAGAGAAGTTCACAGGACTGTAGGGTGTGACTCTCATGCCCCCGCCCCCCCCCCGAATCTCACACACACACACACGGATCTGGGGGTGGGGGTATGTTCAAAGGATCTATCTCAGTAAGCTTGGGAGCGAGACAGAGGGGGGCTTTTATTTCCTGTCTCTTACGTGTCTACTGAGATTTCCACAATTAACAGGCACCAATTTCTATATCACTTAAATATGTAAATTTGAAATTAAACAAGAACAACCCCCCGCTCCCCACTGGTCCGCCTTCCTCATTATTAAACTGGAAAACCATTTATGACGCACTGCCCATTAGCACTGTGGGGTTTCTTTTTGGGGGAAGGGAAAAAAAAAAGGAACAGAATCGAGCCACTTCTGTCCAATTTTTTTTAAACCTGTTTGTTCTTACTATTTGAAGCCAATTTTCAGCCCAGCTTAAAGGACTGAAAAGCCTCTCAGGCATGGCGACGTTCCTGTTGCCATCCTCACTGTTATGAGGGACTCTCTACTTAGTCTGCTCTGAAAAACCCTCAGATGGACCACAAATGCTCAAGAGGATAAAATAAAGCCAGAGGGAGGCAAAAGGCAGGGGAAGCTGAGTGAGGCTGTGACCTAGGGTGACAAAACACGCCTCCTGCCACAAGGGTTAGCACCCTCTGGAGAGCTGAGCCTGTCTGCAGTCCGTGGAGCTCTCGCCCCCTCTCCCAGACCTCTGCACCGGAAGAAGTCCCGCTCCACTGAGGCAGCATCTTCTCAGCTGAGACGGTTTTAGAGCTTTGTTGTCGCTGTGGATGACTCACCTCTTGCTTTGGAGGCAGGCCTTTTTCAGGGGAAGGGGTGTCTAGAGAAAACACACAATAGGCCTTGTGTTTGTCTCTCGTCCCAGCCCTGTTGGGGCTGAGAACATTAGCTCACGAGAGCCCTCCAGACAGCCCTAATAAGCTGGAATGTCTTCAACTGAGAAGAAAATAAACAGTTATAATGCCATTACAAATGGACACACAACTTTCTCCCCAGTGCCTCCCAATTTTTCTGTCCCACCGAAAGCCTTTATGGCTTTCCTCGTGGTGTTGTGTCTTGTCGGTATTTACAGACTTGAAAAAACGTGAAGGGAGAAGAGAACAAGCAAAGTGAGTGGAGAGACGGCCTGTGTTGTTTTCTTCTGGGGCTGTCGGAGCCACTCCCTATTCTGTTGAAATAAGCCCTTGGCTGTAACCTGCCCACTCAAGTAGGTTGCCCACAAAGAAGCACCCTTCCCAGCCACCAACAGAATGTTATCTTAAAAACCCCCAAGCACACCTGAGAGAAAATTAGCCAAGCTTTCATTGAAAAAAAAAAAAATTAATTGCTGCTGCTCTTGTTCTTCGAAGGTCACTGTCATCAATCTGGAAAGCACTGCTGTGTCCATGCATCATTAAAAACTTACCTACAGGGAAGAGATGACAAGAGAAAAAATTTAAAACCTCTAGTCTTTCCTAAGTCTGTTTTTCATGTCATGGATTGCTTTCATGAACTTCTCCATAGTGCTAAAAACTCCCACAACCTCAGACGGAAGCATATGCAAACGATATATTTTAATTTCCAAAGCCAAATACAAATATTTTTCAAACCATCCACACCTGTCTCCCACATGAGCATGGATATACATAACTCTTTATATTACTATCTCTGTATACTAAGAATGTCAGTCTGGAAATTCCTTTCATAAGGAAAAATGCATTTTAAAGGTCTGATCCATAAAAATGTGAAACTGAAAATTCTTTAAATTCATTTTGTCTTTGGGCCATACTGGACCTTCATTTGAAAATTTTCATTTCTTTTCAATATTCATTTATTCCTTTATAGTTCATGGCCTTGTGTTGTGATGATCTACAACTCTAGGGAATTACTTGGCAGAGAAAGGGAAGGAAACGAAGGAAATAAAGCTCAATGCTATGCACCGTCTACTTTAGAACCAACTGTATAAAAAGTATGGACTGCTTAAAACCAACTGTGTAAAAAGTATGGACTGCTTAAAGTAAAATCTTCATTCCTCTGTATGTCACTATTGAGAATAATTCAAACACCTGCCAAACAAGATTTGAATTTTTAAAATTTAAAATGAACTCCCGAGGATTACTAGATATGAAAATTATTTTAATAGTCCAGAACGAAAATGCACCTGATGGTCTGGCCACCAGAGGGAGCTATAATTCCCCCACACGCCTGAGTGTAGATGCACAGACACAGGATTCAGAAACCCTCATGCTCAGGGCGGAGAAGGCAATGGCAAGCCACTCCAGTACTCTTGCCTGGAAAATCCCATGGACGGAGGAGCCTGGTAGGCTGCAGTCCATGGGGTCGCTAGGAGTCGGATGCGACTGAGCGACTTCACTTTCACTTATTGCTTTCACACAATGGAGAAGGAAATGGCAACCCACTCCAGTGTTCTTGCCTGGAGAATCCCAGGGACGGGGGAGCCTGTTGGGCTGCTGTCTATGGGGTCACACAGAGTCGGACACGACTGAAGTGACTCAGCAGCAGCAGCAGCAGCATGCTCAGGGACGCTTCACCATGCCTCTGCTCCAGCGAATTCTACAAAGTCAGAGGGGTTAAGGGTGAGGCCCTCCTTCAAATTAAAGGCAGTTGTGGTAGCTTCAACATAAGAAGCTAAAAGTAATGTGGTATGTGCTGGTAGAGGCTTATGTTACTAAACTGTATAACCCAAGTACTGTAAAGAATGAGGGTCTTTACATACGGAACAGTAAAATGAGAAATTATGAGATGAGAAGGCAAGGCACACTGGAGCATATACAGAAGAAAGGAGGCCCAAGAAAGAAACGGAAATTGACCACGGGGTGGGGGGGAAACGTGTGGGAAGCGCATGCGCACAGCGCGACCGCGCAGCACCGGGCTGAGCGGACGGCGCGCGGCCCCAGCCCTGGGCCAGTGGGCGCGGAGGTGGGGAAGCCGCCTGCAGGCGATCTCCCTGGGCATCGTCGTGAAGGAGAGGGCTGTGCAAGAGGGGAGATGGTGGCCTCCGGGGCGCCAGATGCACGCATCTGAGCACAGCTCTGGGGGGCAGAGAGCCGAGGCCAAATGGAGGGCGGAGACAGAGGCGCCGGAGTCAGGACCTGCATCCACTGTAGGAGCGATGGCGCAAGGGCCCACAGCAGCGGAATGTGGCCTCTCTGAGAGGGAGCACGCTCTTCATGGGGCTTCCCTGTGGCTCAGCTGGTGAAGAATCCGCATCCGCCTGCAATGCGGGAGACCTGGGTTCCATCCCTGGGAGAAGGGAAAGCCTACCCGCTCCAGTATTCTGGCCTGGAGAATTCCATGGACTGTACAGTCCATGAGGTCGCAGAGTCGGACACGACCGAGCGACTTTCGCGTTCTCTTCATGTGCAGAGGGGCAGGGGAAGAGGACCAACCTGAAGATGTGAACCCCGCTCAGGAAGCCCTCTCCACAGGCAGGGACCAGGAAGAGCTGGAGGGATGGGACAGCCAAGGACAACGCCCCAGTGCCTAACCTGGAGGCCCAGATACACAGACGGGGAAGCCGCTGAGAAAGATTAGTCCAGAGAAAGAACAAATATTTTGACCTTTCCGGCCAAGATACTGGTTTGTTGTTGTTGCAAACAAAAGAGATTGATTCAGGTACTGGGTCATTCAAATCTCACTTCCAGCACATGCTGGTTCCACTACATACTTAATAACAGAGGGAAAATGAAATCACACTGCAGGGAGCCAGTAACCCATTCTGGAAGAAAGGAATTTGCACATTTTTCTTTTACAATCTTTTCTTTTACTGTCCAGGCTGTGCAGATAACATAGAAAATCACTTCAACAAAATTAAACCACTGTTTGCAAAGAATTCCCAAGAGTTTACAAGTGAGAGAGAGAGAGAGAGAGAGAGAGAATATATAAGCAACACTGTCATTTTCTCACTAGCAAAAAGAAAAAGAAACTGTGATAAAGTTATGATTCATCCATTCTGATTTCCCAACCAGTTGCCCACAAACTTGAAATGCAGTATTTCTTTTGAATGCTTCTCTACCTTCCTACAATGAATGCCTAATTTCCAGCAACTAAAAATAATAGAGACTTTAAAACAATAATCAGTTGTTCAAAAGGGAAAGCACAACAATCAACCAAAAACAGACAGTGGAAACAAACCTTGCAGCTTATTTATGCCGAAGGAATGTTACACACACTAAGTGAGGCAAGGCTGAACACCCAAGAACTGAAGCTTCCGAACTGTGGTGCTGGAGAAGACTCTTGAGAGCCCCTTGGACAGGAAGATCTGACCAGCCAATCCTAAAGGCAGTCAACCCTGAATATTCATTGGAAGGACTGATGCTGAATCTCCAATACTCTGGCCACCTAATGTGAAGAACCGACTCATTGGAAAAGACCCTGATGCTGGGAAAGAAAGAGGGCAGGAGGAGAAGGTGACAACAGAGGATAAGACAGTTGGATGGAATCACTGACTCAACAGACAAGAGTGTGAGCAAACTCCGGGAGAGAGTGAAGGACAGGGAAGCCTGGTGTGCTGGAGTCCATGGGGTCACAAGAAGCTGGACACGACTGAGCAACTGAACAACATACTTTTACATCACTTGTGTTGATATTATACAGTAGGACTGCCAGTTCTTTTAATAATTTACTGAAGAGTTATACCTTGCAAATTCCTTATTAAACATTACTTGTACTAAGGTCATAAGTTGAAGAAATACTCAGCAGAGAAAAGCAGTATTTTATGTTCTACATCTGCTGGGATCCCCCTAAATAAAACTTTATTTCTTATAAATGTATTAATATAAAGCACTGAGAAGTCATTTTCTCTAAGATAAAAACATTTTATACTCATTTGTAGACTTTAAAATCTACAATGCCTATCTAAAATGTTTGACAAGCTGTATTTTAAGTATGCTGGCTTTGGAGAGCAAAGGAAAAAAAAAAATCTACTGCCGTATCTAGGGACCTGACTCCTTCATGCCCCAAAAGTCAATACTGGCTGAATTCCCGTCTGTCATTGATCAACTAGCAGCTCAATGAAACAGTTTAATCTCGAAATCATAACCAAATAATATGAGCGATCCCAGTTCTAAGTACATATGTTGTTGAAAATCAATAGCTTATACTCTCAGGGCTAGCAAACTACGGCCCACAGGCCACTGGTACATGGCCACGCCCATTCACTTACTGTCCTGGCTGCTTCTGTACTATCTCGAGAAACCATAAGCCCTGCAAAGCCTCAACTATTTAATCTTTGACCCTTTACAGAAAGGAGTTTGCTGGCTGCCTATAGCACTTAGAGCTTGTATTTATCGCTGAAGAACCTGGCAGATTGGTGAAATTTCTAAGCAGTCTTAAAAACTTTATTTTCCACACTCCTGCCCCCAAATATTTCATGCAAAGATGGGCACAATAAAGGACAGCAATGGTATGGACCTAACAGAACATATTAAGAAGAAGTGGCAAGAATACACAGAAGAACTGTACAAAAAAGATCTTCATGACCCAGATAATCACGATGGTGTGATCACCAGCCTAGAGCCAGACATCCTGGAATGCAAAATCAAGTGGGCCTTAGGAAGCATCACTAAGAACAAAGCTAGTGGAGGTGATGGAATTCCACTTGAGCTATTTTAAATCCTAAAAGATGATGCTGTGAAAGTGCTGCACTCAATATGCCAGCAAATTTGGAAAACTCAGAAGTGGCGACAGGACTGGAAAAGGTCAGTTTTCATTCCAACCCCAAAGAAAGGCAATGCCAAAGAATGCTCAAACTACCAATTGCACTCATCTCACAACACTAGCAAAGTAATGCTCAAAATTCTCCAAGCCAGGCTTCAACAGTACGTGAATTGTGAACTTCCAGATGTTCACAATTCTGGATATATGTCCACACACTGGATATAGAAAACGCAGAGGGACCAGTGATCAAATTGCCAACATCCGTTGGATCATGGAAAAAGTGAGAGTTCCAGAAAAACATCTACTTCTGCTTTATTGACTATGCCAAAGCCTTTGACTGTGTGGATCACAACAAACTGTGGAAAATTCTGAAAGAGATGGGAATACCAGACCACCTGACCTGCCTCTTGAGAAACCTAGTATGCAGGTCAAAAAGCAATAGTTAGAACTGGATATGGAATAACAGACTGGTGCCAAATTGGGAAAAGAGTATGTCAAGGCTGTATATTGTCACCCTGCTTATTTAACTTATATGCAGAGTACATCATCAGAAATACTGGACTGGATGAAGCATAAGCTGGAATAAAGATTTCCAGGAGAAGTATCAATAACCTCAAATATGCAGATGATACCACCCTTATGGCAGAAAGTGAAGAAGAAGAAGGAAAGAGCCTCTTGATGAAAGTGAAAGAGGAGAGTGAAAAAGTTGGCTTAAGACTCAACATTCAGAAAACTAAGATCATGTCATCCGGTCCCATCACTTTATGGCAAACAGATGGGGAAACAATGGAAACAATGAGAGACTTTTATTTTGGGGGGCTCCAAAATCACTGCAGATGGTGACTGCAGCCATGAAATTAAAAGACACTTGCTCCTTGGAAGAAAAGCTATGACCAACGTAGACAGCATATTAAAAAGCAGAGACATTATTTTGCCAACAAAGGTCCATATAGTCAGAGCTATGGTTTTTCCAGTAGTCGTGTATGGATGTGAGAGTTGGACTATAAAGAAAGCTGAGCCCTGAAGAATTGACGCTTTTGAACTATGGTGTTGGAGAAGACTCTTGAGAGTCCCTTGGACTGCAAGGAGATCCAACCAGTCCATCCTAAAGAAAATCAGTCCTGAATATTCATTGGAAGGACTGATGCTGAAGCTGAAACTCCAGTACTTTGGCCACCTGATACGAAGAGCTGACTCATTTGAAAAGACTCTGGTGCTGGGAAAGACTGAAAGCAGGAGAAGGGGACGACAGAGGATGAGATGGTTGGATGGCATCACCGACTCTATGGACATGTGTTTGAGTGAGCTCCAATAGTTGGTGATGGACAGGGAGGTCTGGCGTGCTATAGTCCATTGGGTCGCAAAGAGTTGGACACGACTGAGTGACTAAAGAACAAAGAAGGGCATCCAAAATGGATTCTGGATAGTGCTTTTTTTCCCTTTAATATTTATTTACTTGGCTGTGCCGGGTCTTAGTTGTTGCATGGGGGATAGAGTTTCCTGACCAGGGATAGAACTTGGGCCCCTTACCTTGGAAGCCTGAGCCTTAGCCACCGGAGAAGCCCCTGGACTGTGCATTTTTAGAAGCATTACTTTCAGGTATAACCATTTTTCTACCTTGGATGATGCCATTTTTGTCAACGCAGCTGCACAGGGAGCCGAGAGGGCACATCCTCAAGGCCCCCCAGGGCTTCACCGAGAACCAGTTGATGGGGCGGCCATCGCCCAGGGAACCGTTCACAGTGAGAGACGCCTCCCTTATCGCTCTGGTGATGAAACTATAGCAGTGAGTGCTCTGCCAGCTTAACGCTGGACCCCCCTCCCTGCAATACCTGCTGGCTGTGTTCCTGGAGGCTAGGTTGTTAGCTCCATTTCTGTAAAATAAATATTGTCTCCATTGTCTCACACATTCCGAGACGCTTTCACTTCTGACTCATCTCAAGCTGGCGACATTCCCTTCCTTGTCATACTTCAGTTCCTCACACCCTTCCCCACCTCCCCCGACAAAGGGAAACCTCTGGGAGACAAATACAGAATAAATTTCAGAATAAAGCAAGAGAAGTGTTGTTGGGGTGCAGGTGGGGGACACAGGCAGCTGAGCAAAGAAGGAGAGGCACAAACGAGGGGCGGGAGGCGGCCAGGGAGGGCATGAGGCGGAGGAAAGACATTGGGTCCCTGGGACGAGCAACGTCGGGCAGAGGATCCAAACTTCCTGCCACTCCCCAGAGGCATCGTGGATTTCCGCTCTCACTGGTGCCCTTTGTAAATAATTACACTAGGGGATTAAAATACTGCCCACAGCTCTTCAGCTGCTTTTAAATTTTTTCATTTTCTCAGGCTCCACCCTGATCAGATGAACAAAATTTATTAAGCATCTACTATGTGCGGGGTGCCTTCATATTTCTGTCGCTAAGTCATATCCAGTGCTTTTGCGACCCCACGGACGGTAGCCCACCAGGTTCTTCTGTCCAAGGGATTTCCCAGGCAATAGCAGGGTGGGCTGCCATTGCCTCCTCCAGGGGATCTTCCTGGATCACGGATTGAACGTGCTTCTCCTGCATCGGCAGGTGGATTCTTCACCACGGAGACACCTGAGAAGCCCTCCCTCATCTTCCTAAAACCCATCCAATTCTCTGCCCTGGAGACTCGGGAACCAGAGAGCATCATTCATCGCTGCTGGAGGTGAAGGTGAGACAGCCTGTAATTTTCCCTCCTGTCTCCGTTACGCCAGGTGGCAGAGCCCGCGGTCCTGAGATGACAGAGGCCAGCACGCTCGTGCGTCTGGAGTCAAGGCAAGGTGGGGGCTGTGAACGCAGGATCCCATGAACCTAAGAGGGGGCGGCACAGGAAGGGCGCCTGCCTCCACCTGCTTCACTTACCAGACCCGGGAAGACACAGAGGCCAGTTTACAGGAGTGTATATTTAAACTGCTCCCATAGTCCCGGCATTCTGAATTGGTGTCCATCCCAGCACAGCCTCTTCAGGGAATCCAGACACTTCCAAACATCCGTTCTCCCCACACTGGCTCTAGGACAGCAAGCCTTGGGGCCCAACACAGGACAGAGACTCGCTAGTCCTGCGCACTGACCCACTTGCCACGTCCCCGATTTGTCTGGAAAACCCGGTGGCCTGAATGGTAAGCAAATGAAGACTGGCATATCTTAAAAGGATGCTGTGTCTATTCATACATACAAAGACCGGGAGATCAGCACACATTTATAATACCTCAGGTCATCCTGATGCAGCTCTTGATGTGAAAATCTAATCAAACTCTTTAAATGGATGGTAATTATTTATCTTTTTTAAATTGGAGAATAACCGCTTTACAGTTTCTGCGGTGTGACAACGTGAATCAGCCATTAATGTAC
Organism: Cephalophus harveyi; assembly: GCA_006410635.1. Classification (NCBI taxonomy): domain Eukaryota; kingdom Metazoa; phylum Chordata; class Mammalia; order Artiodactyla; family Bovidae; genus Cephalophus; species Cephalophus harveyi. Next base: position 279,142 of record SJYT01039198.1, on the reverse strand, counting down.
GTACATCCCCTCCCTCCTGAGCCTTCCTCCCACTACCGAGGGATATAAAACTTAAAGAAAACATAATATAAAATAGAATAGAATAAAAATAATAAGTTGTGTGGCTGCTGTGGAAATGTCTTTATTTGGGAGGAACGGGTGTAATAGCATCCTTTCGGGGTTTGGGGGTCAGGGGAGTACGATGAGAATGAACAGCGGTGAGCGGGGTGCTCTGGGCTCCCACATGACTATATGGTGAGAGCTCAGATTTTCAGACAAATACTTTTGGCCCACAGGCCATTAGTGTTGATGCTGTGATGCTCAGCAATGCCCTAGATAGCTGAGGCTGCTCCGGCAGGCCTGCACAGAGAGAGGGGCAGGTTTGCGTGGAACTGGCAGGCCACAAACAGCCTCGGCGGAGCAGAGGGGCCCCGCGTGTGCCTAGGCGGGCACGGTGCTGCAGGCAGGCCAGCTCTACACGCTTCAGACCACGCAGGGCAGAGGCCAGCACCAAACGCAGGTCATCCCTCCAGGGGCCTGAGGGCCCCGTCAGTGGAGGAGGCCAGCTGCTCAAAAGATGGCAGGAGGTGTGGGGTCCATGGTGGCCCTGAGGTCCCACCCAGAGGGTCTCCACCAGCTCCAGCCACTCCACTTCACAGGAACATGAGCCAAGATGTCTAAGTTGCTGAGACTGTTTTTTTCCAGAAACCTGTTTTTTTAATATGAAATTTTCCAAATCCATTGGCTCAAAGTTTTTATTTCTTTGGTGTACCATGGCTCGTGGTGGCTCAGACAGTAAAGAATCTGCCTGCAATGCAGGAGACCTGGGTTTGATCCCTGGGTCAGGAAGATCCTCTGGAGGAGGGCATGGCAACCCATGTCAGTATTCTTGCCTGGAGAATTTCATGGACAGAGGAGCTTGGCAAGCTATAGTCCATGGAGTCTCAAAGAGTCGGACACGACTGAGAGACTAACACTGTTCACTTTAATGTACCGCAGACCAAACAGACGCACTTCTAGGTTCAGCACAGAACTCCCACTAAACAAACCCTGACTCTACACAAACCCTGGCCTCATTGCATCCTAGAAGCACTGGCAGTTTAGCAAAGGGACCCTCAGGCACTTATGGCCTCATGGTTTCTCCATCTGTTAAAGGAGGAGAGTTCTTTTGTTTGCTGTTTTCCAAAAGGGGCAAAGGAAAAAACAATGTCTGACCTTTTGGGAGAAAAAGCAAAGTAATATTTAAAATTTACATGTCTCTAGTGCCAAACTGTCCCCTTGCCCATTTCTTCCTGGCTACCTGGGGGTAGATTTAATTTGACAGTGGAGGGAACGGACTTTAACCCGGGGATGGATTTTAGCTCCATCAGTTACAGGACAACCAGACGCTGGGTCCTGCCTGATCAAACAGCAACCCCCTTTCCTGAACTTCAGGTCTAAACTAGATTTGATCAAGCTTTCAGATCCAGCTCCTAATGTACAGGAAACCCAGGAGAAAGAGGAGCACAGTATTTGATACCATGGGAGGCAATCAAATGTGGTCAGAGAGACAATGTACTGATCCCTCAAGGTCATTCATAAAGGGGGGACAAGACTGTTCTAGATTAACAGAATCTTAAGAGACCTCACAGCTAACTGCAGTACATGACTCTCAACAGAATTCTGGGTTAAACAGCCCAACCGTAAAAGGCATTTCAGGGCCTTTTATCTGGAGGAATTCAGATCATGGACTAGGTAAGAGAGTCCATCAGGCAATTACTGTTACTTTTGTGAAAACCGCAGGGTGGTTAAAAGTAATATGTTCTTCGCTTTTGTTCTTGCCTGCCCCCCCCCCCCCCCCCCCCCCC